>VZQC01002068.1:2541570-2708460 GCA_009823505.1 Rhizomys pruinosus | reverse complement strand
GGGGGGAAGGGAGAAGAGGAGGAGAGTAGAGGCTAACCTTTATTGAACATCTACCACCTCATTCCATGGAAGTTTGTGGAATGAATGAGAAGCACTCTGGAGACTTGTTCTATCTTATTAAACGAACAAAGTTCTGAGACCACTGGAAACTGGGAAGGATTAAATAACAACGGGGACATGGCTGTCAAGGACAGCACAAATTGGAACTACTCTGACTGCAGCCTGATGCTTTCTCTCAGGGCTCCCAGAAGTCATCCTGAATTTGCCGCCACATCCTGAATATTTCTGAAGTTTTTGGAATTTTCTTTCTTGTACAGTCTCTCCAGTCATATGGCTTACTCTAGGCCTAGAAATGAGGGGGTGTAAGGAGTTCCACTGAAACAAGTCAGGGCCCAGGGTGGCTCAGGGAATGCTGGCACAGCAGGGCACCAAGGCTCCCTGCCCTCACGAATAGGAGCTGTCTTTGGCTCAGGTGTGTCTATTGGGATTTGTGGAGTTTTTTTTGAGACAGGGTGTCCCTGTAGCCCCAGCTGTCCTGGAACTCACTCTGTAGACCAGGCTGGCCTTGAACTCACAAAAATCCGCCTGCCTCTGCCTCCCAAGTGCTAGGATTAAAGGCGTGCACCAACATGCCCAGCTGGGATTTGTTTAGTAATACCTCATCTAATAGATCTGCAAATAAAAGCTCTAGTCACAAACTGAGCTCAAGACCATGTGTCCTACTCCTGCACCTCACTCCTGCATTTCTGGGGTGCAGGCCTGTCTGATGTCCTACTTCTGGCTGGTGAGATCATGTTTACAGCTTCTGTCTGAGCTTTTGTCTTAGAAGCTTTCTCGGTGCCTGTGGTTGCTGCAGATTCTAGAAAAGGATTCTCTGCTTTGGTTGGTCCTCTGTCTGCTCCTTCAGGTTGGGAACAGTCTTGCTCCTGACTGCCATGCCACTCAGCAGGCTTGGTTAAGAACACAAGCTTTTACTATGGCCATCTCCCAGATTCTTGGCCATTTACTGGGGCATCATTAAGCCCTCACCTGTGCTTCAGTTTGCCTCCTGCTACTATGCCTGCTTCGGTGTGGACGTCAGGCTCTTGGGCTCTGTCTCGACTATGGCCTCCTCTAGCCGTGTGATCTGGTTAACTTGAATCATGACTGTTTGCTCCTAGGATTAAAATGTACTTTTCGAGTGAGGATGGACTCTAGATAGGCTGACTAGACTCCAGGGAATGAACTTGCATCAAGAGACCTTTAGGTACTGTGGTGGTTTGGATGAGTGTCCCCCATAGGCTCTAGGTATTCAGACGTTTGTCTCCAGTTGGTGGCACTGTTTTTGGAGGTCTTGGGTTGTGTGGCCATGCTGCAGGAAGTGTGTCACTGGGGGCAGGCTTAGTGAGCTTAACAAGCCTCGTGCTCTACAGTTGCTTCCTCTCTGTTTCCTGTGCTCTTTGCGAGATGTGACCCTCGGTTTGCTGCTCCAGATCCAGCCGCCATGCCTCCCGCCACAATGGACTAATTCCCTGGAACCGCCAATCGTAAGCTCAAATAAACTCTTCCTTTTATAAGTTCCTTGGTCTGGTGTTTTATCACAGCAACAGAAAACTGACTAATACAGTTATTGGTACCAGAGAGTGGGCTGTTGGCTGTGAAGAACCTGACCATGTGTATGTTTGGAGAAGTGTGGAAGACTTTGGAACTTTGGGCTGGAAAGGCTGTTGACTATTGTAAGCAGAGCTTAAAGGGCCATTCTAGTGGAGGCCTGGAAGAAAGCATGGCTGCAAAAGATGTGGTTCCAGGGGAAAATAAAGTCTTAGGCAGCAACCGGGATATTTTGATAAAGAGTCTGGCAGCAGTTTGCCCACAGCCCAGTTGCTTGCCTGATGCTAAGTTGAAAAGAGGTGGACTGATGTCTTTGGCGGAGGATATTTCAAGACAGCCTAATGTAGAAATGGTGGCGTGGCTTTTAATGGTGAATATTATACAGATCTACAGTGAAAAAGAGCAGATGGGGCAGAAAGAAATGCAAAATGTACAGTTTGGATCTGATAACTGCACTAGGAAGATTAAAGGTGGGGCCAAGGCATGTAAAGGAGAGGTTGGATCTGAAAACTGCACTAGGAAGATTAAAGGTGGGGCCAAGGCTTGTGAAGGAGAGTTTCCTTTTGATAAGGAGATTGAAGTGATTAAGGAAGGGCCTCGAGATTTACAAGTAAACAAAAGAATCAGTACCTTCAGGGCAAGACCACACCCAGCTAATCCTCCAGCAAGCCCAGGGCAAAGAAAAGTTACAAATGTGGTTGAAATGGGCCAGGGTCCGTCCCGAACTTGCAGCCAGATTCGGCAATTTCATTCACGTGGTGCTGGCTTTAGAGGCATGAAGTTCGCAAGAGTGAAGGGGTCATCAGTTCTTCCTCCACGGTTTCAGAGAGCCAAAGAGGCCAGGCAGAGTACAGCAGGGGTGTCCCTGAATAAAGAAGGCCCTGATAGGCCATTGCGTGAAGCTGTGAATGTGAAGCCTGGTGGGCATCGGAGACCCCAAGAAGACTTTCGAGATGCCAGACCTGTGAGATATTTGCCAAGGAGAGCTGCATACGGGGAGTGGTACCGGCCTAAGAAAGAGATGTATGTTGCAAGCAAAGCTGGAAGAGCTGAGCCATCTAAGCCCTTTGGAAGTCAAGTCCCAGAGGTTGCATGTGGAGCTACTGGACTTGGCGTTTGCCCTGCTGGTTTTCGGTCTTGTTTTGGTCCAGTATTTCCTCACTATGCCTCTATTCCTCCCTTTTGGAATGGGAATGTGTATTCGGTTCCACTGTATATTGGGAGTATGTAATTTGCCTTTTGATTTTACAGGAGCTTACAGTTAAGAGATTGGCCTGAGTCTCAGAAGAGACCTTGGACTGTGGACTTTTGAATGGCATTGAAACTGGTAAAGACTATGGGGACTTTTAAGGTTGGACTAAATGCATTTTGCATTTTATATGGTCAGGAGCCTATGGGGGCCAGGGAGTGGAATGTGGTGGTTTGGATGAGTGTCCCCCATAGGCTCTAGGTATTCAGACGTTTGTCTCCAGTTGGTGGCGCTGTTTTTGGAGGTCTTGGGTTGTGTGGCCATGCTGCAGGAAGTGTGTCACTGGGGGCAGGCTTAGTGAGCTTAACAAGCCTCGTGCTCTACAGTTGCTTCCTCTCTGTTTCCTGTGCTCTTTTCGAGATGTGACCCTCGGTTTGCTGCTCCAGATCCAGCCGCCATGCCTCCCGCCACAATGGACTAATTCCCTGGAACCGCCAATCGTAAGCTCAAATAAACTCTTCCCTTGGTCTGGTGTTTTATCACAGCAACAGAAAAGTGACTAATACAGGTACAAATGCTTGACCGGGAAGACTTATCAGATATGACAGAATGCATGAAGTCCCTTGGGGGGGGAGGGTGGCTATGCGAAACTTGGATGGGGAGGGGAGTATAAATTTGCTTGAGATCTATTGCATGAAATATACGAAAACAATAAAAATATTTATTTAAAAAAAAGCACCTTGTAGAAACACCTATGAGACTATCTTTATTTTCATTTTGTAAGTAGGGCATAGGCTATTGATAATTCTATTATTCCTACCTAACCTCTTGAGAAAGAAAGTCGCATAACTCATGTTAATAAGGGAAATAGTATGCTTACTATAGTGCATTCTGTTAAGCACTGTGTGTCCTTAGTGTCAAAAATATATTTTAAAACACACAGCATCTTTTGGGCTGTGGAGATGGCTCAGCCAGTAAAGTGCTTGCTGTGCAAGCACCAAGACCTGACTATGGATTCCCAGCACCAAGTTAAAAGCTAGGTGTGGTGGATGTGCCTGGAATCCCAGGTTGGCTGAGGCACAGACAAGATGATTCTGGATGGCTAGTTGGTCTACCTGTCAGCGAACTCTAGGTCAGCGAGTGGCCATCTCAAAAACTAAGGTGAAAAGCAACTGAGGAAGACACCTGATTTTGACCTCTGACCTCTGGTCCCCATTATCACACACATACACATAAATTAAAAATAAAAGAAGCATTATCTTTTATTGAAAAGAAATTTAAGGGCTGGCAAGATGGCTCAGCAGGTAAATGCACTTGTCTTACAAGCCTGACGACCTGAGTTCCATGCCCAGAGCCCACATAAAAGTGGAAAGAGATACCTGACTCCACAAAGTTGTCCTGTGACCTCCACACATGTCCACAAACATGCTGTACAGCTACACACAATATAATAAAGTTTAAAAAATAAAAATAAATGTAAGTGATTATAATTTTGATCTGTAGTATCTCTGTCACCCAGTCTCAGCAAAGCATACTAATCTCTTGGTTATTTCAGATCATTATCCACTGTGAGCGAACAGAGGCCCTTTGAATCTATAAAAAGCTAGAGACCCGGTCCTGGGCTCCAGGGAGGCACACTGCCCACAGGTGGGGTGTGAAGCTAGCTTCCTTAATACAGTTCTCTGAACCTGCTAGAAATCAAAGCTGCTGGACCTGATACTGCTCCAGGTTCCAGGGCATGAAGGACAGCCAGGTATGGAGAATTTTGGCAGCCAATGTAGTTATTTTATTAGGCAAATAAATGTCTACAGATTCTAGTCTAAACCCACTGGGCCCAACCCAGTTTTGTACAAATATTTTCAAAGGTAAAAGTAGAATACATTATCAGTTGCTAGTTCTTATAATTACAGTGATTTTGGCTAGCAATCATTTTCCTTCTGCATATATCTTAAATATTAGCACAAAGACTTTCTTTAAACTACCTAGTAGTAGTTACCTATAAAACCATTAGATGCTCTGTTCCAAGTGACACAGGGAGATGAAGGACCTTCCTTAGGCAGGAGCCATCTTGGCAAAAACATTCAGGGGATAACTTTACAGAAGGATTAAACTAGAAGAACTGAATTCAGGAATTAGCTGAAAACTACTGGGGGGAAAGAGGTCCAAGATGGGCCTGGTGGCAAAGGCCTGTAATCTCAGCTACCTGGGAGGCTGAGGCAGTATGAGTACAAGTTCAAAGCTTGCCTGGGCTACAAAGTAAGTTCAAAGCCAACCTGGGTAATTTAGTAAGACCTTGTCACAAAAAAGTAAAAGCAGGGCTGAGGATATGCTTAGTAGTAGAACAATTGCTGGGCATGTGTCGAAGTCCCCCCGTACAGTCTCTGGTATTGAAACAGAAAAAGAGACGTGCAGGAGAGCTGCCGTTTGTTAGAAATAAGATGAACTTCACCAGGATCCTAGGTGTCTGACTAGAATTTTTCAATACAGTTTACATCTACGATTCTCTGATGCTACAATATGATCTAACCCAATTTTATTTCAGAGATCCTTAAATTTTTTTTTTAAAGAGTTGGAGGCCTGATATGGTGATGCATGCCTTTATTAATTTTATTTTTATTTATTTTATTTATTTTTGTATGTGTATGAATGTACTGTCTGCATGTAGGTTTGTGCACCCGTGTTGTGCAATGCCGCGGAGGTCAGAAGAGGGTGTCGGATTCCCCTGGAACTGGAGTTCTACTGGAGTTGGAGTTACAGACGGTTCTTAGCTTCCATGTGGGTGCTGGGGATCGAACCTGGGTCCTCTGCAAGAGTAGTCAGTGCTCTTAACCGCTAGGCTATCTCTCCAGCACGCAGAGATCCTTTTTTTCTTCAATATTATTTCTTTAATTTATTTTTGTTTTTTTTTTTCTTTTTTTTTTTTTTGAGACGGGGTCTCCCTATAGCTCCAGCTGGCCTGGAACTCACCATGTAGACCAGGTTGGCCTTGGACTCACAGAGGTCTGCCTGCCTCTGCCTCCTGAGTGCTGGGATTAAAGGCATGTGCCATCACACACAGATTTATTTATTTTTTACATTTATTTATGTGTGTGTGTTGGGGGGCTGGGGAGTGTATGCATGGCACAGCACATGTATGGGAGGTAGGTCAAAGAACAGGATGTAGGAGTTAGCTCTCTCCTTTTACCATGCGAGTCCTGAGGACAGAACTAAGGTTATTAGATTTGGTGTCAAGCACCTTTATCCTCTGAGCCATCTTGTTGGTCCTCTTAACACATTTTTTAGAACCTGTCTCAAAACAAAACATTTTTTAGCCAGGCATTGTGGTGCATGCCTTTGATCCCAGCACTTGGGAGGCAGAGGCAAGAGGATCTTTGTGAGTTCAAGGCCAGCCTGGTTTACATAGCTAGTTCTAGGTCAGCTGGGGCTACAGGGAGACTGTCTCCAAAAGACCAAGAAAATTTAAAGGCTTAAGATTTGGCCCTGGGAGTTGAGTCATGCTGTCTATATAAGCCAGGCATTTTGGAATAAAGCTCTCTCTGTATTTTGGACACCTTAAAAAATCTTGTTATTTTATGTGTATGGGTATATTGCCTGCATGTATGTGAGTGCACCCATGTTGTGCAATGCCCATGGAGACCAGAAGAGGGTGTCTGATCCCCTGGAAATGGAGTATGGACAGTTAACCACCAAATGGATGCTGGGAATCAAACCTGGGACTCTGGATGAACAGCTGGTGCTCTTAATTGATGAGCCATCTCTCGGTTCTACATTTTTTACATTTATATTTCAGAAATTCTTGATGAGCTAAGTCAAAATCATTTGTTCATTCTGTCAGGCAATTCAGAGTGAAATCTTCAACAAACCAGTGTGAGATTCTTTACTTATTCATTAAGACAGCCACAGTACACAGGGCATCCTGGGAAGTATCCTGGCCTCAAGTAGCTTAAATAAGTGTCTGTTCCCTCACCTGTAGCTCATACTAAGTAACTGTATTGACATTTAAATGGAGCAACATCTTAGTTAGCTCCCTTTGTGCTTATATCATATCTTTCTTCTACTAAGATTTTGTCTTATATTAAAATGTACCTCATTAATATATCAATGCTATTTTAGTTTTATTGTTTGTTTTGTGGTGCTAAGAATTGAACTTGGGGCACCATACAGACTACATAAGAATAAACACTTGGGCTGGAGGGATAGCACAACCATTAAAGGCTGAGGCTAAGAACCGCAAACAAACAAACAAACAAAAAAAGAATAAACACTAATCATCTCCAGACTTCTTTTAGTTTTTAAATTATGACTTTTCCTATCCTGTTATTTCTGGCCTATTTGAAATGAATAAACTTCCATGTTTTATTTTTTATTTTATTTTATTTTATTTTTTTATTTCTTTATGTGTATGAATGTACTGACTGCATGCAGGTTTGTGCACCCGTGTCGTGCAATGCCACAGAGGTCAGAAGAGGGTGTCGGATTCCCCTGGAACTGGAGTTCTCCTGGAATTGGAGTTTCAGACGGTTCTCGGCCGCCATGTGGGTGCTGGGGATCGAACCCGGGTCCTCTGTAAGAGCGGTCAGCGCTCTTAACCACTAGGCCATCTCTCCAGCCCCAACTTCCATGTTTTAAATAAATGAATTTAATTGCTTTTCCTGTGATTTTTGAAGGACTTGGATTTACATCTGTAAATCTTCACATCTTTTTACTCTGTGGGTATTTTCTTATGTTTTAACAAAGTTTTCAATAACATTCATGCCCTTTTCCACTGCTTTCCTTTTTAATTAAGAATTTTAATTAATTTTTTTTTTGTGTATGCATGCTATGTGTGCAAATATGTTAAGTGCATCCGTACTGTGCGTTGCTCATGGAGCACAGAAGAGGGTGTTAGATCCCCCGGAACAGGAGTTACTGTTATTAGCTGTTATTAGCCAACAGGTGGGTACTGGAATTTCAACCCAGGTCTTCTGCAAGGACAGCCAGTGCTCTGAAATGCTGAACCATCTCTCCAGCCCCTACATTTTTATTCTTTTCATGATTACCTCCTCATTTTCCAACAGTCTAAAACTTTTAAACTTTATGATTTTGAGATCATAAAAAGAATAGAGCTTAAAATATCTTTATTACTGAGAGATTCTGAGAAAGGGTACATAACTTTAAAACTCAGTTCATAAATAGATGGTTGGAAAGAGGAATACACGACAAACTTGTTTAAAAATACTAACATTAAATTTGATTTTAAAAATCTGACAAATTTGTATGTTCTATATGCTTTCAAATCTGAAACTTAACACCTTTAATTGTTTTCTAAACATCACCCATTTCATCTTATTAATGCTAATTTTAACAGTTTTCAAGGATAAACAACTTTAAAACTCAACTATATTGGTAAATTTTTTTCTTCTTGTGTCCTGTACTTTCCCCTATAATTTATCTTTCAATAATACTTTTGGTATAGTCAATAGTGGTATATTCTTACTTTAATTTATCTGAATAAAAGTCCATGGATTATTTATCTAGGTATAAAATTATTAACTTAAATGAATGATTTCCTCCCACCACTTTGAAGATAGCACTTAACTATCACCTGGTGTCTGTGGTGGCTGAATCTAGTGAATCTGTCTTAAGACTAGGCTCTCCCTGTCATCCCTTTTCCTCTTTTCCCTGGATATCCTGAAGTTTCATGCTAAAGTACTGGATGTCTATTTAACCTCTTTTTTTTTTTTTACACTTAGTTCAATTTTAGTTGAAGAACCATACCATCAATTTTATGGCTATGATTAATGACTTCAAACAGCTTTCCAGCCATTTTTCCCATTTTTAAATCCTCTATTGAGTGAGTCCTGAACCTTACCTCTCTTTTCCTTATCTCTTCTGTGATCAATCCTCTCTCTCTCTCTCTCTCTCTCTCTCTCTCTCTCTCTCTCTCTCTGGTGTTTTTGAGACAGGGCCTGGAACTCACTTTGTAAGGCCAGGCTGGCCTTGAGCTCACAGAGATCTGCCTGTCTCTGCCTCCCGAGTGCTGGGATTTAAGGCATGTGCCAGCACACTGGGCTTTCAATCATCTCTTTATCATTGTTATCTTATCTATCTATCTATCTATCTATCTATCTATCTATCAATCATCTACTTATCATCTGTTATCTATCATCAATCTATAGATATCTATATCTATCCTTATCTATCTACTTATTAATCATCTATCATTTATCATTGATTATCTATCCATCATCAATCTATAGATCTCTATCTATAGCTATCATCTATCTTTCTATCTATCTGTCTTCTGTATTTGTTTTTCTGAATTACTTTTTTAGTGAATTCTCTATATCTACTTTCTAATTCACAAATACTATCTTTAAAATTTGTATTTATTATTTTAAATTTTATCTGTATTCATGTATTGCCTGTTTGTATGTGAGTGCAGCCATGTCGTGCAGAGCCCTTGGAGGTCAGAAAAGGCTGTTGGATCCCCAGAACTGGAGTTATAGACAGTTGGTAGCTGCCAAGTGTGTGCTGACAATTGAACCCAGAACTTCTGCAAGAGCAGCCAGTGCTCTTAACTGCTGAGTCATCTCTCCAGCCCCCAAAATGCTATCTTTTAATCCTACTCAGTTTAGAGTTCATTCCATTTCTTAAATTTTTACTTCAATGGCAACCTTTTCCATTATAATATATTTCTAATTCTTCTTTGAAATAACTATATGTCTCTGCTGATTTAGCATTTTTGGATTTTATCAAAATGAAATTTATTTATTCTTTTATCTTTCAAACATCCAAGGCTTGTTTATTTCTCTATGTATGTATGTATGTATGTATGTATGTATGTATGGCTTCACTATGGAGCCCAGGCTGGGGTGCAATTCATGGTGATCCTCCTTCCTCAGCCTGGTAAGCACTGAGATTATAGATGTGAGCTACCACACTCAGCTTCAGGGATTAGAATATTAAAGAGTTTGTCACATGATTTATTGAAGTCATCTGGAGTACATTTGTATTTGGGTCAATTTTCTGCCTCTCTGGGTATTTGCTTTTTTTCATACAGTTTAGAGTGCTTGTCTGTAGCTTGTTCTAAGTGGGAGACTCTCTCTGGTTCTCTTTCTTTCCCCTCACTTTTCTCTTTTCCTTGCTTTTCTCCCTCCTTCTGCCCTTCCTTAGTAGCTCCATGTTTCTTACTGTCTGGACTCCTAGGCCCTTAGTCCAGAACCAGGTGTTATTTATACTTCTCATGCTGTGGAGCAGGGGGTGGGTGGGGGACTGAAGACCTGTCACAAGGCAGCAGTGAGTTTGTGGTTTTGCTGTCCCCTCTCTAGTTCTCAGCGTCTCATGAACCCACAGTCCCACACAGTGGGTGAGCTTCTCTATTCTCCTTCCTTTGCTTGAGGGGAGGGGAAATGCAGGTCCCCACCAGGGCCTGGTCTAGCCTCCACCTTGGGAGGGACATTATTAGTCCCTTAGTTCCTTTATTCTTTACCTATAACCCCAATTCCTGGCAGTTGCAGTCTGATTGTGACCAGAGCCCGGCTGGCTTGTGTCCTTACCCATTGCTAACAGCTAGCCATGCTGCTATAGCTCCAGGCTTGGAGGAGAACTGACCTCGGTTTTTGACTTTCCTCTACTTATTCTGATGCACTTGTGGCTGAGAGAATGCAAAATCTCTGCACCACAGGCAGCCTGTATGGGCCATAGAGGTCCATAGAGGAACTCTATCTGAGTGCAGAGGCCTGGGTGGCCTGGGTTTCTAGAGAACACAACTTGCAAAATCAGAGGAAAGATGCTTGATAAAATGTCGTCTGTTCTAGTGAGGTGCTCAGGGAATAGCTGATCCCACTCCACGAGGGCTCTGCACACCCCAGGGCACAGCCTGCTCCCAGCCATCCAGACTGCCATGCCTGTGCCTGCCTTTGCAGAGGCTGGGTGGAGTTAGACAGCTAGAGAGCAGATACAGAGAAGACAGCAGTAATGACTCCCAGGCACAAGGGAGTAGAAGAGACAGCAAACCTGTCACAAGTCCAGTCATGGGCTATTAGGCCTCACAGCCAATCTAGAGGAACTGGCTGGCAGGAAGTGACCAGAGTGAGTGACCAGGCACACTCTCAGCAAGGAATCAACCTGATTGTTACCTATCTGGATTTCTGGGGAACCTCCAGACCAGAATGTGAAGGTCTAGCTGGACCTTCCAATATATAACCAAAATAAAAACCTGAAACCTAGACCATAAACCAAGGAGAAGACAACAAACATATCTGAAAGAAACAAGCAAAGCAAGCCTTCAATGCAGTAAAGAAATATTTGAGATTCACACTAGAATATAAACAACAAAACAAACCCACATGCCAAAAAAGACAATGAAAAAACAATATGAGAAAAGCACCTAATAAATCCCCACCAAACTCTACCAGTCCTATAGAAGACCCCTACAACAAGATCTCCCTGGAAGGAACCCAGGACACAGATCTTAGAAGAACAATCACAGACATATTAAAGAAATCAAAGAACATAAAGAGCAAATCAAAGAACTAAAGGGAGAGAATGACAAACTCCAGAAAGAACTAGAGGGAGAGAATGACACACTCCAGAAGGAAGTAGAAACACTGAAAAGATGCCACACTGAAATAAAAAAGGAAACTGATCAGCAAAGCAAGGAACTATAAGAAGAGAATGACAATCTCAAAAAGGAAGTGGAAATACTAAAGAAATAACAGGATAAAATGAAAAAGGAAATCGAGTACTTATCCAATCAACAGCAAAGTGTGGGAGAAAGCCTCAGTAGCAGATTGGATGAAGCAGAAAAAAAATCAAACCTGGAAGATAGCACAGAAAAACTAGAATGCTCAAGCAAAGATTATTAAAAAAAAAAAAAAAAAAAACAAACCCAGAAAACACAAGAGTGGAAAAATCAGGAAATGTAGGACACTATGAAAAGACCAAACCTCTGTATCATAGGGATAGAGGAAGGAGAAGAGTATCATGACAATGATATTGATTAGATCTTCAATAGAATAATAGAAGAAACTTCCCCAAAATGAAAAAAGACAAACCCATACAAATACAAGAAACACATATGTATTAGTCAGGGTTCTCTAAAGAAACAGAAGCAACAGGATGAATATATATAACTATATACAATTTATTGATTTGCTCACGTGACGGAGCTCAACAGTAGCGCCGAACTGGAGAGGCCGGGAATCCAGGGAACTGCTCAGTCCGCAAGGCTGGATGTCTCAGGAGTCCCAGTCTAGTGCTGAAGGCCCGAATGGATTCCAGGAGATCTGCCAGTCTCAGTACACGCTGGGATCCGAAAGGTTGATCACAGCAGCAAGACAAACTCACCAGATGAGAGAGAGGCAAGCCGCAGGAAGAAGGAAAAAAAGGGGCCAGCTCCCGCTGCCGTGGCCTTAAATACTGCCTGCCGGCAGAAGGTAACACCCACATTTGGGGTGGGCCATCCGGGTTGAGGTGGTCCAATCAGAAGACCCTTTTCTCTTATTTGTTCCTTAGTCCAGTCAAGTTGACACCCAGGATTAACCATGAGAACATAGAACACCAAATAGACAAGATCAGAAAAGAAATTCCCCATGCCATATCATAGTTAAAATGCTAGACACCCAAAACAAAGATGGAATACTGAAAGCCACAAGAGAAAAACAAGTTACATATGAAGGGAAACCCATCAGAATTACAGCTGACTTTTCAGTGCAAATGATGAAAGCCAGAAGATCGTGGACCAAAGTATTACCAGTACTAAACTACTATAGAGGCCAACCCAGATTACTATACTGAGCAAAAATGTCCATTATAGTTGAAGGAGAAAGAAAAATCTTTCATGACATAAACAAGAGGAAAGAATACATGTCCAAAAAACCAACCCTTCAGAAAACTGCTAGAGAGAGAAATTAATGAAAGTATAATTGCAGAAATACAAACCTAGACCAAGATACAAACAGAAAATAAAGTGAAAGAAAGCAACACACATCTCTCAATAATAACCTTAAATATTAATGGTCTAAATTCCCCAATGAAAAGACGTAGACTGGGAGAATGGATTAGGAAACAGAACCCATCTATATGCTGTCTACAAGAAATCCATCTCACCCTCTAGGATAGGCACCAACTTAAAGTGAAAGGATGGAAAAAATATTCCAAGCAAATGGTACTAAAAAACAAGCAGAAATTGCTATTGTAATATCAGATGAAATAGACCTTAGAGTAAAACTAATCAGAAGAGATAAAGAGGGCCTTTACATCCTTATCAAAGGAACAATTAACCATGAAGAGTTCACAATCATAAATATATATGCACTAAACTCTGGTGCACCAAACTTTATAAACACAATTCTGTAGGGCCTCAAGGCACAGATTAATCCTAGCACACTAATAGTGGGGGACTTCAATACCCCACTGAGCCCTTTGGATAGGTCAACTGGACAAAGAATAAACAGAGAGACATCTGAACTGAACAATACAATACACCAAATGGACCTCACAGACGTCTACCAAATATTCCACACAAACACCAGCAAATATACTTTCTATTTAGCACCCCATGGAACATTCTCCAAAACTGATCACATACTGGGACACAGAAAAAAAATTTCAACAAATACAAAAGGATAGAAATAATTTCATGCATTCTGTCAGACCACAGTGCAATAAAGCTCAATATCAACACCAGGATAAGCCCTGCTATCTACAAGAACAAATGGAGACTAAACAACACACTCCTGAATAATGAATGAGTAAAGGAAGAGATAAAGAAAGAAAGAAAAGCATTCCTGGACCTAAACGAAAAAGACAATACAAGACAGCAAAACCTATGGGATACTTTAAAAAAGCAGTCCTAAAAGGGAAGTTTATAGCCCTGGGTGCCTACTTAAAAAAACAGAAAGAACATGAATAAATGATCTAACACTGCAGCTAAAAACACTTGAGAGACAACAACGAATGAACCCTAAACCAACAGACAGGAAGAAATAACAATATCAGAGCAGAGATTAATGAAATAGAAACAAAGAGAACAATACAAAAAAAAAAAAAACCCAATGAATCCAAAAGTTGTTTCTTTGAAAGGACAAACAATATAGACAGATCTCTAGCCCAGTTAACTAAAAGAAAGAAAGAACAACTCCAAATCAATAGAATTTGTGATGGAAGGGGAAACATCACAACAATGAAAAGATCCAATCATACGAGAATACTTCAAAAATCTACACTCTACTAAATTTGAAAACCCAAGAGAAATGGGTGAATATCTGAAATCCTGGAAATCAACAAAGCTTAACCAAGAAGAGATTTTCAGGTTAAACAGACCCATAATATATGAAGAAATTGAAAATGTAATTAAAATTTTCCCAACTAAAAAAAACCCCAGGCCCAAATGGCTTCAGGGCAGAATTCTGTAAAACATTTAAGGAGGACTTCCAACCATTATTACTCAAATTGTTCAGAAGGATACAAACAGAGGGAAAGCTCCCAAATTTCTTCTATGAAGCCAGCATCACTCTAATACCAAAATTAGGCAAAGATACAACTAAAAAAGAAAACTATAGACCCATGTCATTAATGAACAAAGATGCAAAAATTCTCAAAAAATACTTGCAAACTGTATACAGACGACATTGAAGATCATCCATCATGATGGAGTCATTCCAGAGATGCAGGGCATGGTTCAACATACATAAATCAATAAATATCATAAAACACATCAATGGACTGAAGGAAAAAAAACATATGATCATCTCAATTGACACAGAAAAAGCCTTTGACAAGATCCAGCATCCCTTCATGTTTAAAGTCCTAGAGGGAATTGGATTGGAGGGAACATTCCTCAACATAATCAAAGCCATATACAACAAACCTACAGCCACATTTAAGAAAAATTAGAAGCATTCCCTTTAAAAGCAGGAACCTGGCAAGGCTGCCCCCTATTACCACTCCTCTCCAATATAGTGCTTGAAACACTTGCTAGGGCAATAAGGCAAGAAAGGGAAATTAAAGGAGTATTAATTGGAAAAGAGGAAGTCAAACAATCCCTTTTTGCAGATGATATGATAGTTTACCTGAGGGATGCTAAAAACTCCACCAGAAAACTCCTAGAAATGACTAAGAGTTTCAGTAAAGTGAAGGGATACAAAATTAACCTAGAAAAATCAGTAGCCTTTCTTTACACCAACAACAAGCAACTGGAGAAGAAATATAAGGAGACCTTTCCACTCGCAATAGCCTCAAAAAAAATTCTAAGAACAAACCTAACCAAAGACATTAGAAGTCTCTACAATGAAAATTTTAAACCCCTGAAAAAGGAAATTGAAGAAGGGATCAGAAGATGGAAAGACCTCCCATGCTCATGGATTGGAAAAATTAATATAGTAAAAATGTCCATTCTACCCAAATTGATATACGGATTCAATGCAATCCCCAATTAAAATCTCCATGAGTTTCTTCACAGACTTGGAAAAAAAATTCTTGAATTCATATGGAAAAACAAAGACCCCTGAATAGCCAAAGCAACCCTGAGCAAAAAGAGCAATACGGGGGAATCTCTTTATCAGAGTTCAAACTATACTACAGGGATGTAGTCATAAAAACAGCCTGATACTGACACAAAAACAGACCTGTTGACCAATGGAACAAAACTGAAGATCTGAACTTGAGCACATACAATTTCAGCCACCTCATATTTGACAAAGGGGCCAAGAAGACTCAATGGAGGAAAGACAGCATCTTCAGCAAATGGTGTTGGCAAAACTAGATCACCACTTGTAGAAGAATAAAATTAAGCCCCTATCCCCTTATCCTGTACAAAAATCAAGCCAAAATGCATCAAAGACCTCAATGTGAAACCTGAAACTGAAAGTGATAGAAGAAAACATAGGAATAGGAGAAGACTTTCTAAATCAGACAGCAGCTGCTCAGAAAATAAGGTCAACAATTGACAGGTGGGATCTCATTAAAGTCAAAAGCTTCTGTACAGTGAAAGAAACAATCAATGAAGTGAATAAAAAACTCACACAGTAGGAGGAAACCTTCACCAGTGATACATCTGACAGAGCATTAACATCCAGGGTATATGAACTATTCAAGAAACAAAGAAGTAAAAGAACAAGTGACTCACTCAAAAGATGTAGTAAAGAGCTGTACAGAGACTTCACAAGTGCAGAAGTAAAGATGGCTGAGAAACATCTTAAAAAGTGTTCAACATCACTAATAATTAAGGAAATGCAAATTAAAACCACTTTAAGATATCTTCTCACTCACTGGCTAGGATCAAGAAAACAAAAGATACCAAGTGCTGAAGAGGTTGTGGGGAAAGGGAAACAGTCATCCACTACTGGTGGGAATGTAAACTTGTACAACTACTATGGAATACAGAGTGGAGAACCCTCAAAAGACTCAAAAACCACCTGACCCAGTCATACCACTCCTGGGTATATACCAGCAAGACTCATCCTACCACAGAGATACATGCACAGCCATGTTTATGGCAGTTCTCTTCACAATAGCAAAGAGCTGGAAGCAACCCAAGTGTCCTTCAACAATCAGTGAATAGAGCAAATGTGGTACATTGACACAGTGGAGTTCTATGCAGTGGTAAAGAAAGTTGACATCATGAACTTTGCAGGTAAATGGATGGAACTAGAAGCCATTATGCTAAGTGAAATAACAGAGGCCCAGAAAAACAAACGGCAAATGGGATCCTTCATTTGTGATGTTAGCATCAAATCCCTAGTTGTAAGGCAAATTGAGCAACGTTAATGTTATGTTTCTTTTTTTAATTTATTTATTTTGTATGTGTATGAATGTACTGTCTGCTTATAGGTTTGTGCACCGTGTCATGCAATGCCTTGGAGGTCAGAAGAGGGTGTTGGATTCCCCTGGAACTGGAGTTTCAGATGGTTCTCAGGTGCTGGGGATCAAACCCGGGTCCTCTGCAAGAGCAGTCAGTGCTCTTAAATGGCTAGGCCATCTCTCCAGTTCCATGTTATGTTTCTTTTTATCTGAAAGCAACTGTGCTGTTTTGATGTGAATCCCTTAAAGGGCTCTGGAATTAACCTACCACTTATTTTCAGACTTTGTTATTTTGGTATATGGGTGGAGGGTATGTATGCATACTTTAGAGTAATATAAAATTAAAGAGAAAAATATGAATTCCTCAAAAAAAGCTTTATTGAAGTTTTAGAAAATATGCTAGATTTTGAGAAAATATTCACATTATGCACATGAAAAAATGGAAGGATTGTTTATTCTTTATCAATTTGGAATACTAACAAATATGCTCACAGAGTAGTTCACTGTAGTTTGTAAGAACCACAAAAATGACAAAGACCCATTTATTGAGAAGGATCCTGTTTAATTCCTTGCAAATAAATCTTTACTATGTGTCTGTTATCCAGGGAAATACCAAGATTAGTGATTATAGTTACTTAACTGTTGTGAAAGGACTTACTTAGTTGCTATTTAGGGTCTACATTTTTTTCAGAGAATAATTTACAGATATTTAATGAGAAAGAAAGTGAATGGAGATAAACCTTTATAGTTTGTGATTTTTCTTGTCATAAGAGGTAAATTCATCTCATTTTAATATTGGACACGAGATTTCAGTCATCTGCCCTTCCATATATGCAATGAGCTGAATCATGGCAAACAGAGTTGTCTTTGATTGTCTCTCAGTTTTGCAGCTATGGTAATTTCTGCCTTTCCTTTTTTCCTAGCAATGCCAAGGCAGGGTAAATATCAGTAGTTTCTCATTGTTGCCTTAAGAAAGGCATGTTTGATGAACTATTTGTGAGCTACATATTGCTTTACAAGTGTGAAAATAAAAAAAATGGATATCTAGGAAGCCAAGCCCATCACCAGAAAAGCACTGTGACCAAGTCTACAGTCAGGACTCTTAATAAATAAGAAAACTATATAATAAAGATGAAACCTCTTGACAACTAAAAAAAAGTCATCTGTGCCAAAGCCACACACATACTGATTATGAAATGGGATCTTTTTTTTTTTTTGTCTTCATATAGCAGAGTCCATAAGCCAGACATCAGTGCAACTGTGGGCTTTATTCTAACAGATGCTATGGAACACTGTCACAGCTAGGTAGTGACTGTCACGTGGTGTCACTTCTAATCTTCTAGTCAATATTTTGAAGTTTCAATATTTGAAGTATGCTTTGAATACAAAAGTTTCATCATCTTTGCTCAAAGAACTGAGTTATATAGTCTAAGTTTCTGGGCAATTCTCTATCTGTCGTATTATTTACTCAATGCCAGGTGAGTTGGCTATAAAAGTGGCCTTTGAAGATGCTGAAAATTTTATTTGAATTGTGTTGTGCTTAGGAAATCACCACGGGAATGTGGATTTTTGATAAAAGCTTTTGGGTGATAGTACTATTCTTCAATAAACAGCATCATAAAAAATTCAACAGGACTGCGAAGTTCAGAGTACAAGTACTGTGCAGCTGAAAGCTTACCCTCCTCTAAATAAAGCAAAAAAAAAAAAAAAAAAAAAAAAAAACAAAAACAAAAAAAAACAAACTAACTTAACAAACAGGAACTAATAAAGCAAACTTCCATGACAGCACAAGTAAAGATATATCTTCTGGTGGTCCTTTGCACAACTGAAATGGTGTTAACTAATGTATACCCTATCCTCTACTAGAATGAACAGTGGATGCTGTGACATGTGCCTGTAACCCTAGTTCTGAGAAGCAGAGAGAAACCCCAGGGCTTGCTGGTCAGTCGGTCCAGTGAGAGATTCAAAAATAAGGTGAAGAGTGATAGAAGAAAACACCTGACCCCTACCTCTGGCCTCCACATGCATGTGGATAAGCCAGAACACTGTGCACATCACACACACACACACACACACACACACACACACACACACACAGAGACAGAGAGAGGAGCAACAATACATTTTAACCTTTGACTGCTCTCTCTGTAATCCCAGAAGGCAAAGATACTTGTGAAAATTAGGCAAGCGATCAGAAAGACAACTGCAGGCTTCCCTTAATTGTTCAGTTATGAAGTGGAAAGAAACCAATCTTTCAGCTCTAATCATTTCACCTGTTAAAAGAAGCCCATAGGGTAGGGCAAGCTTCAACACAGAGTACGGTTTCTGGAGACAGTCCTGACCAGAGAAAACAAGCTCAAGCAGGTCCTCTCATTGAGCAGGGAATTTTTTGAGTGTAGGGATGTTTGGGATTCCTGGGGAATTGAGTGTGTTTTTTAAGGGTTATCTACCATAAAAGTCATGTATGACCCCCGTGGGCAACACGAGTTTCTGAAAACCACAGAAACTATCTCAGCTTCATAGAATTTTGATGATTTTGCCTTCCCAGGTGAAGTTCACAATTCTTTTTTCTTTCTTTCACATCCACTAGTCTAATAGTTTTGGCTGAAGACTCCAAAACAAATCACAAAAGAAATAGTTTCAACTTCTGGTTATTCAGAATATAAACAGCATGTTTGTGGATGTTTTCAAGGCCAAAGCCTCTCAACTCAAAGGGTCATTATGGACCCACAATAACTAATGAAGAAATGTCCAAAAGCAAATACAACTTTCAGTTAACTGGGAATTTTCATTTTCAAGATTTCAGCATCCTGAATGATGAAGAATCGTCTGTGAGGTGGAATTTCACCTAAGTAGTCTATGAACATCTGAAAATTTCCATAGTGTAGAGTAAGAAGCAAACAAAAAAAGTCCCGTGAAAAGACTTAGTATAGGGACTGCAGTCATAGTTATTCTAGCATCCTCACTCCCTAGTTCTTTTGTTCTTTTATTCATTCACGGTCTGCTTTTCCCCTTCCTCCCTCTTCCTTTTCCTTCTCCTGTGCTGGAGACCCACACTAGAGACTGGCCGGGAGAGGGAGAGGGGAGCAGGCATTCCACCACTGGGTCACAGCTTCAGCCCAGACTGCTGTCCTCAAACGTTCTCTTAAGGTTCTTGGGCTGTGTTCCAGTTGGAGATGTCTGTGAATCCTGTCTTCCACCTTCGTCATTTCCAATCCTCAGTCTACTTAGAGACATGGTTCCTGACCCTGGCATGGCACTGCATTCTCTCTGCTTTTGGCTGAAACAGGACTACATTTGCTATGAGGGGACATTTTATAAAATCAAGCCATTTTATTTTATTTTATTAATTCTATTTAATTGCTCTGTGGGATTTGTCTCACAGCCTCCTTGTCAGAAGTTCCTTCATGTTTTCATCTACGCAGTGATATTTTAGGTCACGTGCATTTACAAGCCAGTGTAAACTCCTATCCTGGCTATTTACAATTCCTTTAAGCTTTCTTATTTCTTTCTCTGTCTTACGAATGTTCCTCCCTCTTTTAGATTTATTGAACATGAATCAGACAAAACGGTACAAGTAAGGAAAAATAAATCAGGTCACTATGGTAATTTTGATATACCCGAGATAGCATCTGCTAAAAAGAACTATTAAAACAGTTTCCTAGCTCTTCCCTCTAAACTCTTTCAAACTGAGAACCAAAGGAAGGCAAATATTTTTATCAATTTCGTTTAAATGGGTAAGAGTTGCATGAAGACGGAGAGATCAGTCTCGCAGTCCAAGTCTACGGCTCTGTTTATTATTTAGATGCAAATACAAGAACACACAGGAGGGGGCTGCAGAGGTGGACCAATGGTTAAGAGCACTTTCTGTTCTTTAAGAAAACCCAGGCCAGGTGTGGTGGTGCACGCCTTTAACTCCAGTACTGCAGAGGCAGGTGGATCTCTGTGAGTTCAAGGCCAGCCTAGTCTACAAAGTGAGTTCCAGGACAGCTGGGGTTTCAGGGAGACCCCGTCTCAAAAAGACAAAAAAAAAATAAAAAGAAAACTCAGGTTCAGTTCCTAGTACCCATAAGGTGGCTAACAACGATAACTCCAGTTGCAGGGAATCTGACACCCTCTTCTGGACGCTGCAAGCATTGCATGCATGTGGTACATAATACATGCAGGCAAAACACTCATATATATATAAAATAAAATTAAAAAATTAAAAAAGAATTCACAGAAGGAAAAGCAGTCTCCCCTGTAGAAAACTAATCAAATGTATTGGGAGAGGCTCCGTGTAGCTCTTTCTCTGTCTTTTTATAAACAGCTTCCAGTCACAGGGGCAAGAAGTAATTCTTTGTACTAACCAGAGGAACAGTACAGTATTCAAAGTGCAAAGATCAGTAACTAACCAGATGCAGAGCAGTCTTCATGGCTCCTCCTTCTGGGCTTCTAGTGTCAGCTGGTTGGTCCCTGTGATGTACAGTTTATTCCCTATTTCATGACCAAGATTCATATCCTAGAGCAGGACTAGCCAACTACGGGGCCAAGAAGTGCCAGATGATATGGGGACGTGAATGAGGCTCTGTGCTGTGGACACACAGACTGAAGCACCAGGCAAACTAAAACAGCACCTTTATTTCCTGAGGAGAGAAAATGCTGCCTAGCTTCAGCCTACCACTGCTACAGCAACTTTTTGTTGTTTTGTTTTTTGGGGGGTGTGGGAGAAACCGCCTAATTCTTTTTTTTAACTTCCTAATTCTTAACTGTTCTCTCTCTTGTCTCTCTCTCTCTGTCTCTCTCTCTCTCTCTGTCTCTCTCTGTCTCTCTGTCTCTCTCTCTGTCACACACACACACACACACACACACACACACACACACACACACACATACATATATGTGAATAAAAGAAAACATTTCTGCAGGTCAACCACTCGATGTCCCCATTGGCCTGCCATAGGCACTTCAAGTTTGGGCACTGTTCTGGTTTGAACTGAACTGTTCCCAAAGGCCTATGCATTACAGGCTTGATTCCTGGAAATGTTAGGAGCTAGGGCTTACTGGAAAGAAGTAGGTCACTGGGAACACGTCTTTGGGAGAATGAACTCTGGCCCTTTTACTGTCTGTGTCCTGGCCTACCACAATGTGAACTGTTCTGCTCTGCCTTCCACCACGCTAGGCTGAATCCCCCAAAACTGTGAGCTAAAAATAACTCTTTTCTCTTTTAAGTTATCTATATATCAGGTGATTTGGCCTCAGAGCTGGGAAAAAAAAAACAAAAAACAGCTAAAACAAGTTTCTGCTGGGAAAATACAAGATTTACAAAATTGGCTTTGTTGTGTTCCCGACAGAATAAGGCTGGTTAGAAAAAGGACAAGAGGGGATTGTGCTGAGACTAGAGCACATGAGAGAGACATGGGGCAGGAGGGAAAAGTCTGGATTTGCCAATGGATAATCTGGTTGAGAGTAACTGGCAGAGTCCTTGGTAGCTGGCAGGGCTGCAGTCATAGCTTGCTTCACCCCTTTTGAGCATGTGTCTCTTACTTCTGTGATCCGGACAGTCATACCTCTATTACAAGGTGGTCATGGGGATTAAGGAACATGGCTCTGAAAATGCTTTATGAACTACAGAGGGCTCTGAACAGAGGCAGTGAGTAGATAGATGGTTTGAGTTTTGAGGCCATTGATTAAGGGCCGTGGAGGATTCAGCAACAATGAATAAAGCAGTAAGCTGTAGTGAGAGGGACAGGGAAGCAGGACAAACACAAGAGCTTGGCCAGGCTCAATGATGTAGTGAGTTCATGGCAGCCGGGGGCTACACAACACCCTGTCTCACAAAACAACAAAACAAGAAACAAAATTAAAAACAGAAGCCTGGCAGACGGGAAGGGGAGCTGTGGTTATTAGGGAGCTGGGCTTCTTCATGAAACGAACTTACCAGGCCTGAAAAGACCATAGTGAAACTTGGACAAAAGGATGTGGAATATCCTCTGGTAAGATTCTTTGTAAACCAGGGTGGTGGCGCATGCCTTTAATCCCAGCACTGGGGAGGCAGAGACAGGCGGATCTCTGTGAGTTCAAGGCTAGCCTGGTCTATATAGCGAGTTCCAGGCCAGGTAGGACTAAAGGGAGACCCTGTCTCAAAAAAAAGACCAAAAAAAAAAAAAAAGATTCTTTGTGGCAAGTTTAAAGTCACAGATTGACTTCCTATTCTTGGAAGATTTTCAAACTGCTAACTTACCTCTCCACCCTAAAGTCAAAGAATAAGTCTTTATTTCAATACAGCCCAAGAAGAACAGTATCAATGGAACTCATGATGCAAGAATGGTTTTATAATTCTAAGATTATAGATGCATTTTTGCATTATGGCTTCATTCAACTACAAGCAGCAATATTCTTCTATGAAACCAATAAACAAACTGTCTCTGTAATGTGCAAACCTTTCACTGGGACAGAACATTTTACTATGGAGTTGTTATTGGTTTCTCCCTTTAGGAACGTGAGGACCAAGCTGACTTCATTTTAGCTTGGTCAGCTCCATCTTGACCTAGAGTTCACCTCAGAGTTTTAAAAGAAGGGACAAACAAAGGCATGGCATAGATAAATCAATCCTTTATTAGTAGAGCGATTTAACTTCTGCCAAAAAGCATACAGATAAATGCTTTATGGGAACGGAAGGTCCAGATCAGATAAAATAATAGGACAAGGGGAACAGAACAGGTGGACTGATCCAGTGAAAAACTGCCTGGTCTGCAATCATCAAGACCCCACCAATCAGAGAAAAGGTCACTGTAACTGCAGTGAAAACCCCCTAACCCCTAACTGGGAATAAAAGCTATGGGAAATTGGGTGTCAGGGCCACTGCCCTCCAGTCCCATTGGAGTGTGCTCTGCCCGAAGTGTCATCTGCTCTATCTATTCTGTCTGAGTTGTTGGTTGTTGTGGCTTCTTTTCTGCTTGCTTGTAATTAACCTTCGATTAAACTTACATCTACAACTATTTGTAGCCCCCGGCACCTTTCTTGCGTGAGTGTGGCGGATTGAGCCTAACAGGAAGCCACACAACTGTAAATAGTTTGCTCCTTATCTTTTAGTCCTAAGGGCTCAGTCAATTCTCAAACTACAATAAGCCAAAGGATGCTGTTTTGGCTCAAGAAACAGAAAGATAAGGGAGTTTTTGATGTAACACAAAAAGAGCAATCAAAATTTTAGAGTTACAGTGAAGAATTCTCAATGGTCTTTGGCTACTAGGTAGATCATGTCCAAGATCTTCTAACATGTGGCCTTGAGCAGCTTCCTTCAGGAAGATCCTTTTTAAAAGATATTTTATTTATTATTTTTATCTTGTGTGTATGAGTGTATTGCCTGCACCTGTGTAAGTATACCTGTGCATGCAATTCCCATAGAGGCCAGAAGAGGGCATCGGATCCTGTGGAACTGGAGTTGTTAGCAGCTATGTGAGTCTGGACACTGAACCTGGGTGAACAGCCATGAGCAGGGTGGCGAAGGCCTTTAATCCCAGCACTCAGGAGCCAGAGGTAGGCGGATCTCTGAGAGTTCAAGGCCAGCCTGGTCAATATAGGGAGTTCCAGGCCAGCTAGGGCTACAGGGAGATTGTCTCAATAAAAGACCCCAAACAAATAAACAAACAAACAAACAAGCAAACAAACAGAACAGCCAGTGCTCTTAACCACTGAGCCACCTGCAGCCCTCCTTTAGTAAGATTCTATTGTAGTCAGGAGATACGTGGTGCTTGGACCTACAGGTGGTGCTTGGACCTACAGCAGGTGGAGAAGAAGCACATTTCTATTCCACTTTTAGCTTTGCCTTGTGGTCTAGAAATCTATCTTCCTGACATTCAGAATTCAAAGGTTTAAGATGTTAATTGACATGAAAACAAATTAAAAAATAATTATCAACTGGCCTTGGTGGTGCAGGCCTGAGATCTCAGCTAGTTGAAGTCTGAGGCAGAGGGATAAAATTTCAGGCCTTGCCTGGACAACTCAGTCAGATCTTGTCTCAAAAACAGAAAGTACAAAGAGAGCAAAAGAGCTGGGAGTATCTGTCAGTGTTAGAGCACTTGGCTGGCATGCACAGGACTCTGGGTTTAATCTCCCTCTCTCCAATGAAAAACAACTGTCCTCTTCTTTAGTGTTTCTCTGTACTAGGGGGGATGAGGGGAAGCAGAATCTCATTATCTTGTGAGCCCCTCAAAGGGGCCTGGGGATAGAACTATATTTCAATATAATGTGTTATTAATGCAACTCTAGGCATTTCATTACCTGTAGAATAATATGTTATTCCAAGACAAGGTCTGTAGGAGTCATGAGCTGCTGAGACATTTCTGACATAAAAGAGACTAGGACCCTTTGGTATTGGATACTTTTTCTTGAGCAGGATGGTACAGGTCTGTATTATAGTGTGCATTTCATGTCTACAATA
Organism: Rhizomys pruinosus; assembly: GCA_009823505.1. Lineage (NCBI taxonomy): Eukaryota > Metazoa > Chordata > Mammalia > Rodentia > Spalacidae > Rhizomys > Rhizomys pruinosus. The sequence goes on along the minus strand of VZQC01002068.1, from coordinate 2,683,474 downwards.
TACAATGCATTTTGTGTTGTGCCTCATTTGGACCATCAAAAAATGTCAACACATTATTACTGATAAAGATTTAAATTTGTTTTCCTAAAAAGTTTGAGTAAAATGCCCATTTCAAAGACATCTTATACCCACAACACAAAAATCTTTATGACAACAGAGTCTCCTTGGGAGTTTAAGTGCCTAAAGGAATTCCTACCTTGCCATGGACTCTATCACAGTGATCCTTGGAGTGTGGTCTGCTGAGCCATGGAAGGACCCCAGCGACCTCTCAAAGATCAAAACCATAGGCACAGAATACCAAAGTGAATTCTGTCCTTTTGATAATGGCGACCTTTACTGATGGAGCAGAGCTACAGTGCTAACCCATGATCATAAAGCAAGACAGGGGCACAGCCACTAGAGTATGGTATTCTCTATAATCCCACTTACAACAATAAAAATGGACCAGATTCTCTTAAGAATGCTCTTGATGGATCAATAAAAGTTATTCACTGTACTACAGCTTAAGTCACAAGCACACATCTGAATATTCTGTGGGGGGATGTGGGAAGTTTGCATGGTGTTGCTTTTGCCTCTTGGCAGTTTGATACAGTCTAAGAACTTGTTTCTTGGATCAAGGTGCTTAAGTATATGACAAACAAAGCACATAGAATTACAAAGAAAACCAAGATATTTTGAGTTACTTATCAAGATAGTAAAAACTTGTGACAAAGAGTATATGTGCTGGGGCTTGAGAGATGGCCTAGTGGTTAAGAGCGCTGACCGCTCTTGCAGAGGACCTGGGTTCGATCCCCAGCACCCACATGGCGGCTGAGAACCGTCTGAAACTCCAATTCCAGGAGAACTCCAGTTCCAGGGGAATCTGACACCCTCTTCTGACCTCTGCGGCATTGCATGACACAGGTGCACAAACTTGCATGCAGACAGTATATTCATACACATACAGAAATAAATAAAATTAATAATAAAAAAAAGAGTTCATACACTCTGGAATTTGCCCATTTATCTTTTGGAAGATCTCTGTAGCCCATGTTAAGAACATGTGCCTTAGGATATCTTTTGATATTCTAAGAGTCTTAATAGAAATAACATCCACAGTTCCCCCCTTGTCTTCTCATTTTGCTTTGTACTTAGACTTTTATCACCACTGGACACAGTATGTGGCATCTGTCTGTGTGCTGAGTATTTATTTCAGCTCATGGGATGGCCTTTCCATGAAGAATGGGGTTGGGTCCTTGCTTGAGGTTTATGATTGTCCAGCACATAGTAGATGCTCAGCCAATAGTTCTTAAGTGGATGAGTAGAAGTGGCTAGCTGCTATGTCCTACTGGGTCTATATGGAACCCAGAACATTTTCTTTTCTTTCTGTGTACAGTGCATGCTTTTAATATAAAATTTATGCTTCATAAATGTATCTTGAAGTTAGTCCCATTATTTAATCTAAATCATTTCAGGGGGAAGTTGAGGCATTAAAAGAACTCAACCAGCAGCCGACAAGATGGCTCACTGGGTATAGGCACTGTCACCGAGCCTGATGACCTGGGTTTGTTCCATGGAACCCAGAGTGGAAGGTGAGAACCAGCTCTCATAAGTTGTCCTCTGATCTCCATGTATGCACACACAATAAGTAAATAAATAAGAACTCAATTAATACAGTGCTTCTTATCACTGTTTCTGAGAGGTTTGGGGAATGGTCTGTGTTTTCTACTGCTTCCTATTTGCTTCCACACAGAGAACACCAAGAACAAGCGCAAAACCCAGAGTTTCCTGTAGAAATGAGCTTTTGTGGGGTATGATGGAAAATGGGAATCTGAAACTGAATATCTGGGATTGTAATTTTACCCATGAAAACACCCTGGTGTCCTGTGAAAGAGATCAAAGAGCTCGACGGAAGCCTCCCACGCAGTTAGCCTATCAGGGAACATTTTCATTGGCATCTCAGTCTTAATACACTGATTTGCTTAATGATTTTCATTTAAAAGCAAGAAAAAACTCTGGCATCAAATCTTGGTTTTCTTCCTATTCAAATAATTGCATTACAAAAGCAGCTCATGCCTATTACAGAAAATAGTGAAGCAAAAAGAAGAAAATTGGAAGCAACTATATATCTGCCACACAAAATATTTTCAAATAAAAGACAAGAATTTGAAAATAGAGCAGATACAGGAATACATGAGTGTCCAAACCCTTTCTGAATTTGTTAGTAAAGTGGTCTATTTTTCTTTCTGAGGGTTGTCTTGACCATAACGTCAAACTCCAAAAACAATATTTACAAGACCAAAGGAAGCAAAAGTTTCTGAACTTTCTTACTGGGAACACTTCAATTTTTTGTACCTAAATCTGAGATTTCATCACGAAGATGCTAATGTCACGTTTTTGTGTGTTTTAAATAAACTTTTTGGTTTATTTTTATTAACTAAATTTGTTCTTAGATGATTCCACACATGTACACAACCCATGCTGACCACTTCCACACACCCTGATCCTTTCCATCTCCAAAGCTTTTCCTCCTCACAGATCTCAATGTTATTTTAGGTTGGAATTATACTGATTGAGACATTTTCCAATCTAAATTATAAATGAAGAAGTATGGAATTACCAAAGTAGATGTACCGAGTTCCTAAAAGGTACAGAAGAGCTATTTATCCTGGAAACTGGCCAGTTTTCATAAATCTTACTTGAAGGCAAAGCAGAGGATTCCCTGTGTCTGATGAGGCAATCCTCACCTCTCTGTTAGAATGGACTATGGCTCTGGATTGGCTCTGATTTTCCATTTTGTAGGCTCCCATCATGGACGACTGATACAACTGCCTAAAGTGAACGAGGTCTCTGACCAAGACGGACACATGACAAAGCTGAGGACCATGCTGTCCCCTCCTGCGCATCTCCTGCCTGTTGTACGGATGCATCAGTGTATTCCAAGTTGTTTTCGGTTCATCTGAACTGGCACAAAGGCCAATCACTTATTTTACCTTTATCTTTTATTCCATTAATTTTATTTGTCTTTGTTTTCTTGTATTGTTTTGTTTTTGAAGCAGGGTCTCATGTAGCCCTGGCCGACCTTGAACTTGCTTTGTGGTCAAGAATGACCCAGAATCTTTGATTCTCCTTGTGTCTGTCTTCCAAGTGTTGGGATTACTAAGCCTGTACTACCAGCCCTAGTTTACATGATTCTGGAACAGAATCAGGGCCTCATACATGCTGGGTAGGAAGCACTCTGAGAACCGAGCTACATTTCCAGATATTTCTTCATTCTGATTATAGTTTCATGTGCAACTTTATTTTCTTCAATGTCCTGTTGTGGTTTTTTATTTTTATTTTTTATTTCATGACCTAGCTGGATGCCTGTTCAGCTGACTGAATATACATTTGATGAACAGACACAACAATGGTTTCCCAAGAACATATGTCTAGAGTGTAAGTGCTGTAGCATCAGCAATTCTTCTTCTAATCAGTGATGTCTTCTAACTACTGAGACAAGTATCCGTTATAAGGTAAGCACTCAGAAAATAAAAAAAAAAAAAGGCTGGAGAGATGGGTGCTCTTGCAGAGGACCCAGGTTTGATTCCCAGCATCCACAAGGTGGCTAAGTCATTTATAACTCCAGTTCCAGGGGATCTGATGCCCTCTTCTGTCCTCTGTGGGCATTGCATGACACAGGTGGACTTTCAGACATGGAGGCAATTAACTCATGCATATAAAATAAAAATAAGGGGGCTGGAGAGATGGCTCAGTGGTTAAGAGCACCAACTGCTCTTGCAGAGGACCCGGGTTCGATTACCAGAACCCACATGGCAGTTAAGAACCATCTTTAACTCCAGTTTCAGGGGAATCCGACATCCTTTTCTGACTTCCGCGGCATTGCACGACACAAGAGCACCAACCTACATGCAGACAGTACATTCATACACATAAGAAAATAATAAATAAAAAAATTAAAAGCCGGGCGTGGTGGTGCACACCTTTAATCCTAGCACTTGGGAGGCAGAGGCAGGCGGATCTTTGTGAGTTCAAGGCCAGCCTGGTCTACAGAGTGAGTTCCAGGTCAGCTGGGGCTACAGGGAGACCCTGTCTTGAAAAGACCAAAAATAAAGAAAAATAATAAAACAATTTTAAAAAATTAAAAGAATTTTCTCTAAATAATAAAAAAGTCATTAAGGAAGAAATAGTTGATGGACCTGGTATAGAGGTGTTGGTTTATAGTTTTTCTCTCAATGGATCTCCCCCTAACTCCCATCCCCACCGTGTATGTGTGTGTGTGTGTGTGTGTGCCCACTTCTGGGTATGAACATGTAGAGATCAGAGGTCAATGTTTGGTGTCATCTCTACCGCTGTCCACTTGGTGTCATCTCTATCGCTGTCCACTTGGTGTCATCCTCTATCATTGTCCACTTTATTTTTTTCAGTGTCTCTCACAGAACATGGAGATCCTTGTTTGGGCTGGCCAGAAAACCCCCTAGGCTTCTCCTGCGCTGGGGTTACAGGTGCCTGCCAACACGTCTGGCTTTTTATGTGGGTGCTGGGCATACGAAGTCAGGTCTTCATACTTAGAATTTTCTTCACTGAGCTATCTCCCCAACCCCAAGACCAAAGTCTTCTGACATCTCAGGTCCAGGAGGGACATGGCACTTTATCCAGTGGCTCTGGTCCCTCTGGGCAGCATCTTTTCATCCTTATCCTCCCTGGGTTGCTCTCTACAGAGCTGAACTCCTGAGCTCTGGAACTCAGGATACCCATGGGAGAAGTCTGGGCTCTGGAAGCCTGAGCATGCCTCCTCACTTCCAGGGAGGCGGGCCGAGCTGGCAGGGATAAACAACCTCCTAATACAGTGTTCTATCAGGGAATCGGGTAATTAATGTCTCTATCTCCAAGCTTAGGGCAGGAGCAGGCAGGAAGCAGATGCACCACTGGCTATCATGGAGCTATAGTTTTCTTACGATGTGGTCTGGAGGTCGAAACAAATTTCCGCATAGTGTTTGTATGATAAATGTAAGATTCAGGAGTAGACATAACTGCATCAAGTACATCCTTTTTTATTATTCCGTAGATACTCTTAATCACTAATCAATAGGGTAAACATGTTCATACACATCATGACCGGCAGCAAATATTTACTGAGCAGTATGGTATGCAGGGCCCTGGGAAGACAGGAAATGTAAGATTACTGATCTCCCTCTTGAGAAACTCTCCCTCTAGGTGGAGGATAGAGAGATGCTGGCAGTGGAAGGAACATAGGCATAGGACGCAGCTGCCTCTCTTGCAGGGACTCAGAAGATGGGGTGGGGTAAAGGATTTTTTTTATACATTACAAGATCATAAAGCCAGTGTGGTATCTGCATAGACACTGGAGGGATGGTTGGAGTCAGTGGAATCCCAATTAATGTGTAATGCCACCTTATCTGAACAAGTGCAAAACAACGCCCTGGTTTATAGCTTTGCAGGTTTCCATGGTATAGGCACTCCTGAGATGGCCAAACTTGAGTCACTCTCATGATGTCAACCTCTACAGTTTAATATGATTTGTCCCCTTCATGACACATGTTGACACTTAATTGCCAGTATAATGTCATTGAGTGGTTATGAGAGCTTCACTTTTTGGAAGGGACAAATGCCATCCTCAGAAGGCTAGGCTAGTTCATAAAAGGATATGCCGTTATAAAGCGCATCACCTCCCTGTACCCCTCCTTTTTATATGCACTTGGTTTCCTTTCCAACTTCCACCATGTTATAAAGCATCACAAGGCTTTCATACAATGTAGTTGCCCGAGCTCAGCCTCCAGACCCATTAGTCCAATAAAGCCCATTAGTCCAATAAAGCTCTTTTCTTTATAAATTATCCAGCCTCAGGTATTCTTACATTGCAACAGAAAATGTACTAAAGTGTTAACTGACTAGAATAATTCCTGAACACTTAAATATTTACTCAGAACAAGTCAGAAGCTGCTATAGCACACTGCAGGCTGAACACCAGGCTTTGCTATTTCCTAGTTGTATGAACCTCTATACTTTACCTCTACAGCAGACTATGGGGCAAATGGAGGATAACCATATCTATCTTTTTTTTTTTTTATGTTTTCAAGACAGGGTCTCCCTATAGCCCCAGCTGTCCTGGAACTCACTCTGTAGACCAGGCTGGCCTTGAACTCACAAAGATCCGCCTGTCTCTGCCTCCCAAGTGCTAGGATTAAAGGCGTGCGCCACCATGCCCGGCTAACCATATCTATCTTAGAGGGATGTTGTAAACATTAAATGAGATGTTAATCTTCACTGTCAACTTTAGAAAATAATTGCAGAGCACCAACATTGGTCCAGACATGATCTCAACCTTCACAGAATAGATATTTTGGTAGGTCAACTGCCTGCTATTCAGATATAAGTTGACTCCAGATTCAATCTATCCAGCCCAGTCCTCTCCTCTGCCAGCTGGACATCTCATTCCCACATACTCGAGACACCTGAAATCCAGCCCATCCAAAGCAGATCTTGTTTTTACGGATCCTCTGCCCCTGCATCTCCTACTTTCAGAAATAATCTCCATCAAATTGCTGCAGCCAGAAACCTGGACTCATTCTAACTCCTCCATCACTTGAGAAGAAAGAATCTCAACTGAGAAACTGTCTCCATCAGACTGGCCTGTGGGCATGTCTGTGGGGCATGAAGAGAACCCACTGTGGGGAGCCATCACTGGGCAGGAAGGTCTGAGCTGTGTAAGCAACGTAGCTAAGTAAGCGGGTGGGGAAGCAAGCCAGTGAGCAGCGCTCCTCCATGGTTTCTGCTTCAACCTCCTGACTTGAGTTCCTGCCTTGGCTTTCCAAATAAACCCTTTCCTTCCCCAAGCTGGTTTTGGTCAGTGTTTTATCACAGCAACAAAAAAAGCAAAGTAGAACCCAGATTATCCAAAAAGTAATTTGTCTTGTTCTATTCTATACATCTCCATGTTTTTGTTTTGTGTTGGAGACAAGGTCTCACTGTGTAAGCCTACAGCCCCAGGAGCCTGGAACTGACTATGTAGACTAAGCTGGTCTTGAACTTGGTGGTGGTCTTGAACTCCTGCACCTGTATCTCTTGAGTGTAGAGGTTATAGGCATGGATCAGTATACCAAGGCTTGCTCAATATTTAAAAATACAAATCCTGTCACATCACACTCCTACTCCCAATAACCACAATTCAGTGTCTAGAACCCTTCAATGTCTTTATCGTAAAGCCTCAAACATGTAGGCTGATTGAGGTCCTGTCTACTTTTTGGGCTTATGTGACATATCTGTCATTTGCTTCCTGAACTCCATTCTTAGATTCTCACAGGATCTGGGACATTCGACTTATGCAACTATTGTTCCCACAGCCCAATCACCTCTCCCAATTATTTGTATAATGTCTAAGTTTCCAAATAGATTGTACACTGTGAGGGATGGAAGCACAGCTGTGCTTTTCATTAGTCCAATCTCAGCATCTGCTAAAAGGCTGGACACTGGAAGGTGCTTCACATTTGTAGAAAGGAAGAGTGAGTGGACTGACCATATGAGAATACAGAGTCTAAACATTCATGCACATGACTATGTAACTAGTTATAGATGGGCAGGATTAAAAAAGATAATAGAATGCCAGGTCTACAGGGTTTATTTATATTAAATGGAAAGAACTTAAGAGGAGTTTAACTTTTATAAAAAAGCACCCTTTAACTGCAGAGACTGGCACTGATGTCAATGTGTATTGATGGGGGCAGGACTCATTCTCGGATCCATCTATGGTATTTTGGTCACCTGGAAGTTACTGTGTCCTTTTTCTGGACAGGCATGAGATTGAATTAAGCTGTCTTGGTAAGGAAGCTGGTGAGCAATAGACTGGAAATATTTAGTTAAGAGCCATCACTTCTGAGAATTTTCAGAATTTAATTTACAGTCCTTTTTAGACCCTCTTGCCTTCATTAAATCTGTTCCTGACATTTTATTTCCTATGTTTTCTTTCTTTGATAAATACCCAATTTGACTTAGCCTTTGCATTATTTTTCTGTCATTATGACCAAAATACACCTGACAGAAACTACTTAAGGGAGGAAAGATTTAAAAGGCCCATCCCTACTCACATGACTTCTACCAACTTGGTTTTCCAAATTAACAGCACATGGAGGGACCAAGCATTTGAGACACAATCCAATGGGAGACATTTAATATTCAAACCATAACAGCTGACAGTATCATCAAAAGGTTGACACCATGTGTGTATGTGTTTGCTTACTAATTATACAAATTGATGTTTGCTTTTTATTTTTTTTTAACCAACCACCTGGGACTCTGCTAAAAGGGCCCTGATGATAAATCCTGTTCTCACATCTGGCTTCTTGCTTGTTGATCATTTAATTCCCTCCTTGCTTATAGCCTTCTCCTCTAATTCTCCTCTAACCTGCCAGTGATAGGCTGCTGCTCATAAGCCAACGGTCTGCCCAGCAGGACTGCATGCTGACAGACATTGCTAAAGATATTTAATTGCTTCTTGCCACAGCTTTGTCTTTTGTAAAATGAGACCAATAAGGCTATCTCAGAGAATACCACATTTTTGGAAGACGGCAGACTTAATGAGGCACTTTGAATTTCTTGAAAGACTAGGCCTTTGAAAACTTGGTGTTAATTTGGCTCCTTGATGTAAAATCATTATTTTGACTAAATCTTAACATTCTCAATGCTAAATGTGGTTTGGCAAATAAGTTAATTACAAATTGTGTTCTGTAGAAACCTGACTTTCACTAATAAAACTGAGAGAAGTTTAGGGGAGATTTTTTTTTTTAATCTAAAAAACATTAAAATCAACACAGGGTGAAATGGAAAGACCAAAGTAGTTTTTTTTAATAGAGTGTGAAACAAATAACACTTTAGAAGTGTGTTCCCGGCTGGGCGTGGTGGCGCATGCCTTTAATCCTAGCACTTGGGAGGCAGAGGCAGGCAGATCTTTGTGAGTTCAAGGCCAGCCTGGTCTACATAGTGAATTCCAGGACAGCTGGGGCTACAGGGAGACCCTGTCTCAAAAAGACCAAAAAAAAAAAAAAAGTGTGTTCCCATAAGAAACATTTTTGAAAATTAAACTTTGAAGATTTGTTGGACTAATGACATTTTATTTACTTATTAATACCTAAAATCAAGTGCTTACAGACATGAACCTTAAAAGTACTGTTTGTTTCACTTAGCATTATGCTAAGTGAAATAACAACAGTCCTAGAAAAACAAGCGACGAATGGTGTCCCTCATATGTGGATGCTAGCACCAAATCCCCAGTTGTAAGGCAAACTGAGCAACATTAATATTATATTTCTTTTTATCTGAAAGCAACTGTACCATCATAAGGTAAATCCCTTAATGGGCTCTAGAATTAACCTAGCATTTATTTTCAGACTTTGTAATTTTGGTATATGGGTAGAGGATATATATGCATATTTTAGAGTAATATAAAATTAAAGGGAAAATGTGAATTCCTAAACATATTTTGGAATTAACATACAGTTTATTTCCAGGTGTCATACTTTTGGTATATGTGTGACGTACATATAGGCATATTTTGGAGCGGTACAAATTGGAGGGAACAACAACAAAAGGACTGGTTCAAAGAACTGACTGAAACAGTAAACTTCTGCCCCAAACAGTAAATCTCTGTAAAGAAAAACTTTAAAAAGACTGAGAAAAATACGCAAGATATGTATGGCAGAACGCATGAGCTTGGGTGGGGTTGGGGGCATGGAAAGGGAAATAAGTCTAAATTGGACTGAGAAACGTTATATGAAATGCACAAAACTTCGGTAAAAATATTTTTAAAAGTACTGTTTGTTAAGGGTGTTAAACACACCCAAAGCATCTTTTGTTTTGATAATTAAATATTAGTTTAAGTTAGTGCATCTAAATTTCAATAGTTTTCAGATGTAAACACTGAGAGCTACCATACGTTGGACAGAACCTATAAGATGGACAGCTAACCCCAGATAGCTTTGGTGGGAATACCTGAGCATCCTTCTGTGGGTATTTCCCTTCAGAACTGTGTCAGTGTGATAGTACTGAGAGGTGGAGCTTTTTTTTTTTTTTTTTTTGTCTTTTTGAGACGGGGTCTCCATTTAGTTCCAGCTGGCCTGGAGCTTGCTCTGTAAACTCAGAGATACTCCTGCCTCTGCCTCCCGAGTGCTGGGACTAAAGGCGTGCGCCACAACGCCCCGCAAGGCGTAACTTTATGAGGAGATGGGGTTAAGGGAGCGCTGGGCCCTGCTCCCTTTTCCTCCTGCTTTCCACCACGCACAGGCACAGTCGCAGATTTCCTCATCTCTGGCAGAACCATGGTGGCAGCATGGACCAGCCTTCCCCAGACGCTGCCTTCGTGAAGTTGGACTTCAGTCTCCAGAGCTGAGAAAATAAATGTCTATACTTTACAAATTAGCCAGTCTCTGGTATTTATTTTTAATATCAGCACAAATAGACTAAGATTCATCTCTTCTATAGTGTAGGAAAGGTCCAGTTAATCCCATCCATAGCCCTGAGGCAGCTGAGATAACTGCACAGGAAGTAGATGTGCTAATTACTCAGATGAGGAAGCTTGACAAGGGCGTGCTGACACATGCTGTAGAATTTTCCAACTGAGACTCAAATATTCATTTAGTTATCTATTCAGTAAGTTATCTCTGAATACTGTCTTTCAAGTGCTGAAGAAATGTAGGTAAGACAGACAAGTGCCCCGCCCAGTACAGGGCATCCTAACACCTCCCTATGTGCTGAGCCCCAGGGAGGCCACACGAGGATACACAGAAGCAGGGAAGATGGTGCCTGCCTTCAGGAGCTGACAGTCAGGCTGGGAAGGACCAAGGGAATAATGGAATAATAAAGAGCCCCACAGGCAAAAGGAAGCAGGTCTCCACAATGGTTAGGAGCACGCTTTCTGAAGTCTGTCCACCAGTTGTCTCCCAGCACTACCACTGAATGAGCGCAACTTAGCTCTGGGTAGCTTACTTAGCCTCTCCGAGCATCAGAGTCTCTCTCTCTCTCTCTCTCTCTCTCTCTCTCTCTCTCTCTCTCTCTCTCTCTCTCTCGTATTCCTGAGTGGGTGGAAGTGCTCGCCTGTGTGGGCATGTGAGACCAGAGGTTGACATGGGAATGTAATCACTCCTGTACTAGATGGTTTTAGTGTCAACTTGACAAACCTGGGTTGAGGGAGCCTCAACTGGGGAATTTCCCTCATTGGACTGGCCTGTGGCCATGTCTCTGGGGCATCTTTTTGATTGTTGAGTGATGTGGGGTGGCCCAGTCCACATTGTGGGCAGTGCCACCCTGGGCAGGTAGTCCTGTATAGTATAAGAAAGCAGGTTGAGCATGGGTCTGGGGAGCAAGCCAGTAAGCAGCATTCTTCCATGGCCTGTGCTTCAGCTCCTGCCTCCAGGTTCCTGCCCTGAATCCTACCTGAGCTCCCTAAGTGATGAACTATGACCTGGGAGATGTAAGATGAATAAACCTTTCCTCCCCAAGCTGGTATTGGTGAGCATGCTTTGTCACAGCAACTAAAGGCAAACTAGAACATCTCCTCACCTTACTTTTTGAGACAGGGTCTCTCACTGAACCTGGAGCTCACTGTTTTAAGCTAGGCTAGATGGCCAGCAAGCTTGCAGGATCTGTCTGTCTCTGTCTCAGCACTGGGGTTACAGGTGTGTCCCACCACAGCTGGCTTTTTACTTGGGTGCTGGCCATCTAAAAGGCTTACACACAGCAAGCACTTTACCCATTGAGTTATCTCCCCAGGCCCAGGCTTCTCCTTCTAAGGCAGGATCATAATAACATATTTCTTTAGGATGGTTGGGAAAGTCAAATTAGGTACACAAGTGCTCAATAGTCCCTGAAACAAAACAGGAACTCAAGACAGCACAGAGCCCAAGAATCACAGGAATTCAAGAAAGGGAGGACCACAAAGGCTAGAATCCAAGATAAGAGTTCAGAAGCTAGAAGTTGGAGAGATGGCTCAGCAGTTAAGAGTGCTGACTGTTCTTGCAGAAGACCCAGTTTGAGTGCCACCACCCACATGGTAGCTGACAACCATCCATAACTCCAGTTCCAGGGGAGTGCGAAGTCATTGGACCTCAGCAGTCATTGCATGACACAGGTGCACTTACACCTGCAGGCAATACACTCATACACATAAAATCAAGAAAATACATAAAATAAAAATAAAAGAATTCAGAAGGTAAAGAGGATACAGGCTGAGAGAGGGAAGAAGAGAGGCGTTTCCATTTGGGTTAGGTGCACAAGGCAAAGAATGAAAATATAAATAAGGCTTTCTTCCAAAGAGGAAGGGATAGGAAGCATGGCTTGGTTTGCATTTAATTGGGAAAGCAGTAAGCCAGGGCTGCCGGGGCAGGTCCAGATTAGTAAGAGCTCTAATGGCCAAAGGAAGGACTTTAGGATTCATCAAAGAAGGCAGGACTCAGAGCTTCTCATGCAGGGAATTAAATGGCAGGAAAATGAACGGGGCTGTGCTGTGCCAGGCAAGGAGAATCACGGAATCAGGGCTGCCTGAAAGAAGGAAGGCCAACGACAGCGACGGGGGCGGCATCAACCATAGAGCCAAGGTGAGTGAGGAAATCTGACTGGTGATTGGAAGGAAAATTAAGGTTTGATTGAATGGATGAAAAGGAGAACTTTATTAAGACATCAGGATAATTGTAACTAGGTGTTGATGATGTAGTAGTGAAAAGTTTCAAGCAAGAGGTGTTTTCATCAGGAAAGGCCATTTGCATGGAACTGCACAAAACTCTTATAGGATACTACCAGTGATAATTGATGAAGATGAGGGCTTAAAGAAAGCTGGTGAGGTGGAGAAGCCTGTCTCCAACCAGTCAGAATAAGGAAAGAATCACACAGGGTTTAACACCAGGGGTTTGCACTTAAAGACAAAGTCATAAGCTAATTAATGATATAAATTCAGCCTGAAGAACACTGGGAAGTGCCGAGGCCAAGGTGTCAGAGCATATTACCTTAAATCAAAGCAATTCAAGTGAAGGGTTTTATTTAGCAACTCAAAGTAAAGGAAAAAAAAAAAAAAACCCAACTAGTTCTGACTTGTGGACCACAGTGCTAGGAGGGAACGTGGCTGGCTGGAAACGGAGCATCACTGGGAGGTTCTCCCTTGGGAGAAGGAACAGAGTCCCAAAGAGCAGAGAAACCACACCAGCCAGGTGCCAGCATTCCTTCTCAGAATCAGTTATCTGCTTCCGTAACTGTATGCACACGGATGCACGGAACACAGCTTACATACACTGTCCACACAAGGCTTCTTCACTTTCCAGTTTCAAGGTTGTTCAGGGTTATTTCAAAGACCTTTCCAGCCTTTGCAGTTGTTCTGTCTGGAAGTCAAAGAAAGGCCAGACATGGTGACACATCTGTAATGTGAGAATTCAGGAGGCTGAGGCAGGAGGATATGAAGTGTGAGGTTAGTGTGGAACCCCTCCCAAAAAACTCCAAAACACCCCCAAAACAAAACTTCAGTCAAAAGGAGCCAATAGAAGAGGAGAGGCGCGTGGTCTCCGGCCAGACCTAGTCCATGATGTGACAGACGGGACTCGTTTTTCCATTTGCTCTCCCAATTGAAATGCAAGTAAAGGTGACTCCAAGGTCAGCTTCAGCCTACAGTTGTTTTTCATCTTTCCTTTGTATTGCAAAATTGTGGATGAATGTATTCTGTACTTATTATAATTTATTAAATGTGGTCAGGAGACACCGACTGCCAGGAAAACCACACCCATGGGAAAAGAAATAAGAAATTACAAAAACTCAGAGCTCTCAGGGGTGGACAGCAGCGCTGAATTCACTCTGGCCAGGCAGGCCGTTGAGAAGACAGTGTGGATGGGGTGGGGGTGCGACATAAAAAATGATGGGCACATTATAGGCAGGGGAAGCGTGTGTGTGTGTGTGTGTGTGTGTGTGTGTGTGTGTGAACAAAACAGTCTTTCTCTTTTCCTTTATTGTTTTCTGTTTCTAGATTTGGGGATTTATCTTGTTTACAGTCCTAATGAAAAATTCTAAAGACCTGGATTCTAAATAGTGTATCTAGTAGGAAAACTCTGAAAATGAACAAAAGCTGACAACTAACAATATAATCTTTACTCTGTCTGACTTCTATAAGAAACCCATTCTTGACACAATTATACTTAACACTGTTCTATAGGTTCATGAAAACAAATGGATGAAAATAGAAAATCGCTTCTTAGATATTTATTATTTTTATTTTTATGTGTATGAGTGTTTTGCCTGTATGTGTGTAAGTGTACCACCTGTGTGCAACACGCACAGAGGCCAGGAGAACGGATCAGATCCCCTAGACCTGGAGTTATAGACAGTTGTTAGCTGCCATGTGGGGGCTGGGAATTGAACCCAGGTCTTCTGCAAGAGCAGCCAGTGCTCTTAACTGCTGAGCCATCTCTAGAAGCCCCAAGAGAAAATTATTATTATTAGCTGAAAATGTGTTTATTTAGAAACAGAAAAGAATCTACTAGAAATCTGTTGACAAAGAATAAGTTGGCTGAGTTAAAAATAATTGAGAAATTAATAGCAATAACAACATGAAACCATAGAAATAACAAGAAATAAGATTAAATGCCCAAAATCAGCTTAATTAGAACTGCACAAGATCTACATGAGGAAAACTTGAAAGCTCTCCCAAGGGGTTTTAACTGAAGGTCTGAACAAAGGAGGAAAACAAAATCATTATCAAACAATGAAACTACACATAGAGATGGCAGTTCTGCCTCTGGTAATCTAAAGCATAACACAAAACCAAAAACTGACAACAAAAACTTTCAGAGTATGTGTGTGAAGTTAGATTGCTGAAAAAGCTGATTCAAAATTCCTTAGGAAAAATGAATTGGCAATTTGAAAAAAACTAAAGCGAGAAGAGAATAGGATTTTAACAGATAGTAAAAGTGCATTATACAATGGTTACTGCATATCATACAAATTTATTACTGTGCATTACATAATAAAATGTATATCATATACAGTAGTTCACATATGTACATGCACATGCATATAATATATAAGCTAGTGGTCTCCTATATCCAAAGATACAGATCAAAGGACCAAAATGAAACATAAAAACAATGTCTCTAAAATGAAGTATTCATTTTACAATAAAGGTGAAATTTTAGTGGGGGAAAGGATGCACTTCTCTCTAAGTGTTGCTGGGCTAATTTGTTAGCTATCCAGAGAAAAGAAGCACTATTCATTTCAGATGCATTAAGAAACCTTGGTAGGGAGAAAGAGAGGAGAGATAAGAATGTTTAGCTTGTGTGAAAAACCAGGGGGAAATATATTAATTCAAAAGCCTACTGAAAAATTACACACGCAGAATCTTTACATAAATCCATGTGTATAGCTGAAGGCTTTATAACAAGAAACAGTGCCAGACAGGAGAAACCTCCCTTTGAGTTGTTGGCCAGGGTAGTCCAAGAGACCCCCAAAATTACACAAGATATTGCCAAAGCTCTTGATCGCCTCCCAGAACTTAAAAATAAGACTCTATTGCTGAGGACAGGGCATATTTCAAACACAGGACTTGAAGCAATGGAGCTTGAAACTGACTTGGAAGCCACTTACTTCCCCTGAAGGCCAGCTCTCATGGTGTTGGAGGACACTATGCAAGCTGCTGAGGGAGAGCATCAATTGATGGTCCAACCTCAGTTTTAAGGCCCAATAGCCACAACAGTGACTGACACAGCAAATGACATTGGTGCAGTAGTGGCACTTTTATCTTGGGAGTAATTAACAGCTACCTAATTGTACTTAAAGCCCACTCATGAGGAGGAAATTCATGTGTGCTACTATAAGTATAGCCAAATACACATGAATGGAGAGGTCATAGATCTTAGAGAAACGCCTAAACCTGTCACATCCCTAGATCACTGTAATGTCTTACTAGATGCTACATATGGATCTTCATATTTACAGATAAGTATGCCAGTCAGTACTCACCAAAGAAGCTTCTTTTGCAACAGAGGGAGACTATTACAGAGACCCACAACTGGTTACACACAGAGAATGAGTGTCTGTGAGATGCCCAACCCTAAGTGACACAGCTACAATGAAACCTCTACACAGAACATAGTGGAACAAATGGTAGGGAGAATACTAATGTATCTCTCAACCTTCATCGACAAAGCTCTTTCACGAAACAGAGGCAATAAACCCCAAAGGCCACAAGTGACTAAAGCATACAGAGTAAGAGTCTGCAGAGTGTGGGTGCCTGGACAGGAATTCTATATTAAACTTCACCCACCCAGAGCTCAAAGACCATGGTGGAAGAGGGGGGAAAAGGTTGTAAGAGCCACGGGAAGAGGTGCATGACCATATGGAAACAGTTTTATAGGCTCCTGGGACCTGAACTTACAGCAATGGTGACAGAATGCACAAGAACCATGCAAACTCAAGCAGAGAGAAACCCAGAACAGAACTGGGGAAATGGACAGCAGGCCCCAAGCTGAAGAACGACTGGCAGCTGATTACTGCTGGGTGAGGAGAATTGATCTTTAAGGGAGAGACTCTAGATAGCCTGACTAGACCCCAGTGGATGAACTTGCACTGAGAGACATCTGGATTTACTAACTCGACTTGAAAAGCCTTAACATATATATCAGAATGCATGAAATCCAGTGGGGGTGGAAGACAGAGGGATCTGGATGGGGAAGGGGTCCAAAGATGATTAAGACGTCTGTATGAAATGCATAAAAATTCAATAAAAAAACAGAAACCCTGGTTGGAATCATGAAGGATATGTTCCATAGTTAAGAAAGTGTCACGCAAGACTAGAAGAAAGAAATATAAGTTATGCATTAAAACACCACAAACAGATCGTAAACTTGGAAAAATCATTTGTACTTCATATCTCACATAACAGATAAAATCCTGTTATATTCTCGAGTTTTGAGAAATCAAATTGTTAGCAGAAGAGGCAAGGCTAGGACGAAAAGGGGAGGACCTGTGTCTCCAAGACGTGAGAAGATGCTCAGCTTCAGTTGAAAAGATGGAAATTTAGCTTAAAATTCCTGCTTCCTCCCCAGACATCATTTCTTAGACTGATAAAGATTTAGTCTACACAAGTCATGCAGGGTTGGGACACTAACACCCAGCCTTTACTACTCCCCCAGAATCTGGACATCAGAGTGGACGTGACTCTTATACACTAAGTAACAGATATAAAGGAGCTGGTTCTTAGCAGAAGAAAATCATGCACCTCCCATCTCTGCTCTACCTGGTAATGCCACCTTAGCAGCATGCGGCCACTGCAGGGAAGCACCTACACCACAGAAACAGGCAAATGCTACATACTCGCTGTACACCCGCAGCCAGGTGAGTGTTATGGGCACACCAGTGCTCAAAATGTCAGAAATCTTGGCTAGGCGTCATGTTGTATGCCTTTAATCCCAGCATTCAGGAGGCAGAGGCAGGCGGATCTCTGTGAGTTCAAGGCCACTCTGGTCTACACGGTTTAATCCCAGCATTCAGGAGGCAGAGGCAGGTGGATCTCTGTGAGTTCAAGGCCAGCCTGGTCTACATAGTGAAATCCAGGCCAGCTGTGGCTACAGGAAGACCCTGGCTCAAACAAATAGACAAACAACTTCTGAAATTTTGGCCAAGTTGATATATTCATGGTTCGTAGGTTTAATTTGCAAATGTTAAAAAATGATGGGTATGAATGAACAATTTTTAGATTATCTGGAATTTTATCTTTAATTTTTAGCTGGGAGATAAGTTTTGTTATATCCTGTCCTGACTTGTAAGAGCTTACATCTTAATCTTTGTCATAGTCCAATAACTACTGTATAACTTTTCGTGTAATAAACTTAATTTATAGTGGAGCAAATCTAAAATTCATTTCCTCTATAATTTTTTTCCCATTTTTTGTGAACACGCCAACCCCTGATTACTTGATGATTCCGCGGTTTCTGATTTTTTCACATTCTCACTTTACCTGTCTGGAATTAATTTTGATACATGCAGAGTTGGGAGTGTAACTTTATTTTTAACTATCAAAATTTTCTTAGAGTCTATGCTGGCCAATCTATCGTTTATGGTTGTAATGTTTTTTTTTTTTTTTTACTATTCAAACTTCAACTGAGATATTATAGAGGCCCATGTAGTTTTGTGGCTTTTTGATGGAATAATAATGATATTAAATCTTGATGATAGTTAATATCACATCAGATATGTACACTAAATGCTTTGGTTATGGACTGGAAAGAAATGAGCTGAGGAGTCACAGGTTTTTATGGAGATGATGGGGGCTTTGTTTATGTCTGCATCTGGGAACTGGTCCACTGGAAGTTGCAGGGGGAGCTCCAGGCTGAGTGCTGACCGGACACCCAGGATCCAGCTCATGTCCTCCAGGGGGAGCTCCAGGCTGAGTGCTGACCGGACACCCAGGATCCAGCTCATGTCCTCCAGGGGGAGCTCCAGGCTGAGTGCTGACCGGACACCCAGGATCCAGCTCATGTCCTCCAGGCGGAGCTCCAGGCTGAGTGCTGACCGGACACCCAGGATCCAGCTCATGTCCTCCTGGCCAGTTTCTAGTCCAGCCATTGCACAGCTACAAGCTTCACAGAAGTCACTAGAGAGCACAGAGCCTCAGCAGCTCGGCACATCCTTTGCCTTCTGCTCCCAGCATGCCTCTCATAGGAGCCCAGCTGATACTGGGGTGCACAGCCCAGATGTGAAAGAACCAAAATTTAGGGAGTAAGTCTGACCAATGGCAGACAGAAGCCATAGACAAACTCTTCTCTCGTTCCTACCTCAGGCCGACACATTCTGTGGTCAATTCTGTTGTGTCCAAAGAGTCCTGGCTAGCCTATTGCCATTTACGTGTGGCAGTAGCCTGCTTAAAGAGGCACCCCACCCCCCCAGACCACTGTCCAAACTCTTAACCCCTTTATATCCGCCCAGACCTTTGGCTTTGCTTTCCGCTTAGATGGTGACTTCTCTGGTTTGAATATGGTGTGTCCTCTCAAAAATGCACACTGAAACCTGCCATTGCATCAAAGTTGGGAGAAGAGATCTCCCAAAAGTTTTAGGATGGAGGTGGGACCCTCTGGGTGGATTAACGGTTTTCTTGGAGAAACGTTAGCTATCCAAGGAGCCTAGCCACTCTTCCTTTTCTACAGGCCACTTGCCCTTCCCATTTCCACTAAGAGTTGAAACAGCACAAAGTCCTTGACAAAAACTGGAGAGATGCTGGCACCATGCTCTGAACCATAAGCCAAAGAAACCTTTGTTCTTTACAAAGAACCCAATATTAGGTGTTCTGCTACAGTGATAGAAGTTGGATTGACAGCAGCCACTTGTATGAGCTGGGGGAAGGGAAGAGAAGGCAGGTGCGATGGCTTCAGAGTTTCGTGGTTGGGTATCTGAACAGATGGGGTACCCCTCACTGATATGGGAAGAGAAATGTGTGTGGCAGAGCAGGACATGAGAATATATGCACATTTTGTCATAGCTATTCCCTCAGTAGTGCCCGGCACATAAGACTTGTTCAAAACCCAGTGACATTGCACATGTGAGAGGAGGAGAGGCACACTCAGGTGTGCATACACAGTGGTGCACACACCTTTGTCTGCTGTAGAATACTTACCAGGAAGCCATAACAAGTGCTGGGAATGAAGAAAGAAACCATTGTCACTCACAAATTGCACTTCAGCTAAAAATGGGAGGCTTATGTAACAGAGACTGATCTGAAGAACTAATCTGAAGGATTTAGGAAGCAATACACAAGGAAGTGAAAAAGAGGCATAATCCATACTGAATTGTGCAATCTCACCAAGGCCACCTTTGATGCCATCTCTAAAACCTACAGCTACCTGACTCCTGACCTTTGGAAACAGTCTTCACCAAGTCTCCCTATCAGGGGTTCACTGACCATCTTGTGAAGACCCACACCAGAGTCTCAGTACAGAGAACCCAGGGTTCAATTGTGGCCACTACCCAGAGCTTTTTTAATGAAAAAAAGTGAGCCTGGTGTGGTAGGGGTATCAAGTCTAGCTAAGGCTACAGGGACACCCTGTCTCAGAAAAGTGAATGGGAGCTGGAGAGATAGCCTAGCGGTTAAGAGCACCGCCTGCTCTTGCAGAGGACCCGGGTTTGATCCCCAGCACCCACATGGCGGCTGAGAACCGTCTGTAACTCCAATTCCAGGAGAACTCCAGTTCCAGGGGAATCCGAGACCCTCTTCTGACCTCCGCGGCATTGCACGACACGGGTGCACAAACCTACATGCAGACAGTACACTCATACACATACAAAAATAAATAAATAAAATAAAAAATTTAAATAAGGTGAATAAAGCCTGTTAAAAAAGAAAGAAAAAAAAGATTAGCAGTAATAATGTTGGATGAGGCTAATCTGATGCCTAGGATCTGATTACTGCTTTCTCTCCTAGGGGTTTTATTAACAGTGGTTACTTTCAGAATGTTGTCAATTATCCCTGAGATTTATTAGTGTTCCTCTCTTTTGGTTCAACTTTATAACTCTATTTTGCATATCTGATGATTCTTCTACAGGAGCTTTTTTCTTTTCTTTTCTTTTTTTTTTTTAATGTGTTTTACAGTCTATAGGACTGCAAGAGTACAGTCACCTTACTGCAAAGTTCTGCCAGAGCTGTTTTTTTTTGTTGTTGTTGTTTTGTTTTTTTGGTCTTTTTGAGACAGGGTCTCCCTGTAGCCCCAGCTGGCCTGGAAGTCACTATGTAGACCAGGCTGGCCTTGATCTTGTTTCCTGTAAAAGGACAGAGGGCTAGAAACATGAGGCCTGCACAATGACACCAATCTACTGTGTTTAACTTGGTAATCTGGTTTTTCAGATTTTCTTATCCACTAGGCAACAGCTGCTTTTGGGAGCTATGCTTGTCGTGAAGTTGAACAGACTTTGCTTAAAATTCTTGCACTCAACTGTGAATATCTGCATGAATTTAGGGTGAGGGAAGAAGTGTCTGTCTTACAAGCTATGGGATTTGGTAGACAACTGAAGTCCACTCCATGCCCACATGCCTTCATTCCTGGCTGTTTTTCCTAAAGATCAGTGAAAATAGCACATGGGATAGAATCAAGCTTCTCACAAAATTCACACCAAACCATGTTTACTAGAGTCAGCTCTGCTCCCGTGGCATTTATTAGTCCACCATAAAAAGGAACCAAAGCAGTCTGTTAAATTGTGCTTTGCAACACTCACTGATTACTATTAAGATGACTATGATATCCAGTCTCAACTGCTTATTCTGTGAGTTTCCCAGGCATTTACATTTCTTTCATATTTGTAGGCAAGTTGGACTTTCAATTGCATTTGAGGAAATTAAGTGTGCATAATATTTGTCTCCCCCCAACCTGATTTTTTTTGCCTTTTCGATAAGGGAAAACACTAAACATACTTTATTAGCATGAAAAATCAGCCATAAGAACACATAGCAATCAGAAATATACATTAGCAGTCAAAGGGTTATGGTTGCATACAGATACAGCTGTTCTTCTCCATGGTCTTGGCCATAGCCACCAGGAAATAAAACCCTCAGTAGCAAGTGGAATGTTACTAAGGAGCGCTCACCAGTGATTACAGGACATTACAAAGATGCAGGAGAATGAATTTGGCTTTGGCTACTGTGAAGCAAGATGTCTAGGACAGTTCTAAGAACTCAGGTCAAAAATAAAAAGCAAACTCTAGACCTTGACAATATTTCCCAAGTGGTCACTGAAGTGTAATACACACTAGTCTAAGTGACAAAAAGGTGCCAAGTGAAATCATTGATAGATTCACGGCTGAACAGTACTTTTTACATCTGCAATTTCAGTTTCAGGCTTTTCATCATAGAATTTTTTTTAAATATAGCTTCTTTTTTAACATTTTTTCTTTATTTTTATTTCATGTATATGAGTGTTATGTCTGCATGTGTTTAAGTGCATCCATGCCGTGCAATGCCTGAGAAGATCAGAAGAGTTACAGACAGTTGTTAGCTGCCATGTGGGTGCTGGGATTTGAACTCGGGTCTTCTGTAAGAACAACCAGTGCTCTTAACAACTGAGCCATCTCTCCAGCCCCTCATCATAAAATTAACTGCACTGAAATTCTATAATTTTTCTTTGGGATAGAGTCTCTCCCTATGTAGCCCAGGCTAGCCTCCAACTTGAGATCTTTCTGCATCCACCTCCCAAATATTAGGATTACAAGTGTGTAATGCTTCATGTTAATTGTCAACCAGACAACATCTAGCTCACCTGGGAGACGGGCTTCTGGAAATGCCTGTGGGGGATTACCTTGATAGGTTGATTGGGGTGGGAAGCCCTGCCCACTGTATGTGTTGCCATTCCCTGTCTGGGATCCTGTGTGGACTGTATAAAAAAGAAGAGGAACTGAGCAGCACCATCATTCATGACTCTCTGTTCCTGATTGAGCATGAGAAGTGGCCTTGACTTCTCCACTATGCTGGGCCGTATCTTTGAGTTGTGAGCCAAGTTGCTTTTGTCAGAGGATTTTATTACAACGGAAAAGAAACTAAGAGAAAATGTAAGCCACCATGGCCAAGTATAATACCAGGTTCCATTCAACACAGTCAGGAGGGTCAAAGGCTTTCCCACCTCCCCCGCCATCTGGTCACATACTTGGCTCCTGCTGATGTCTACAATGTGCTCCATGCTTTGTGTAGAGGCCCCAAATATGACAACTGGTCACCCACTGCATTCTTCTAGTTTCTATGCTCCTTGTAGTCAAGTATTTAGCCTTGTCCTTCATTTTCCAGCCATTAGAGGGCAAGGCTGCTGCAGCTAACAGATTCTGTGACTTGTTTTGAGAACCCGAGTGAAGCGAGTATTTTTCCAATTACACACTATCTAATTCAATTTACATTTATTAGAAGAACTGCCAGCTATTTCATGTTAATATTGACATTTTCATAAGTGCTTGCAATTAGAATTCAAACTGAGATTCTAATAAATCTCTTAGATGTGTTACCCTTACTTTTCTTGTCTTCAGACAGAAAAATATTTTTAAGAGCATGTTTGGAGGTCAGGCAGCCTTTGGGGGAATTTATACTGGGTATGTAAAACAGCTGGGCAGAGAAAACACATTGTGGCAAAGCAAATTGGGGACAACTGTAGCAATGTGCCAACTTCTGCAAAACAAGTGCAGGGTGTGAAATTCAAAATTTTAACACAGATGAATGGAGCACTGGCTTTCCACTTTCTACAGAACTTCACCCCAATGCTACCAACAGCAGGCTCTCTGCCTGCATTTAAAGAACCTTTTCCTGCCTTCGTTTAAAACAGTTCTAATAGCCTACATCATTTCAATGTGCATGTCTTTGTATGAGTGTATTTATAGTTAAAAGAATCTTACATATCCCCCTGAAGAAAGAACAGTGGATTCTAAGTGTCCTGGCAACAACAACAACATCATCATCCACAATAAAAATACCCAGGATATCCATATGTTAAAGTGCTTTATCCTTCAAAATTGTCATTTTGAAGCACAGATTTCTGAAGCAAGATTTTTTTCCCCCCTTTTTGAGACAGGGTCTCCCTATAGTCCCAGCTGGCTTCCTGGAACTCACTATGTAGACCTGGCTGGCCTTGAACTCACAGAAATCTGCTTGCTTCTCCCTTTGTTTCCCAAGTGCTGAGATTAAAGGCATGCACCACCAAGCCCAGCTCATGAAGCAAGGTCATAAATGCACAGTGTGACACATTCTTTGGGTTCTAAGTAATAAATACTGCCCACTTCAATTTTACCAGAATGTCTGACTGAGGACACTCATAGGATTTTCATAAATACAACAGATATTGCACTACAACATTGGAGTCCTGTGTGTGTGTGTGTGTGTGTGTGTATGTGTGTGTGTGGAGTGCAGGCAGGCACGTGCCATGGTGCAGATGCTGTAAAGGCCAGAGGTTCTCTCCTGCCACCTTGTGGGACTGAGGAATCAAACCTAGGACATCAGGCCTGCACATAGTGTCTCTACTTTTGAAGCCATCTTGCTGGCCTGGCACCCAGCTTTTTAATGTGGGTTCTGGGGTTGGGGGTTGAGCTCAGATCCTCCATGCTTGTGCTGGAAGCACTTTATCAACTGAGCACTGGACTTCTTCAAGCAATTTATATTTGGGGGCTGGGTGCTCTAGCAGAGGACCTGGGTTCAGTTCCCAGGACCCACATGGTGGCTAACCACCATCCATAACTCTGGTTATAGGGGATCTAACACCCTTTTCTGGCCTCCACAGGCATTGCACGCATGTGGTGCACTAACATACATGCAGGCATAATAAATATAATACACATAAAAATAATACAGAAATAAAAAATTTTTAAAGACATTTATATTTGCATGTCAATCAAAAGCCTAGCAAATAGAAGAATTTGAAGGATAGGCAATATGGCTTATTCTATTTGGGCAGAAGAAGAAAAAGAGTGCTCTTCTCTCAGTGAAAAGAGCTCTGGCAAATTCAGCCAGGAGGGGCGCCTGATTAACCAGTGCTCAGCTATACTTGGCATCTCTTCTGGAGCTTCAAGAAAAAAATGTCAAGGCCATGCTGCACCCCAGGCCAATTTAGCCGGAATCTCCTGTATTAGTTCTCAGGCACTGTTAGTTTTGCATACCCCCAGGTGACATACAGGAGCACCTAAGGCTGAACCCACTGCTCTGGTAAGTAAACACAAGCCACCTGGCCCAGCGGGGACACAGCGCAGGCCCAGGCTGCAGGGATTTGCTGACTCACAGGGTGTGGGGGCAGGGGTGCAAAGCAGGGGGCTCAGCTGACAGGTGGCCTGTGGGTGCACCTGGCTGTGCTGCAGCAGTCCCTGTGGGTGGCTGATGGTTCCACTGAGACTTTGAATGGACACAGCAGGTTAGGGGAGCCTGCCCTGAGGGGACATCTGGAGAATCACTAGCTTCACTTCCCCCAGCAACTCCCTCCTGCCCCCAGTGGGTTCCAGCCAAATGAGTGGTTCCCCACAGAATAAGCTTCTTTTCAGGAGCGTGCACGTTTCTACTGTTCCTTCATCTGTAGCAATTCCCTCGTCTGGTCCTGCTGGATTTGCATCCATTCTTACAGACAGCTTCTCTCCTGGTAATCTGTCCCAGTGTCCCCAATTTTCCCAGATTTCCTTCTTCACCTCCTTTCTTAGTGTCTGTATTTTTCTTTTCCTGATTAAAAGAGTGCAGCCAATGTCAACAAGTCATGTGTCCTCACTAATTTCTGTCTCTGTCTGCTTCTGTGTCTGTCTGTCTGTCTGTCTGTCTGTCTCTCCCTTTCTCTCTCAGCAGCAGGGACTGCAAGAACTTGTAAACGCTATTACCACCCTGCCCCACCTGGTGCTGCTCCTTGCACTAGGTTGACAGTCTGTAGAAGCCTGTCCCTTGCTTCAGGACACCTACCTGGAGTCCTTCCGCTCTGTTTGTTAGGGACAAAGAGATGTGTAGTAGCCAGAGCTGGCTCCACTTCTACACAGCTTCTGGTTTCCCACCACAAAGCCCAGCTGTGCTGTGGCAGATACCCTTCCTATGTGTCCTGGCTGCACCTGGCTGGACTTCAGAGTCCTTGCAGGGGTAGCAGAGGGTCCTTTTGTCTTCATAGCCACACACATCCTTATACTGACACGCATGTTTCTCCCTTTCCCGGCCTTGCTCCCTAAGGCAACACGAATGACTGATGTAGTTCCATGCATCTTCCCGTGTTAATTTTCCCTATTTGCCTCCCTGACCCCCACCCCCGCTGCGGTTGTATAGAAGTAGGGTGGAGGAATGAATGATGTTGTCGTTGGTGGCAGCTCAGATGGTGCTTGGTGGCATTTGATTTTCCAGATCACAGGGTTTCAAGGTCTCTGCTTCTCCTTTGCTCTCTAAATCCTTGGTGGTTCTCTCCTCTCCTCATCCCTCTCTTCGTGTTCCATTCATCTTCCTCTCTGTTTGCCTGAAACCCCTAGGATACTGAACCTTTGCGTCTACAATCACTTGTGGCAAGATTTCAAAGACTGTCCCTGAAGCAGGGATTCAGCCCAAGGACCCTGCCATCTCCATTGCAAAACATTTGGGCTCCGGGATGTCTTCTCTGGCCCTCTGAAGGGGTGGGCATGCTCTTTGTATGACTTTAGCACCCGGTGCCTACACAAGCTCCAAGCTAATAAACACAGGACACATGTCTGCCAGCGGGTTGGAAATCACAATGCATCTCCAGCTGTTGGGAACACAGAGAGAAGTTTCCTTAGAAACATCTTCCCCAGGGATGGGGTCCTGTGAGGCCATCTGAAACCTTGGCAGGGGTAGATATGATAACTCGGGGCCCAGCCCTGCATGTCAGAAGCCCCGTTAAGACAGCAAGTCCTATGGGCTCGCTGAGCAGAGAAACTCCAACCTGGAGGAAAAATGGCCACTTACGAGACTGCTACCAGTCACAGTCATCTCTTGAGATGTCTCTAGGGAGAAAGGGGATCATTGTTAGGTGACAGGAGCCAGTACTAAGATGTGTTCTCAGAGGTTTTTAGGATCCAAAGCAGTTCTGTGCAGATGGTTCAACTGGTTTTCCCAACAACCCCATGATGAAGGCTAGGAAGGTAACAGGGCTCCACTGTACAGATCAGACAAGTGAGGCCAATCAATGGCTGAGTCACCAGCTAGGGCAGCTAAAAAGGAAGCAGAGATCCAGCCAGGCTTGGGTCTCGAACCTGCAACCGGAGCCGGAATCTGAATAACTGCAGATGCAGCCGCTCCCTCAGGAGTCTCACCTCGGGAAATTCCGGAAAAACACTTAAAAAAATCAGACAGTCTAAATTCCTACTGCTTTTCTTTCTTAAAGGAAAATGAAACTTTAAGAATGGCGGCAAAGCCTGGGGATTCAGTCAGAGGCTAACCTCAGTGGGTGAAAGGAGAGGAAGTTCCCACAGGCCAGCATTTCACACACATGGCTCCTGAGCTGAAGGTGTCCAGAGTCCAATGTTCAGGCAGATTAAAATGCCTATTTTCTGCAGGAGGGGGACATCTGAGGGGAGGAAAGGGACCAGGGAAAGGGTGAAAGGAGGGACAGGGGAGGGTAATGTGGGTGTCAGCAACATGCAATGATAAACATGCATGAAAATGTCATAAGGAAACCCATTGTTTTCTATGTTAACTAAAAAATTAATAATAATAGGAAAAGTAAAATGCATGGCTTCTGAAATCCTTTGCTGATTCTTGCCAACTGTCAGGCTTCTGCAGCATCGATGGGGCTAACATGAGTCCCTGAATTCTTTATGAATTAAGAAGTTGTAGATTACACATCTTTTCTTTGAAGCATATATTGTTTCCATGCTTTGCAGCCGAACGGAGTGACTAGTACCACACAGGCAGCTTTCTCTCTGTGAACATGCTTGCCACATCTCCCTGATTTTCAAGCAGAAGATGGCCTATGGGATCATCAGTGACAGCAGAGGAAGACGCTCCAGGTTGAGGGCCCTAGGAATTTGAAAATGCAAAGAGGTATGTGCAAAATCCTTTACTACAGAAGTGTCTGTGGGCAGGTTTCAGTCAACCAGCAAGCAGAATTACACATGCACAGCCGACAGCCTCACAGAGGCTCAGAGTTTGTAAAGGGAGAGATTTGGCAGGGACATTCTCTGTCTTTTGATTTCCTCTTGAAATCATAATGTTGCTTCTAGGTTATTCTCTCACGTAGATGTTCTGGGTTCTAGGAATCCCCCTCTTGCTTTGCTTTTTCGCGCTGTGGAACCGGCTCTGGGCAAAGCTAATCGAGCCTGTGACTGTAGTCTTCTTCCAGTGTGGCTTGGACAGTCATCTGTGTGTCTGTTGTTACCATTAGTTTATGTGAACCTTATTCTCTAGGAAATGCTAAAAAATAATGGTTTGGAAAGAAATAGCAAATTTGACAAAACCTAGCTGTATCCAGAAAATACAGAGAACTAGATAGAAGATGCTTAAATATTTTAAAGACAAAGGCTTATGTACCCCAGGCTGGCCTCAAATTCAAATTCCTTATGTAGGTGAGGATGACCTTGAACCTTCTATCTCCTCCTGCTAACTGCCAGGCATGTGGCATGGTGCCCAGTTATGTGGTGCTGGGATTTGAACACAGGGGTTCATGTGCGCTAGGCAAGCACTTTGCCAAATGAGCTACAGCTCCATCTCAAACAAATGCTTTAAACAGACATACAAATGATGGTCATGAAATGATTCTGCTCAGACCCTTCTTCCCTTCATCATTCAGACGGTGAATCATAAGGTCTGAGGGGTGCCTAGCACAGATGTGGTGGGGAGGGGGCATGGCTTCTAGTTCTGTGCATTCCAGATCCACACCTCCAATCCCACACCTGGGAAGAGGAAGTTTCCTCATTATTTCCCGGAGGCATGCAAAGCCCAGCATCTTTTCTATCTTCTTCCAAACCACCAGGCACCACAAGACACCATCCTTCTCCAGCCCTTCCAGCTGGAAGCCTGCTCAGCTGTATGCTAAGCAGCTCCACAAGGCTTTGGGCCAAGTGCACACTGAGATTTTTGGCAACTAGATAAAGCAAGAGGCTTCAGGGTGCTGAGATCTGGAATAGCGCCCCAATTCAGGCCAGCACTGAGTCTGTGGGCATGCGGTGTACAGGGAGTGGCCTGGTGCACAGTCCCCAAGGGAGTGACCTGCACAGTCCAGCTGGGGTGTCACCCTCTCAGCGTCGCTGAGGAAACAGTGTCTTCCCACAGCTGCCTATGCCCTACAGAGATGCAAACAACACCCTCCTTTGAGTCACACAAATGACTGTCCAGGCTCGCCAAATTGAAGATGGGTCTGACTGGTACAATTTTATTTCATGAAACCAAGGAGATAGAATAAAACGTTTTGGTGATTAAAAAAAAAAAAAAAGGCAACA
This sequence comes from Rhizomys pruinosus, assembly GCA_009823505.1. Lineage (NCBI taxonomy): Eukaryota > Metazoa > Chordata > Mammalia > Rodentia > Spalacidae > Rhizomys > Rhizomys pruinosus. Next base: position 2,654,596 of record VZQC01002068.1, on the reverse strand, counting down.
GGCCATCTTCCAAATAAACGAACTATTCTCTGAACAACAAAACAGCCTTCTAACAGGGTCGGATCACTAGCTCTCTTCTCCACCCGAGGACCCCAGTTTTCCCTTGGCCACATCGGGGAGCCCAGTGCTTCCCTGTAAGAGCCTGGCCAAGAAGCAGTCTGGTGAGCTCAGCTGAGACAGAGGAGTCCAGGGCACGGTGTTCTTCCCTGGAAAGGGCCCCTGCAAGTCACTGAGGGTAGAATTTCAGCAGGGAATGTCCTAGAACCCTGAGTTGTTGAATCCATCCAGGCAAAGACCAGTGCTTCAACATTCAATACTTCATGAACCTTAAAAAAATAATCTAGGGAGGCTGGAGAGGTGGCTCAGCAGTTGAGAACACTAGTTGCTTTTGCAGACGACCTGGATTCAATTCACCACACCATATGGCGGCTAACAACTGTCCTAACCCCAGTTCTAGGGAACTCTGACACCCCCTTCTGACCTCCACAGGCATTGCATGACATGGGTGCACTTATATACATGCAGGGAATGCACTCATACACACAAAATAAAAATAATAAAATGTTAAAAAAATAGTCCAGGGCTGGGGATGTAGTTTCATGATAGTGCACCTGCCTACCCCACGGGAAGCTCTGGATGGATCCTCAGCACTGAGAAAACAAAGTTAAAAAAAAAACAAACCTATACTAACCATGACTCCTTTTCTTTCCCTAGTTTGCAATTTCTCCTTATGACTAATGCAAAGGTAGGAAGGTTATGATCCATGGAATGTTTCACAGAATGGCGCAACAGCTCAGCAGAGTACAGCCCAGAGGATTCCCCTCAGCTCCACAGATCACTTGAAAGACAGCACTGATAAGGTTCATTTCCATATTTTTTGCCTCTCATTGGTAGTGTTTTCTGCTTACCAGTTGGTTCTAACATTCTTAGTAACAAGATTTGAGTCTGAACGTCAAAATATTTTCATTAAATGGAATGTACTCTGTTTTAAAAGAATATGAACATGTTTTAAGAGTCAATAAAAACAGGGGCTGGAGAGATGGCCTAGCAGTTAAGAGCGCCAACTACTCTTGCAGAGGACCTGGGTTCGATCCCCAGCACCCACATGGTGGCTGAGAACCGTCTGTAACTCCAGTTCCAGGGGAATCTGACACCCTCTTCTGACCTCCGCAGCATTGCATGACACGGGTACACAAATCTGCATGCAGACAGTACATTCATACACATATGAAAATAAATAAATAAATAAATAAATTTAAAAAAGAAAAAAAAGAGTCAATAAAAACAATAAAGGTAATCTGAGAACATTCTATTCTTCTAGTAAGTGAGTCTATGTTTTCAATACATACATGGCACTGGATAAAAATACATCATTATCACACACCTAACGTGATTTAAAGACAAAGATTAGCGCACTGGAGACACACAGACACAGACAGAGACAAAGACACGCGCGCGCACACACACACACACACACACACACACACACAGAGTTCATTGAAGCTTTAGATGAAAGAATACTGAAATTCTTAGATGTGTTTAAGATTTCATGTTTTTGGGGTTGGGGATGTTATCATGAGACGTCATGGACATGGACCTATATTGGATAGTTTTTACTGTCAACTTGACTGGAACTAGTCACCTGGGGAATGACTCAGTTGGGGAACTTCCTCCATCATCCTGGCCTGTGCGCATGTGTGTGGGGAACTGTCTTGAAAGATGACTGACGTGAGAGGGCCCAGTCTGCTGTGGGTGGAGCCACCCCCACCAGGCAGGCCTTGGCTGTATAGGAAAGTTAGCTGAGCAGCCAGAGGGAGCGAGTCAGTAAGCAGCGTTCCTCCCTGGGCTCTGCTAGGTCGGAGTGTGTAACCTGTAAATAGAAACAAACCCTTTCCTTCCCATGTTACTTATGGTCATGGTATTTATCACAGCAGTGGAGAAGCAAGCTAGAACAGGGTCCCAATATAAGCATGAAATTGCATGCTCCACATACACACCTCCTGAAGGTAATTTTATACAGTATTTTGAGTGAGCAGACATTTTGACTGAGATCTGTCACATGAGGTCAGGTGTGGTATGTGTCAGTGCTTCCAAGTGTCTGATTGGGGGCATATCAGATTTTCTGATTAGGGCTGCTCAGCCTGGACCAATGAGGAGTGAAGAGCTTTGGCATGGTCTTGGATTATCTGCCATGTGGATGCACAGGATTGGATGAGATGGTTAACTTCTCTCAGTATCTCTAATCACAGATCCTAAGACACAAAAGTGACACCAATGTCCCAGCCCCAAACATCTACTTTTAGTAGGGTTTCTAGGAATCAAAAGAGGTATGGGCATTGTGCCCGGCACTATGACCTCCACTCCTGGTAACGAGGCTGGTGTTGAAGACCAGCGGGAGCTGCGTATACTCCAGAAGCAGGAGCACATCTGCATAGATGACCCCTTCATACTTCCTGTCCTGCCCAGGCCCAACAGCTCACCACGGCCTAGGAAACCTTCCAGGCTCTCTTACATACAGAGTCCACATTTCTGCCTCCTAAGCATGGGGCTATCAGATTCTCTGTAAGCTTTTGTCACCACAGGACACCAAGTGATGAGACATGTGCCTTTCATTCTGGTGCTAGAAAAAAGACCCAGCTCTGCTTTCCATTTTTGTGAATAAGTCCCATGCTTGGTTAACAATAACTTGGGTCAACATTAATATCCTTTACAGAGTTTCAGAAAAGCAAACAAGATTCAGAATGCAAATAATCACAGTCAGCACGGGAGGAATGCTGGAGCTGAAGTGAGGGACCTAGAAAACAGTCAAACAGGGAATTGTGAGGTCCCCTTAGGGTGACAGGACTTTTGTATGTCCCGGGTCCTTTTGGAATCTCAGGCACCTCATGTGAAAACTCACCCCCTCCAGAGGTTGCCATGGGAACTAAATAAGATGGGAAATAAGAACAAACTCTGCAATCCTCTGAGAGAGAGCCCCAAACACATCTGTTCTTAACTATGGGAGTGGCTGGCTAGGACGCTGAGGAAAGACCCAAAACCGAGCAATAAAAACAAACTGAACAAAGCAAATCTGGGATCAGGTGAGAAGGTGTTTGGGGCCATCTGGAACAAGCTCTCACCTGCAAAAGCTTCCACAGTGGGGTTGCCCAACCTGGATTCACCACTCGTGGGCAGCAGAGAGCCACCTCTGAAATGCCACGGGCCTTACCAGATAGCGCTCCTCCTGCCTCATGCTGGGGGTGCGGATCATGTGATTCTGTTCCCCTCTCCAGTCTCCAAAGCGACGGAAAAAGTAGTTAGATAAAAACCGGCTGACGGGGTCTCTAATGATGTTGATGTAGACGGGCTGGTCTCCGCCGAACCTAACGCACAGGGCACATAAATAGGGAGCTCGTTACAACCCATCACTTCTGAAGGAAAATCAGGCCTACTGGGACAAGGTCTTCCCTCTAGGTTAACTTAATCCAACCATTACCGCATCTGCTAAGGTGCCGTCCAGCACTTTAATGAGTAACTGTAAACCGATAGAGATTTTGTTACCATGTAGGAAGCAGAAATGATGACACCCGAGCCAGGTGCCTGGTAGACATAGTGAAGGGCTTTCATAATCCAGCACTGCGCAAATCATGCCAGGCGACCATGTTAAGGGACAGAGGTCTGGTTTCTTAGCAGGTATAGGTTGGAGAAGGGCAGGGCTATACTGTACTTGACTTTGTCTTCCCAGTGGCTGGTGCAGGACCCAACCTCACCTAGGCAACCTCCAGTGATCATTTCAGTCTACTGCTTGATTCTGATTGCCTCCATGGGTATCGCACTATTTTTATATTGTAATTCACACAGACCCAGCAAGGTGCTTTGAGGTGAGCCAACTGGCAACAGCCAATCTTCGCTGAACACTCACTATTCACCTTGTTCTTAATCCTTTACATGGCCAATTCAAGGAAGCTCTCTAGTACTTCATGGAACAGAAATCATAATTATTCTTACTTGCACCTGGGGCCCAAGGCAGGAAAAGGGCAGGTAATCTGTGCCTGAGCCAGAAATGAACTTAGGTGGTCGAGCTCCAGAATCTCACTCATTTGTAACAAATATTTTATCTATTATTTGTATTTTATGTGTATGAATATATTACACACATGCATGTAAGTGTACTCCTATCACACAATGCCCCTTGGAGGTCAGAAGAGCGTGTCAAGTCCTCTGGAACTGGAGTTACAGGTGGTTGTTACCCACCATGTGGATGCTGGGAACCAAACCTGGGTCATCTACAAGAGCAGCCAATAGTCGTAACTGCTGAGTCATCTCTCTAGCCCTCAGAATCTGCACTCTTAATTCTTTTAATCACAGAAAGAAAATTCCAAAGTTGAGAAAAGTCATTCAAGAGATATAAAAAAACCAAAATCAAGATAATTATCTCCAAGTGACAGAAAAAAAAAAATATATATATATATATATTTGTCTATAATCCCAGCACTGAGGTGGCTGAGGCAGGAAAATCATGAGTTTGAGGAAAATCATGTCAAGCTATACAGCGAGACCCTAACTAAAAAAATAAAAAATAAAAAAATCCTCCCCCAAACCCACTAAAGTATGTAACTATCAGGCACATACAACCTTTGACATTCTGAACGATGTAATATACAAAGTTCATACTTGGAATGTTTTGAGAAAGCTTTCAGTTTTGCATTGTGGGGTATCCAAACCTATCCTGGGGTACACTTGGCCTCGGAGGCCACGGTTTGGACAAGCCTGATGTTCTTGTTTCATTCCTTCCACAACAGGAATTAATATCTACAGTACAGCCTAAGAGCAGGACTTTCCAAAGCAAACGACGGGGAGCCTGAAACCCCTTCACGACTTCTTCCCCATCTCTTTGAACTACTTAAAAGAAGTGTCCCTGAAGAAACTTGTGGAAAGTCCTTGCACTCTAGCAGAGACCATGTTGTAGTGACCTCTGAGAGACCTGATGACCCTGTGACTAACACCCTGATGAGGCTGTTTGACATTCTGTCAGGGGAAAGAAATTACTCAGATGAAATGGACAGACAGGATGCGGCTGTCACTCATACACACTAATCACAGCTCAAATTCCAGCGTGAGTCACAGTCACATTCTCAACAACTGTTTTGTTTATTTTTATTTATTTTTGAGATAGGGGCTAACATAGCTCAGGATGACCTCAGGCTGGCCTTGAACTCCTGATCCTCTAGCCTTTCCCTCCCAAGTGCTAGGATAGTAGGTGTGTCGGGTTTTACGTGTATCTTCAGCAACTAAGCTCAGTATACTCTGTATCTGAATGCTGTCTTCCATACTGTGTTGATGTTGTCACTTTCTCATCAGCCTCTGAGCCTCCTTTAGCAACAGACTATGTCACTTCACAGTGTGTAGCATACAGTAGGTGCTCAGCAGATGGGTGACTGAATGCAGAAATGAATGCCTCCGTGCATGCTTCCTAGTGATTAGGCTTCTGTCAGTACAAGAGTTGTGCTGCAGAAGGGAATAGAGGTAACAAGCCACCAGAGCATTTTTATGCTTTAATTCGTACAATGTTGAGTCCAGTGTATTTGCATTTTTAAACATCATTAATGAGAATATTTTAGGGGCTGGGGAGATCACTCAGTTGGTTAAAAGTAAAGCATTTGCTGGGGCTGGAGAGATGGCCTAGTGGTTAAGAGCGCCGGCTGCTCTTGCAGAGGACCTGGGTTCGATCCCAGCACCCACATGGAGGCTGAGAACCATCTTTGACTCCAGTTCCAGGGGAATCTGATGTCCTCTTCTGATCTCCATGGCATTGCACGGCACGGGTGCACAAGCCGACGTGCAGACAGTACATTCATACACATACAAAAATAAATAAATAAATAAATAAATAAATAAATAAATAATTTTTAAAAAGTAAAGCATTTGCTTTTTAAATATTAAGAACTGAGTTTGACCTCCTGAATCCATGTAAAAAAATATGGATGGGGAGGCACAGGCAAGCCCGTGAAATCCCAGCAGTGGGGAGATGGAAGGTAGAGGCAGGAGGACCCTGGAGCTTGTTAGCTAGCCTGGCTTACTTGCTGAAGATCCAGGTCAATGGGAGATTCTGTCTCCGACAAAAAGAGGAAGGGACCTAGGGAATAATACCTGATCTTTACACACAAAAAAGAAAAAGAGAGAAAGAAATGCCAGCCAGGAAGCAAGAAGACTATGGGAGCACGAGGGGAGGACTCTCCAATAGTGGGACTCAGGCACAGGCGTGGGAGTCTGGACACCCCAAGTAGGAAGTAAGTTTAACCTTGCCAACGTGAATCACGTCTGTTCTAGATGCATGCAAGGTGACATTTGCGTTACTGGATGAACAGCTAGTTATACTTACAGGACTTAGCCAGGAGTCCAACAACGTGAATCACGTCTGTTCTAGATGCATGCAAGGTGACATTTGTGTTACTGGATGAACAGCTAGTTATACTTACAGGACTTAGCCAGGGGTCCAGTTGTATCCTGGATCTATCATCATTTTAATTAAACTGAGTTCAGATGGATGATAACCAGAAACTATAGTACTAATGCAAGGGAACAGGAGGACAAACATGCACAGAAAATTTACATTCAATTGAACCCTTGAAAATGCATCATGTGCTTACAAACCTCAACGTTATTTCTTACCAATGTTGACCAGCAGAACTTTCCAATCATGTAAATCAACAGCTCTTCTCTTCCCCACCACTAAGAGATAGCTTTTGGCCTGAGTTCTGCCAGGAAGCTATAGACACGAAAGCTGAAAAGCTATTTGCGCATACCGACCTGTTCCTGTTTATGCCATGCAACTCCATGCAAGCGTTCCAGAAGAATTTTCTAATATGGAATCTATAGATGGTTTACATGCTTATTGCCAAGTATTAGATAACAACAGTCTCTTTTAAGAAATGTCTGACTATGTATGATGTGGTGGCACATGCCATTGATCCCAGCACTTGGGAGGCAGAGGCAAGTGAATCTGAGAGTTCTAGGCAAGCCTGATCTACACAGTGAGTTCTAGGCCTCAGGGCTACATAGAGAGACCTTGTCTGAAATAAAAAAGAAATTTCTAATGATGACTGAAATGTATATATGTGTGTGTGCAACACACACACACACATACACACACACACACACACACAGACGCGCACACACACACCTTTCCAAAAGGTGACAAATAAAATCCTTTCAGGCTCCAGGGGCCTTTTGGTACACATAGCTTCCTTCCAAATTAATAAAATCTGGCTGGCCTGCCAATTATGTAAAACAGGCCAGAATACTACCAGGACTCTACAAGAATACATCATTATTACCACCATCCCTCTCCAGAACTTTTCATCGTCTCAAAGTGAAACTCATAACCATTAACCAATACGTCCTTTTCCCTCCCCTGAGAGGCATTATTCTATTGAAAGTACATCTTTGGGGCCTCCGGCCTGGAAGTAGAGGTTATCTTTGTGAAAAGTGCTATAGGCTGGAGGCCCAGGGCTTTGAATCTTGCCAGGAGGGAGGAAGACGCTGAAGTGAGAGAAGGAATTATGGGGGTGTACATCATTGTTTGGGGCTGGGGTCAGGAGCTGCTTGAGGGAGAGGGTAGAGATTAATGATAATGGTTTTTTCCAGGAAGTCAGCCATGGTAACAAGGGCTGTGTACAGCCATTAAACGCCAGCTGGGGGCCTGGCAGGGTGGAGGGTCATTTGTTGTCCTCAGATCCCAAGTAGCCAGTACTTCTGTCCTTGAATGACAAGGACAGGACCTTCCATCACCAGACTGAGCTGCACTCTATTCTCTGGAATGCACTGAGTAGAGAAAGGCAAAGCAGTCGCAGTGGGGAGCTAAGGCAAACGGCTTGAAGGGAAGGGGCGGCTGGACCACTGGAGTTAGGGTTCCCGCTCGGAGAGGATGATGAAGTGAATCAGCAAGCAATGAATAAACAGCAAGAGATAAACAACTATATGAGGTGAGCCAGGGAAAATGCAGACTATGCTTGTCCTTGATGGACACAACGACCAGCTCCCATAGAAGAGAGTAGGGAGCCCAGAAGGGGGGCTGCCGCTTGAGCGGGTCCTCAGGTCTAAGCAGAGCGAGCTAGTCATAGCTCTCGCCTGAACTCCAACTTTTGGCACCGTGTAAGTCGGTGAAGACAGTGTCAAACAGCCACTAATACCAACTTTTTATTTTGTTATTCCGAGCTTGAAGCTTCTGGATCCATTGTGAAAGATTCGAAAGGCACAGAATCAAAAGGATCCTATAATATGTTAGCGAAAATAAAAGCGAAGTTGACATTTAAAACCAAACTGAGTTACGGAAGTGAGATCTCGATTGTGTTGTTAAACTCCACCTTCAGGGAACAGCTCTGTTCAAGCTCCATTCACACAGAACTTCACACTTCACTTGAGGAAAGAGTATTGAATGCCTCACTTCACACCCTACCTTCCCCCCAGGTAGGCTGAGTTTTAATTTCTTTTCCTTTTTCTGCCCTTTCCAGGCTTTCTCCCTCCCCTCCCCTCCCCTCCGCTCCTCCAGTCCTCTCTTCTTCCCTCCTTGCTTCCCTCCCTCCCCGCCCCTCCCCGCCCCTCCGCCGCAGTCCCTCCCCCTCCCCTCCCACTCCTCTCCTTCTGCCTCTCTCTTCCCTCCCCCGCCCCTCCCCTCCCCTCCCCTCGCCTTCCCTCCCCTCCCCTACCCTCCCATCCCCTCCCCCGACCCTCACCTCTCCTCCCTCCCCGCCCCTGCTCTTCTCTTGCCCTTCCCCTCCATCCCCCTCCCCTTCCCTCCTCTCTTCTCTTTTTTTTTTTTTTTTTTTTTTTTTTTTTTCCCTCCCCTCCCCTCCTGCCTTCTCGTTTTCCCCGTCCCCTCCATCCATCTACCCTTTTCCCACTCCCCCTCCCCCTCTTGTCTCATTCTCTTTCTCTTTCCCCCTCTCCCCTCCTCCGTCGCTTCTCTTCTCTTTTCCCCTCCCCCTCCGTTCCCTCTCTCTCGCTTCTCTGTTCCCCTCCCCTCCGCCTCTCCCCGCCCTCCTCTCTCTTCTCTCTTCCCCTCCCCCCTCCATCAACCTTCCCCGCCCTCCCCTCTTCTATTCGCTTCCCCCATCCCCTCCCCGACCCCTCCCCCCCCCCTCCCATCCCCCTCCTCTTCTCCCCCCTCTTCTCCTTCTCGTTCCCCTCCCCCTCCTCCCCCTCCCCTCCACTCTTCTCTTCTCTTTCCCCTCCCCTCCAGCCCCCTCCCCCTCCCCTCCTCTCTTCTCTTCCTTTTCTTTTTTTTTTTTTTTTTTTTTTCTCTTCTCTTCTCTTTTTCCCCTCCCCTCCATCCCCCTCCCCTCCCTCTCGCTTCTCTTTCCCCCCTCCATCCCCCGCCCCGCTCCTCCTCTCTTCTTCTCTTCTCTTTCCCCTCCCCTCCCCTCCGCTCTTCTCTTCTCGCTTCCTCTTTCCCCGCCCCTCCATCCCTCTCCCTCCCCTCCCCGCCCCTCCCTTCCCCTCCCCTCCTCTCTTCTCTCTCCCCTCCCCTCCCCTCCCTTCCCCTCCATCCCCCTCCCCTTCCCTCCTTCCAACCTCCCCCTTCTTTGCTTCCTTACTTCCCAAGTTAGTATTGGCATTGTGGCTTCCATATGAGATGAAGAAACAGAGGTGGAAACAGAAGAAAGAGGCTGCAGAGACCATGAAGGAAAAAGAAAAACACGAGAAAAGTTAAGACGAGAGAGCGCATGAGCACTCTACAACTGCCTTAGACTTCTTTGATAGCCTCAGGTTATAACACAAAATTTCCAAAAAGTTGTCTCAGGAAGAACCCAACTGAAGGGTAAAGAGAATTCTAGACTTTCTAAACTGGGGAGAAAATTACCTTCTGAACCCCACAAAAGCTTAGAAAACAAATAAGGGGAGGTAAGTGGTGAGAAGGAGACAAGCTGAACTGAGTTCATAACGCTGTTTCCAGAATGTTGATCTAGGACATACTTGCAGAGAGGCTGCTGACGCTGAAAGGCTGAGGTTTTCAAAAGCATATCCTAAAGTTACATCAGGCGTAAGGACATGAAAGGTGGGACTGACTTCAGCATCCCAACACAGGGCGGCATCTTCTAGGCCAAGGTGTTTTGGACTCAATTCACTGTTCATCCAGGGGGAAAACATTTGTCTGGCCCAAATTTCCATGAACTTCAAAATAGTGTGAAAAAACAGGCCAGTGTAAACCCCACAAACCCAGACTGAAGCCTGAGCTCTCTGCTGAGCGGGCTGGGCTACAATCTCTGACAGGAAGTCCTCCCCTCACAACTGCAGAAACACCTGATTAGGTATTAGCTTTCTATGTGGTTGGATGAACAGAACTGCATATGGCCAAATGGTTCTTTCTAATTCAGAGGAAAAATAAGGAAGAGAGCAAGAAGTTGAGATTCTGAACTCAAGAAGGCAGGTGGCTAGTGAACAGCCAGGAGCTCACGGGACAGCATTTTGTATCACTGTGCATGTCTACAGATCAGGTAAGAATGCTATGCTGAAAGAAGAAAGAGAAATAGGGGGCAAATAATTTTGCTATCCTTTAAGAGTTCACAACTTAAGTGATGGAGAGATGGCTCGTGGGTAAGAGCATGCTCTTGCAGAGGACCAGAGCTCAATTCCTAGCACTCTCATCAGGCTCTCACAAATGCCTGTAACTGCTGGTCCAAGGGATCTGGCGTCCTCTTCTGGCCTCTGAGGGCACCTGCATTCATACCTTCACACAGGTAGACACACAAACATAATTAAAAAGGAAATCTTAAGAAGAGTTTCCAAGATGTATGTGAAAAGGAAGGTGTGGGGATGGAGGTGAGTAGCCTGACCCAGAGAGTCTGCTCAGTAGCAAGGATCTTGCTGCATTTTGATTGTATACAAACTGGAAATAGCAACAAAAAACAGTACTCCACAGTGTCAGCTCTTCTTTCAGTCTGGTTTCTCCAAACCAGCTGCAGACAGTGGTTATAAGTTTCTTTAAAAATTTTTTATTAATTTTATTTTATGTGTTTGGGTGTATTGCCTGTATGTATGTAAGTGCATTGGTGTCATACAATGCCCACAGAACCCAAAAGATGGTGTTGGATCCTCTGGAACTGGAGTTACGGATGATTGTTAGCCATCATGTGAATGCTGGGAACTGAACCCAGTTCCTCTGCAAGAGCAGCCACTGCTCTTAACCACTGAGCCATCTGTCCCTCCAGCCTCAAGGGCAGGTTCTTAAGAGCAGCTTATTATCATCAAGCCTTAGAATGCAAAATATAGAACTCATGTTTTAAAGTATGTTAAGGTCCTCTTAACAATTCCCAACTTAATTGTTTTCCTTTCTACTCGTGTCTTTGGGGAGCTTTGTCTGTAGAGCCACAGCTTGCTACTTAAACGGAAGAAAATTTCCATTAATCAAGATATTCCTCTGAAAAAGGAATAAAAAGCTGATTTACAAGTCCCCAGTTTCCAAGTGTGTAATAGTGACCTTGCCAGGTATTCAGGTTCCTCTTGTGATTCTACTCATTTTTATGGAAGTCTTATAGCTGAGGCCCCTGTGCTATGGGATGGGAAGGGGGGTTTCCCACAGAGGCAGCCTCAGCTGGTTGTACACAGCTCTACTTCCCTCCAGCTGGGCATCTCCTTCCGGCTGTGCTTACTGCTTTCCTTCAGCTCCTCTCTGCCCCCTCTTCTTCCGGTACTGGGAATGCCCTTTGCTTTCGTTGGTCTAAAGCTGACCAGTTCCCCACCTACCAATGGACCCATCTTTTTAGGAAGGTGCTTGCTGCTTCTTACCTCTCCTGGGGGGGGGGGCTGTGACTCCCCTCTCTACATTTATCACATCTGACTGCCCTTCTATAGTGGAAGAAGAATTCAAAGATTCAAAGGCAAGAAAAAAAAATCACAGTTCAGGGATAAAGTCTCAGCTCTACTATAGCACGGAGAAGATAGAGGAGCTTCACAATATGCTTCAAGTTAAACAAAGGGAAGAGGAGGGAGAACCAGAGCCTGCTCTGCCTGCATGGCTGCTCTTGCTGGGGAATCACTGTGGAGTAACCAACCAGTTCCAGGGCTGCCACAGGAGCCCCCGTGACATCCTGTAATACCCTTCTCTCAGACGGCACTTCCCCACAGTCAAGCATCACTAGCAGATGATAGAGGGAAGGAGCTCGCCCTTCTTTATAGATGGGAAAAATGGGAAAAGGGTAGCTTTCCTCAAGAGGCTGGATGAGTTGTCCTCGCCCTGGGCAGTGGGAAGACAAGCTCCAACACCCAGGGGTCCTGACAGCCAGGCCTCCACTGTTTACTGCAGATACGAATTCTCCTCAAAGGCATGTATTAAGGCTTTTTTTCTTCCAAAATTAAAGCAGTCAAGATTTCATTTCTGTATTTGATGGCAGAGGCCAGGATAAAATAGAGCCACCGTGCTGGGCTCTGCTGATCCAATTAAGATACTGGTGTGGGTTTCATTAGAGTTTTGAACTGTCTTGGGATAATTATTTAACTTTGTTGTATTACAGTTTGTTTGGATATAAAGATCTAAGCTAGGGAAGAAGAGGAACTCATGACTGAAGTTTCACGCTGTCAAGAGTCCTCACTGGGATAGCAAGACGAGAGAAGTCCCTCTCTGTAGAGGTCATAGCACATGGGGTATGAAAGCTCTAACAGGTCCCAGTTGCCTCATTATGCTTAATGACACGGTTTCTAGAGGAAGCAGAGTGTATACACTAGCCAGTCCAATAATGCGCCATGTTGAAGCACAGTGAGGTGGGCTAGCACCTGGCTAGGGGTCACTGCTGCTCATGCAACTGTTCTGTTCACTGTCCTAGGGCTTATCAGGCAGGCCTGGGTAACTTCAAGTGGAGGAGGCTCACTTTTAAAGATAAGGTGGCAACTTTTCTTCTCTGCTTAATAATGTGTCTCACTGAATCTCAGTTTTCTTTTATGCTTAATTAGCACAGGGCCTACTGAGCAACAGGAAAGTCATTTGAAGCCTAAAACCCAGCTCCTGGCCAAGTGGGTGGTCAGGCAAGGGGCAGGATAGCAGGTAATGTTCAGGCAGAGTCTCATTTTCCATAGCCAGCCTCCTGAGGTGCCACTCACAAGGGCAATTGAGCGAGCATCAATTGGTTCTGGGTGGAGCACTCTGATAGGCTCTTTAGACCCCTAAGTTACTGTTATCCCAAGTTATGAGAGAAATGCTGTCAGACTGCTTTCCAGGTTTCCAAGAGCCCTGGACTAGTCAGTAGATCTGTGCCTGGATTCCAGTGATCTGTTGGCTGACAGATCCCCACCTTAAGCACATGACAGGGCCAGTGGGGGAAGTGCATGGACCAGCTACGTAAGGAACAGTAGCCGGTGCCAATGGGTTCCTGAGGAAAGTACACACAGAACCCGAAGTTAGCAAGTTAAAAAAGAGAAGCCTCCAAACTTGAATTTTAAAATCTCCATTATTATCAGAAGGGCTGAAGAAAGTTAAAAACAACAAAAAACAAAACGAACCAGACTTGAAATGATCAGAGTATTAGAAAGCTGGACGGAGAGAGGTCAGCGTGAGCTCTTTGCAGTGTAAGAACTATCCATTACTCCATTGCCAAGCTGTTCCCAGAGTCTGTGCAGATTCACAGTGTAGAAAAATGTATGACAGAACATTAATGTTAAAATTTTCACTTCTTACCTCTTTGTTTCTATTTGAAAAAAAAACAGATTTTTTTTTCCTGTTAAAGAGCTCTCATGTCAGGTATCTTCTCATTAAAAATAATGTCATGTTTTAGTAATATTTTACATGGTGGGGACAGGGGCTGGAGAAATGGCTTAGAAATTAAGAGCACTGGCTATTCTTGCAGAGAACCTGGGTTTGGTTCCCAGTCGGTGCTAACTGTCAGTACTCCAGTACCAGGGAATCAGATGCCCTCTTCTGGCCTCTATGGGCACTGAATACTTACATGAACACTTACATGCAGGCAAAACAGTCATACATATACAATAAAAATTTTTAAATTAAAAAATAACTTAGCCAGGCATGGTGACGCAGGCCTTTCATCCCAGCACTGGAGAGGCAGAGGCAGGCGGATTGCTGTGAGTTCAAGGCCAGCCTGGTCTACATAATGAGCTCAAGGCCAGCTGGGACTACAGGGAGACCATGTCTCAAAAAGACCAAAAGAAAAAAAAATTCCAAGTGTTGATTCCTTTACAGCAAAACTGAGTATATTAAAAATGTATTTCCATGGGCTGGAGAGATGGCCTAGCGGTTAAGAGCGCTGACCACTCTTACAGAGGACCCGGGTTCGATCCCCAGCACCCACATGGCGGCCGAGAACCGTCTATAACTCCAATTCCAGGAGAACTCCAGTTCCAGGGGAATCCGAGACCGTCTTCTGACCTCCGCGGCATTGCACGACACGGGTGCACAAACTTGCATGCAGACAGTACATTCATACAAATACAGAAATAAATAAAATTAATAAAAAAATTTTTTTAAATGTCTTTCCAAGGGCAGTGGCCTTAAGTTATAAATATGGGTTTCTAAAGCAACTGTTTATTAGATCGACCTAAGGATTTAAAAAGAAACGAGGTAACCACAAAGCTGGCGCCTGTCTTACCTTGAGAAGTTGAGGAAGTGCACATGCCTTGTGAATAAGTAGGGCTGTTCTGCAGTGCTTATGTTCTTAATCAGTTCCATCTATTAAAAGAGAATAGAATTAGCATACACAGGAACTCATTTCCCAGGCCACACTGAGCTAAAGGTTATCTATCCACCTTCAATTATTTTTATTCCCCTCCTATTTCTTCTGGACCAGGACCAAATACCTGGACTTATTGCAATACTTTTTAATTTCTTCATTAGATTCTTTCGTGAATAAATCATCTCTAAATTGAAAGTCCTGTATCTAATTTAGTTAATTATTATGAGGAAAATAAGGTGACAGATCAAGCATTTAAAAAATATTTTTTTATACATCATACATCATTTCTCAGATTAAGCATTTTTTAAGCTTAAAAATTTGCTGTGGGGGTGGTGGTGGCAGTGGCCTTTGTGTGTGTGTGTGTGTGTGCACGTTTGCACGCCTGTACATACATTGTGTGTATGAATGAGGGCAGGTGCAGGTCAGAGGTGTTAAGGTCTTCCATCTTGTTTGAGACAGACTCTCTGTTCTTCCTGTGTGGACACCGAGCTTCCTAGCCTAGGAACTTCCAGGGATTCTTCTGTTCCCACCTCCCCATAAGAGCCCTGGAGTTACGGGTGCTTGTGCCATATGCCCGGGTTTTATGTTGATTCTAGGGATTTGAACTCGGTTCTTCACGCCTGAGTGGCGAGTGCTTTTACCCACTGAGTCGTCTGCCCAGCCTCAGGTTAAGTGATTTCAGTGGGAGGAAGGAGTGTGAGTCTGCACTGGAATGCAAGTAAGGGAACAGTTATCCTAACACTGTATTTAAAGTCAGAGCAAGCAGGGGGCTCATTGTCTTGTATTTCTATGACATGACTGAGATCACAGAACTATTTTAAACTAGTACTACAGAATTTAAAAGTAGGAATAAAATAAGGCACCCATCATTATTTTTCTGATTTAAAAAATGTATAAGGAACATATTTCATGGGAACACATGGGCTCTAAAACTCTTAATTTCTTTTTGGTAGGTGGTCATCTAAATTATTTATTTTCATTTATCAGTAAGGCAAAAAACATTTTCTGTTCATATAAATGAACTTTTTATAGTCTTCTGGAACATATTATGATATAGAAATTTAGTGAAATCTGTTAGAAATTCCAAACATTCTTAGGATTCCTGACATCCGGAATTCTTTCTCCAGAATTTCGAATTGGTTCCATCAACATGAAATGGGGATTTAAAAAAACCACACACACACACACACACACACACACACACATTGAAGACTGCTCATCTGGATGAATGTCAGACACACAGTATTTCATATTTTATGAACTAGTGCAAGGTTGAAACCACGGACAAAAGCGACCATTCACATGTTCGGCACAGTAGCAATGACAACAGAGAAATAAAGAGTCTAGACCTCCAGGCCTCTCTCAGACTTAACAGAAACCCTGGGCTACCTTACTTATTCCCAGACGTCTAATACAGATGCTGACTCACGCATATATGCTTGATCAGTATTTATTTGATGAATTAACTCAACCAAGTACATGCTACTTTATAGACCCAGATCAGTGTCTAAACCCTCTAGTTATTCATGTTTACAGGTACTGAAGAAACCAAGGTGAATTTTATATAAAGTTAAATGACCTAAACTTCCAAAGCTTGGGATTTCCATTAGTCAGGGGGAAACAGGGAAGGCAGGAGTGACTAACAGCAGACCCTTTAGAGGGAAATGGATCCTGCCTCTCTATCTCCTGTTTCCCTTGTAATCACCCCCTACATGCCCTTGTTTCTAGTAGTGATGCTTCCTGCATGAGCATATTGTTAATTCTGAGTTTTGATGGACTGCCCAACAGAATTACTGATCTGAAAGCATGAGCATAGGTAATTTGTCTCTGAGGATGTCTGCTTAGAAAAAGAACTCTTGCCTATGTGTATGTTTAAGATAAAGATGATTCATGCTTTTAGCTCTTGATTATTTTTATTCAGATAGTTCTCTGCATCACAGCAGTCATATGAGAAAGTGTTGCACCTTCCAGCCTCACTGGATTGTACCAGAATACTGGAAGAAAATGGGAAAACTGGAAGAGACACTGGCTCCTTCACATGCTCAACATTCCATCCTACTCTCCAAACACATGTCAGTGTGTTAAATTCAGTTAGAGAACAGTAATGGTTAGACTTTTGAGAACAGTGTCATAATAGTCACAAAGCTGTCTATTTCTCGAAGAAAGTGGATTAGCAGTGACGGGGAAGAACTCTTTCCAGACATATCTCCAAAGATAGACTCAAGGGGCCAGCATTCATGTTTATTATTGCATTAGTGGAACAAGGGCAGAGTGCACTTGTCCTCCCCACAGTTTGCCACTGTTCTCTGAACAGCAAAATCACTTCTAAGTGTCAAATGCACAGGGCGAGCACCTCTTGTTCAAGGCATCATTTGACCTCCACAGATGCTAACACTTGACTCATTTCTAGGAACAAGCCATGACTGGAACATCCTGCTGCCCATCACCATCGGAAGCCAGGGGTGCCACGAAAGTACCACAAGTCACCACACAGAACACCTCTCCTATCCCAGGCTCTGGCAGGACCACTGCTGGTTTTATATTATAATTCTGCTCATATATTCATTCATTAGTCACTGATCACTAAGTACTAGAGCTAATGCACAAATGTGGCGGGTGGAAAAACACGTGGAGAAGGTCCTGCTCATAATGCCAAGCCCACCAGGGTCAGAACCACACCCCTGATCCTCATCCATCTTTACTCTTTCCCTTCCTTCTTTGTTCCTTCCACACACCAAAGCTCACATCAAAGGCTGACTGGGATGAAGCTCAGGAGCAAGCATTCTCTTCTGGAATGTTCTGCTTTTCTCACATTTCCAGATTCTTTCTTCCTTATCTCCCTCCTTCTCTTCCTTTCTCCCTTCCTTCTAGCTAAAACATCTTTCTCTCCCAACTAGACTTTCTGAATCTCTTTTGTTCACCATCCATGATCTCCGGCTGACGGTCAGGCAATGCACTGCTTGGTAACTGTAGCTACAGTTGAGTCTTTGCTGTCAGGAAACTTAGAGTGTTGGAGGTGAGGTAGATCAGAGAGAAGGTGTAATCTATGGGGTAAAAGACAGATAGGTGATGCATCTAGACTATCTGCAGTTGGAGCTGGTACACTTCCCCAGGGAGTGTCCTCTGTAGTATGGAAGGATGCCTAGTAAAGAAGGGACTTGGTATTTCTTGTGCACAGCCCCTTGAGCTTTTGTCCAAGCAGTTGGGAGTGATGCATATTGGAAACAACAACAACAACAACAACAACAGAAAGGACTGCATCAAAGAACTGAATGAAACAGTGAACTTCTCAAAACAGTCAACTTCCACATGGAGAATATTGAGAAAGACTGAGAAAGAGATGAAAAGCATGTTTGGCAGAATGCATGAGCTCTGGTGGGGTGGGGGGGGATAGGGTGGGGGACACGGGTCTAGATTTGATAAAATATATATGCATAAATAAATAAATAAATAAATAAATAAATAAGAAAAAGGTAGGAGGGCAAGAAGTGGGAGAGGGATGATCAAGCTGAAGGAAGTGAGCACTAAGCCAGGATGTCCTTAGATGAACAGAGTATAGAGAGTTTATTCAGAACTTTCACACCAACCAAGACTGTTCTGCTACAAGTTGAGTATTCCTTATCTAAAGTGCATGTGACCAGAAGTTTTTCTTTCTTTTTGGTGTTTTTGAGACAGGATCTCCCTGTAGCCCCAGCTGTCCTGAAATTCACTATGTAGACCAGGCTGGCCTTGAAAAAAAAAAAAAGAAGGGACTCAATGCATTGTGGACACAAAATGCAAAGCAGTTGTAAGGAACTAACACGAGGCACATATGTAAGGAGCTGTGGAAGTTCACTGTACTAGAGGTCGGGTGTTGCAGCTAAGTTTAATTACCTTACTTGACAGTCTAGAGTCATCTAAGAGGAAGGCCTTGATTAAGAATTTCCCAACAACAACAACAACAACAGAAAACACTGCATCAAAGAACTGACTGAAACGGTGAACTTCTGCTTGAAACAATAAACTTCTGCATTGAGAATTTTGAGAGAGACTGAGAAAAAGATGAAAAACATGTTTGGCAGAATGCCTGAGCTCTGGTGGGGGGGGCAGGAAGGGGGGAACGAATCTAGATTTGATTTGTAATGTAATTTTGTACGAAATGCACAGAGCTTCAATAAAACATTGGCTTAAAAAAAAAAAAAGAATTGCCTAGGTGAGTTTGGCCTGCGGGCATGTTGACTGTCTTCATTATTAATCATGCAGGAAGGCCCCAGCACACTGTGGGCCGAGCCATTCCTAGACAGATGGTCCTGGGCTGCCTTAGAAAGCTAAGTAAGCATGAGCAGTGAGTGCACAGAGGGGGGGGAGCCAGCAGTGATCCTCCATGGCTTCTGCTTCGGGTTCCTGCCCCTTGTCTTCCCTTAATGATGGATTATGACCTAGAGGTATAAGCCAAATAAACCCTTTCCTTCCCAAGCTGCTTTTGGTCAGAGTGTTTTATCATAGCAACAGAAAGGAAATTATAAAATTAGATAAGAGATCAGTAAGGTACTAGGTAACCCGGTAATAAAAGGCCAAGTGAAGGATCTGACACTAACCCTGAGGAGAATTAGAGACACAGGCTAGGTGGCTCAGTGGTAAAGCACTTGCCTAGAATGGGTGAGGTCCTGAGATCCATCTATCCGGGTACAAAAAGATTAGAGCGGGAAGCTGAGCTAGGAAGATGAGAGGGGTCAGTAGGAGCATGTGAATCAGACTCTGCTGCATCAGAAGGAACCCTGGTGCTGAGTCCTGGGAACTTCCTACCATGGTCTGCAGATGCTGAGGCAAGGCGGTGTGAGAATCCCCGAGCTCAGCTTGTGGAAGTGAAGAAGGATGAAGAGATGAAGAACGGGCGGCAGAGGGCGGAAGGCAGGAGTCTCATGGTCACCTGGTGCTAGGAGGGAAGGGAAAGAAGTAGTCCCTGCAGCATCTCTCGTACATTCTTAGGATATGAACACATGTGCTTCTCATCTGTGCAGGTAGGGAATGCTAGAGTGGACAAACTTGGCTGTAGAAGTCAGGGGTGGGGTTGCCTTTGAAGATCTCTGCCTAGAAATGAGGCATGCGTCTTTGACTCGCCTCAGCTCTTGATCTGAAGGTGTCAGGACGTGTTATTTTATTTTATTTTTTCAATTCCTAAATATATTTCAGAGTTAACATACAGTTTATTCCCAGAGGACATAATTCTGGTACATACATGACGTTTATATAGGCATATCTTGGAGCAATACAATTGGGAGGGAACAACAGCAACATAAAGACTGGGTCAGAGAATGGACTGATAGAGTTAAATTCTGCCCCAAACAATAAGCCTCTGCCAAGAAAAACTTTATTTAAAAAGACTGAAAGATGCAGGGCATGTATGGCAGAATGCATGAACTGGGGTGGGATGGGGGAAGGGAAGGGGGAACATGTCTAAATTGATCTGAAAAATGTATGAAATACACAAAACATCAATAAAAGTATTATATTAAATTTTTTTGTTTATTATTTGTGTGTACATGCATGTTGTGTGTGTGTGCATGTGGTGTGTGTGTGTGTGTGTTCTATGTAAGTTTGGGCCTGAACACAGCACACATGTGGAGGTCTGAGGACAGCTTTGGGATTCAGTTCTCTCCACTTACTGCTATTCTGAATATTGATCTTGATCATCAGGCTTGTGCAGCAAATGCTTTTACCTGACAAGGACATGCTATTTTAATGCTTTACTCTCTCTCTCTCTCTCTCTCTCTCTCTCTCTCTCTCTCTCTCTCTCTCGTGTGTGTGTGTGTGTGTGTGTGTGTGTGTGTGTTAGCTTTAACTTAGACTAAATTCTATGAGAGCTGGAGTCAGGTTTATCTGTTCCCTTGAAAGCCTGACTGGGTATCTGCACAGATCTATGCTCTAAGAATGTTTATGGGATGAAGATAACCCTTTAGAAATACTTTCTTGGAGCCAAAAACCTATCATTAACTGAAGACTAACTGTCCATCACTCATTCAATGAACTTGGCTCTTCCTAGCATAGGCTGGCACACTTACTATCCCTCATTACACGAGGCTCATTCATAGTATTCTCCTCACAATATCCAAGATGTAACACTGCCAAGCAAACTCCTATTTTCTGAATGTTTGTGGGGTGCCACACACTGTACCCAGAAGCTCTTTATACACACAGATTTCTTTAAGTCTTAATGACCCAAAAAGGCGGAGCCAGGATTCAAATCCCCAGATTTTTCTCTTCATCCCTAAGTGGCAACCTGCTTATCATCCTAGCTACTTGATCAATACATGACCTTTTAAAATGGGAGCAAAGGATTAGCTGGAACATTAATGCTGGAGAGGTAAGAGCATAGGCACACTCTACTTATCATGGGATTCCTGAAGAATTAACGAGGAAGAGCATTAAGAAATTTAATTATTTAGTCCCTGGGTGTGTGGGTAGGTGGTAAAGTGCTTGTCTGGCATGCACGTGGCCTGGCCTTTCATTCCTAGCATGAAACACACACACACAACACATACACACACATACACACACACACACACACACACACACACACACACACACGGGGGGGGGTTTAAATACCAGAGATGATCTTTTCTTTTCTTTCTTTCTTTCTTTCTTTCTTTCTTTCTTTCTTTCTTTCTTTCTTTTTTTTTTTTTTTTGTCTTTGAGACAGGTTCTCCCTTTAGTCCCCACTAGCCTGGAACTCACTATGTAGACCAGGCTGCCCTTGGACTCACAGAGATCCGCCTGCCTCTGCCTCCCAAATCCTGGGATTAAAGGCGTGCGCCACCACGCCCAGTTAGAGATGATATTTTCTAAAAGCTCCAGGGTGGGAAAACTGTACCCTAACAGGAGCAGGATCTTAAATACTTACAGAAAGATAAGTACGCCGTGAATTTATCTGAAGGAAGAAGTTAAATCAGTGTGGATGGACTCAAATGGAATTGAGGTTAAAAGAGGAAAAGAAAAAGGCAAGAATCAAACAAGCTTATCACACAGAGGATGTGCTAAGAAGCAGTTCCTAATAGTTTGCTTTCTACTTCACTACAGGGATGGGAGAAAACAACCTTTACCTGGAGTTCTGCAAACACAGAGAGACTCTGCTGCTGAGGTCTTGAGGGAAATGCTTGTCAATAGTTAGGGTATCCAACCCTACTTTTGTCTGAATTTTGTGTCACTCATGAACAACTAGATGCCCTATAATTTTGCAAAGTATCTTGAATCAAAGAAAGAATCTAACGCATCAAAGCAAAAGAAAACACAGCCGAGAGCAGAACTGGAGGTCCTCTTTTAAGCTCAGAGGTTGGAGGAAGGCTGAAGTTCAGGTACATCTTTCTTTCCTGGGGTGCTAGAAAGCCCCCCAGCAGAGTCCCTTCTTTACCTTTTGCTCAGGGCTGATAACCAGAGAAACACATGCCTGCGATGAAGAATAAGTCCACCAGGGGGAGCAATAACATGAGCACGGCAAAGCGGCTGGGTCTGAACTGGACATGGAAAGTTCATGAATTCAATTGAAAGAAGAAAAACATTTCAATTTTTCCAGGTTATATTGCTTCTATCTGCCTTCTTCCTCTTTCCTTTCTTCCAGGTCTGTGTCAGAGGACTGTTTTTTTTTTTTTTTTTTTTATTTTTTTTTGTTTAAAGGTCTCTAAGAATGTGAAATAAACTATTCCCACAAACCAGTTATGGACTGGGTTTATTTTTCGTTTGATTCCAAGGTCAAGTTGAAGTACCTCTCATGGCAGTGAATGGTGTCTATCTTCTTGCAAAAGCAGGAAGCCTGAGAGTTATCCTGACAGGCTTTTCCAAAACGTGTTCAGCAAGCATAAGTTTCCTAGAAGAACAGGCTCCTGAGGAGATAGAACCTAACGAAGATTCGGGGATAACCTGGGTGCAGCAGTGCATGCTGTAATCTCAGGTACTCAGGAGGCTGAGGCAGGAGGTCATGGGTTCAAGGGCCAGCCTGTTCACCATAAGAGGAGGGTCCCATTATCAAAATAAAAAAATGAAAAAAAAAAAAAACCTTCAGAGAATAATTTGAAGGATTCAGGTGACAGAATGCTTAGTAGAGGATTTACTATAATAGAAGGAGGCTTTTGGAATCAGCACACGCTTTTTTCTTTTCTTTCTTTTTCTTTTCTTTTTTTTTTATTATTTTTTTATTTTTTTTGTTATGTGTATAATGTACTTGTCTGCATGCAAAATTGTGCACCGTTGTCGTGCAATGCACGCGAGACAGTTGTAGAGAGACGGTCCTGGATGTTCCCCTGAGAAATGGAGATTCTCCGGAATTGGAGTTTCAGACGGCTCCGGCCGCCATGTGGGTGCTGGGGGAGGATCGAAAATCCCGGGTTCCCTCTGTAAGAGCGGTCTCGGCGCTCTTAAACACGCTCTAGGCATCTTCCGATGCCCCCAAGCACAGCCTTTCAAACCATCCACTCTTCACTAGAGTTTGTTGCATGTGGGTCAGCCTGGGGAGTTCGCTCAAGAGGATACCAAATACTTTGGTAGTTCCCTTGAAATCTTACTCTGGGGGGCTGGAGATGCTGGCCTAACGGTTGTTAAGAGCGCAGACCGCCTCTTGCCGAAGGACCGGGGGGTTCGGATTCCCCAGCAACACCACCATGGGGCGCGAGAACGTTTAACCTGTCTGAAACTCCCAGTCCAGGAGAACTCCAGTTCCCGGGGGAATCGCCAAACCCTCTTCTGACCATCCCGCATTTGCACGACACAATATGGTGCAAAACTTGCATGCGGCAGCTAGTAACTTCATACAGCATACAGAAAGTATAAATAATTAATAAAAAAAATTAAAAAAAAAAAATAAGAACAAATCTACACTCTGGGGGCTGGAGAGACTGGCCTATCGGTCTTAAGGACGCGCTGATGACTGCTCTTACAGAGGACCTGGTTCGATCCCCAGCACCACCATGGAGGCTGGAGAACATCTGTAACTCCAATTCAAGGAGCACTCCAGTTTCGGCGGAAATCCGAATGGCCCTTCTTTCTGACCTCCCAGACATTTTGCAAAGAACGGTGCACAAAACCTACCTGCAAGCTATACACTAACAATAAATTAAAAACAAAAATATAAATTTTTTTTTCAAAAGAAAAATTTTTTTTATCCTTTCATTTTTTCTTAGTGAAGGCATTTTTTTTTTTTTTTCTGGGGATGCTGGTCCTGGAAAAACATTACCCTTATCAGATTTTGATTGTCTTCTCAGTTAAAGGAAATCGAGTTTTTTAGGGGCGGGAGAAGGATAGGGTTAAGAGCAGCTGGCTGCCCTTGAGAGAACCTGAGTTTGATTCCCAAACCACCACTGCAGCTAACAACCATCCTAACCTCCCAGTTCTAGGGAATCTTGACACCCTTTTCTACACTTTTAGTGGCATTGCATGACACAACGTGCACTTACATACATGCAAACAAAACATACCTCATAATGTAAAATAAAAAATAATAATTTTCAAAAGAATTATGTTTTTAAATGGATCGAATAACTGCTAGAATTGTAATTCTGATACTCTTTTTTTAAATTTTTTTTCTTTTTTTCTTTTTTTTTTTATTTTTGTATGTTTGAATGTATTGGTCCTGCACTAGGTCTGGCCCCCGGTCGTTGTGCAATGCGCGGAGGTTCCAGAGAGAGGTCTTCGGATCCCGTGAACTGGAGTTCTCTGGCGAATTGGAGCTATTTAGCAGGACGGTTCCAGCCGCCCATGGTGTTAGGGATCGAACCCGAGTCCACTGCAAGAGCCCCTCCGTCGGGGTGCTCTTAACCGCTAGGCTTATACTATCTCTCCAGCCACAAGTTTGAACTCTTAAGCTTAGCATTCACATGTAAGCAGAATTTGACACCAAGTATCTTTTAAGTCTAATTCTTCCACGTTCCTCTTGGTTTATGTATATTTTAGTCAGTCTTTCCTGTGCACATTTATTTCTCCCTAAAAATTAGGGTGATAATACTTTCCTATTGATATCACTTCAAGGATCAGAAATCAGGTATGTGAACAGCCAGCACTGTGTCTGATGCTCATTTTCCATCATTAGCCCATCCTCAGCAAACATCCACTAAACTGACTGAACAGACAATGAAGGAATCAGCCTCAAAAATGAAAGGATGGTTTCCTACAAAGCAGAGTTGGGAAAGGCCAGGCGCTGGGGAAGCCTACAAGGCATCTGTGCGGCTTCTAGATATTTCCCAAATGGAACACTTTCTTTAGGTAATATTTATTTATTTATTTATTTTAGGTTTCTTTTGCTCTATGATAAGAATTCAGACTTGGAGCTTGCAGTGGGCAAGAGCAGAGGGGAGTTTGAAACACTAAGAGAATGCCATGCTGTTCTCCTCTGGAATGACAGGTTAATTCAGTCTGAAGCAGGCAGGCACAGGATTGCAATCTCTCCCAGTCTTTGATCACTTTTCAAGGCTTAGATTATTTGAGTGGCTGTTGAAGAGAGCAGATGTGAGATTTTTAGTCAAATAGTAACCTTTTCCTGGTATGATGGATGGACGGCTGTAGACTAGTCTAGCGTTTTCCAACTGTGAAGTATAAATTTAGGGGATCCAAGGCAAGTCACAGTCATAAAAATCCCTTGACCAACTAAGATTGGAAAAGTTGAGGTGAATCCTGGTCTTTAAAACACATGTGCACACACACACACACACACACTGGGGAGATGGTTTAGCCAGTAAAGCACTTGATATCCAAGTAGGAAACTCCAGACATAGGAAGTCCCGAGCCATATCTGGGCCTTTGTCAAATCTCGGGCAGCACATACAATTACTGTAATTCCAGCCCCCAGGAGGCAGAGACATGGTATTCCCAGGGCAAGATGACTAGCCAGACAAGCCAAACTGGTAAAGTCTGGGTTAGTGAGAGACTCTTCCTCAGTATATAAAGTGGGGAGCCATCAAGGAGAAGAACTGATGTCAAACTCTGGCTTCCACAAATATACGTGCACACATATGCATGGCACTCCTCCACTCTACCAAGTGAGTGAGCTCACACATATGTAAACATGAATATGTACCATATTACACACACACACACACACACACACATATTCAGAGTCTTTAAAATGTGAATGATCACTGTGATTCTTCTAGATAGACACACAGCACACAACAGTCCCCAAACTTGTTGAGCTTTTCTTTATTCAGGGAACTAGGACTCACAGGAACACACGACTGGGATGCTGACTCGAACATTTTGACAGGGTTTGCTCAGCCTCACTGCTGCATCACAGAATAGCCTGGGCCACTTCATTTTTTTTAAAAAGGATTTTCTGGATTCCTTCCCAGAATCTCCAGCAGAAAGGCAGCAAAATTCCAGGTTTCCAGAAGCCCTGCTGTGATTCTGCCATACTGTCAGAGCTGACAGCCACCACATTATGAGAAGGGCTTTGGGATTGTGGGAGCATTCAGACCCAAGTCCAGCTGCCATGCCCAGTCACTATGTTCGATTATTTTTGGAGAGAGACTTGACTTGTCTTAGTTTTCTCACACACAAAATAGGGAGTGACACTTACTCACTGGGGTATTTTTGGTCCCAAATGTTAAATGAGATAACCAAGTAAAACTATTCACATGCAGTGGGCATTGCTTCCAATTCATATTATAAATCAGCAGTAACTTCAATAGAAATATGAAGAGTCAAGTTATTTGTTTTTTGCAAATATCTGAGGCTCATAAGCCTATAATTTTTGCCGTTTTCCAACAAGAATAAGTATGGGTTCTTTTCTCTGGGAGCTGCCTGTGGCGATCTGACCTTCACTGTACTTAGAGCAAAGTTCTGAAGGACAGTGGAAAACCATTAGCAAATATGCTTTTGAGTATTTTTGGAAACAACAGTCCGTATATTTTTAGGAGGAAACAGTTCCTTTCCCTCAAACTGGATATAATCTCCACGTTGCAACTGAAATCTGTATAAATGAAATGATGTCATTACAGGCTTGTGTGTTTCGCACTGTGCGAAGCTGCAAGAGTTGTCCAGCAGCAGGTGCAGGCTCTTCTGTTGATCATTCAGAGCATAAACTCGAAAGATATTTGTTTCTGTGAGAGTGGATGCAATGGGATTTTTATAGGCATCCTAACACTTGGTGTCTTTATGCTCTCTTTCCCCCTTAATAATCCCTTAACCTATAAATGTTTAATGTTTAATGGTGGGTGTGCAAATGTATGTGTATATGAGTGAGCTGACAACTACTATTTAGGGTGAAATGTCAGTGTGCATTTGATTCTGGTTCAGGGAAACACCTTGTGGATGAATGAAACAGACAATTCTGGTTTTATAAAAGGGAACCATTCCAAAGTTCATTTATAAGTCAGTAATTTGGAACATGGAATACATTTTCTCATAAAAGAAATGTTCTTTACAGTAAATAGAGTTATGTTCAAAAGAACAACAACCTGTTTAACTCCTACCATACCTGTATAAAATTTTGTTATTTTTATTTTTGAGAGAACAATGTTTCCATGGGAACCAATTTTCCGAATTTGACGGCTTAAGGGTAAGAACCACTGACTCTAAAACTTTAATGAGTCTCCTAAATCACATCACCCTATTCCTTTAATAAATTACCTAAGCTATTAATACTACAAATTATTTCCTGCATATATTAAGTTAAAATAATATTTTAAGTTAAATAATATTTCTTTCTCTGATTTTTTTATAGACTTTGAAACTTCAGTAAAAGAACAAGTTTCTCTGAACATTACTGAGTTGCTTCAATTTGGTTTCTCGTTCTGCTTCCTGGCTGAGCTCCTTCTGTGCAGGAGCCCGCTGAACCAGCTGCAGAGAAGCAGTGGGCACTGCCCTCATCTCTGTTTTGACACCAGAATTCTATATTTGTTTTTCCTTTTAAACAAGTTCTTAAAAAACTTGCCTTATAATTTTAATCAGAGTCTGTAGTGACTAGTGAAATGTGGTCTAGGTTGCACTGACCACAGGAAACAGAAATGTGTCAACTATATAACACACAGACTATAGTAGAAGTTGTATAAATATATCACAGGATCACTGTATTGGAAAGAACCTAAAAAGATGGTTTCACCTATTCCCTGGCTTCCAGACAACCCAACCACTCCAAATGGATGAGAGTTAATCTATATTAGAAATGAAGGACGATGCTATCATTAACCCTTTCTAACCCTAAAAATCAATACACCATTAGTATACTGTTCTCAACTTTTTGTTTAAATTATTTCACTCTCGATTACAACTGTAATTTAATTTCTGATATTCAAAATAGGTAATAAAGTATCCTTGTATATTCAAAAATCCCACAGTAAATTAAGCATTCAGTTTTTGTGTGCTCTCCTCTAGGACATTCTGGACATCCCAGTATTTGATGCTTTGGTTATCTTTCTTAGGCTGTTTGCGTTCTTTCATGCACAGGGACTAAAGTCTAGAAACTGAGTCTTACAAGGCATTTAACATTTATGGGTGGCATCCACACATCGAAACATGTAATCTGATACACGCGCCCTTACAACTTAGCTCCAAAGAAAACCCAAGTATAATAATCATAATAAAATTATAAGAACACAGACAATTTATATTCTTTGAGGTAGTAAAAGAACACAAGCAGCCTCAGTATTTGGCTCTTCAATCAAGTAAGGACGTCAGAGGAAATCCATCCCCATTGAACAAAGTTATAAACAAAATATATCTTCAAATAGCCTCAAATATACTTTTTTCTTTTAGTTTTGTGTGTGATATGCATGAATGTGCATGTGTTCATATGTGTGGGCATATATGTACATGTGTGTGTGGAGGACAGAGGTCAACGTTGGTACCTTACTACCAGCCTCTTACTACCAACCATGTGTTCATATGTGTGGGCCTTCCCCTTCTCTGGCTGATCATGTGTCTGAGGGTGAAACTCAAAGTTTATTTTCCAGTACAGGGTTTATAGAAACTTCTACCAATCAAGAAAGCATCAGAGCGTATCCAATCATTGAAAAGGTCAACCTGATCATGCAGTTACATAGTCCTCTGCCTTCACAAGATTCTATAGATGATCATGCATTGTTTACAAGCCCAACAGGGGGTGGAGTGAGCAACTAATCACGTCAAGGGGCCTGCGTGCAGCTGTTGCCAGGAAGGGCACCATGCTGATGTTGCAGCAAGAAATCCAGCAACCTGGCTTAGTACTCAGACCCGGAGTGGCCTACACTTTCTCAATCACTCCTCACTAGGTTATTTTTTTGAATAAGTTGTTCTGTGTGTGCATACATGTGTATGTATGTGTGCGTGCCAAGGCCTGCACATGGAAATCAGAGGACAACCTTGAGGGTCAGTCTCTTCACCTCTGCTTTGTTTATAGACAGGGTCTCTGATTTTTTTTTTTTTTGCTTCATATGCCAGATTCACTGGCTGTTGAGCTTCCAAGAATTCTGCCTCTGTCTTCCATCTCTGTTGGAATGCTGGCATCACAGATGTTTGTGGGCTCTGGGGATTCAAACTCAGGGCCTTACATAAAAGCAAGCACTTTAACTCACCAAGCTACCTTCTCATCCCCACCTTACTTTTTGGAGGCAGTAGTAAGCCTGGAGCTCTGAAATTTGGCAACACTGGCTGGCCAGCTAGTTCCAGGGTTCCTCTGCCTCTGCCCACCTAGAGCTGTGCTAACAATGTACTACCACATCCAGGTTTTTATGTGAGCACTGGAGATGGTAACTGAGCCATCTCCTCAGCCCAAATATCATTCTTGCTACAGAGATTTTCCTACAAAGGGGTAGCCTCAAAGTATCTGTTCAAGACCAATAAGCAAGGAATACTGTCCCTTTGCCTGCAAGGTTTTGCATGCCTTAAAGGGGGAAATGTCTGAAGAATGAATATAGGCAGAGTTTTTCTTAATTATGATCTCAACTTGATGGCAAATACCATTCACTGAATAATGTACATTTCCAAAATGACAGAAGCAGCTTTTTGAGACCTGGTTGTTGTGGTTTTAATGAGAAACGCTCCCCATAGTGGCATGTGTGAACACTCAGCGGGTGGGGCTGTTAGGGAAAGTGATGGAATCTTCAGGAGGCGGGGCCTTGTTGGACAAAGTACATCACTGGGGTGGGCTTTGAGGTTTTATACCCTGGTCCCACTTCCTGTTCTCACTCACGGGATGCAATCAATGCGAAGGCCAGCCTCGTGCTCCAGTGGACACGTGCTCTAGTGGACGTGCCTTCCCTGCCACGATGCACCGCATCCTTCCTAGATACAGCAAGATAAAGCCTTCCTCCTTTAAGTTGACATCACAGCACAAGAAACTAACAACACACAGGCTGTCAAACTGCCCTGCTGAAAGACCACTGAGAACACAGTGTCCAGGTTTCTACATTAGCAAAGCAGTTCCATGGAGATGGTTGCCCTTAGCTCTGCATAGGTTTACAATGCAGAACAAGCCTTCAGATAAGATAAGAGAGCTGTGGCCTGCCACTGACATAGCTGCCTGCATGTGTGATTATACCGGGGCAGAACAGCACCTGAAAAGTAGGGGGATTCTTTTTAATACCGAACGTACCAAATGTTGCTTTAGAAACCCAAGATCCTCTGAGTTGACTACAACAGAAAGCTTATTCTGCCTTATCTTGCCCAATTCCTGGCACAAAGTTTTCTCTTTTTTATAAAGACTTAGGATATCACTGGTGTGTGTGTGTGTGTGTGTGTGTGTGTGTGTGTGTGTGTGTTGGGGGGGTAGCCTTAATCCTAGCCCTCAGCAGGCATGTGAGATGGAGGCTAGCTGGGTTTACACAGTGACTTCCAGGTGGGCTGAGACTAGGGAGCTGGTGTCAAGAAAAAAAAGAAAGAAGAAAGAGGAGGAGGAGGAGGAAGAGGAGGGGGAGGAAGAGGAGGGGGAGGAGAATATTGAGTGAAAAATGCAAAGGAAGTAATGCTGAAAGGAGAAGTTCTCACCTGGCCATGAAGATGCCAGCGTTATTTATAGTTCAATGGTTTAACTATTCTGAAATTATGTGTTGCTAATCTATTTTTAGCAAAATAGACAATGACCAATGTACATGGTCCATCAGACCTAACGGAAGTATCCAATTACAGAGGCTTTCTGGGTTTTGGATTTCCTGAACAAATTTAAATTTACTTTTACACTGACAAAAATACAGCATGAAATTGAAGCTCTGGTGTGAAGGATATCCTGTAAGGACCCACAATTTAACAATGGGAAAATCAACTTACTTGTTCATTTTTAGTAAGCCTGGTTTTGTTGTGAATATCTGATGTGACCAAATTGAATCCATGCTTCTCTGACAAGATTCTCAGGAGCAAGACCACAGTGCGACTCCCACACTTGCCTACTCTGTTGTACACCACCTGGCTGGGGAAAGGGAGGACCTGTAAGCAGAACGAGAGAACAAGCATGAAACGGCTTCATTGAAACCCAAGTCTGGAGCTAACCAGGGTACCAACAAGCATGAAGATCTGATTCCAGATCCCAGAACCCACGTAAAGCCAGACGTGCTCGGGCATCCATAATCCCAGTGGTCCTATGATCAGATGGGAGGCAGAGACAGGAGAGTCCCTGTCACAGGGAGTCAAACACAGGAAGTAACACACAGGAAGTGAGCCTGGCGTATATAGCAGCGGACAAGAGATTCTGTATCAAATGAAGCAGAAAGCAAGGGTCAACAGCAGACTGTGGCACATGCATACCTTCAGTCACACACATGAACATACACACACATACCAAAAAAAGATCTTTTTAAAAGACATGGATATTCATTAAACTTACCATAGACACAACTATGTGAGCAAATAAAAATATTTTTTATAAAAAAGAAAATACATCTTCCCTCAATTTGAGAACAAAGAATGTTGGATACATGCAAATAAGAAGGGTCTATATCAAATTAACAAGGCGACAGAAGGAATGTGCTAGTGTCATAGGTATATGTCTTCACAGGATTTCTTGAGAGGGACTTGCTTTATCTGTGCTTGATATTCAAACTTGATACTGGTCAGATTTCATGACATCTACAAAGATTGATTATGAAGTTTCTTTTATTTCTTCAAAAGAACAGCGTGTAAGTATGTGCTTTAATGAAAATGGCTTTTTGGAAAGTCATATTTGGTAAGAATGACAATTTGTAGAGCAATCAAGAAAAATTTATTAATATTAAACATTATATTTATAATATAGTACTAATAATACATTGATGAATTAACATATATTATTATTATTAGATACTACAGAGTGAGTTCCAGGACAGCTGGGGCTACAAGGAGACCCTGTCTCAAAAAGACCAAAAAAAAAAAAAAAGATAGTAAATATGAATGCTGATTTAAAACTCATATTCTATAAAATTCAACCTTATAAATGGAACAATTTAAGGGATTTCTTTTTAGTATATTCACTAAGTTATAACAGCCTCATCATCATTTGATTCCAGAAAATTATCTTCACTACCAAAAAACCCCTTGTACCTGTTAGCAACCACTCTCCATTTTCAAGGTCCTGGAGCCGTTTATCTACTTAATGTCTCATGTTTTTACTTAGAGTATTTGGAAAATCATGTAAATGAAATAAAACATATGTCTTTTGTGTCTGACTTTTACTTAGTAGAATGTTTCTAGTTTTAGCCATGTTTCAGATAGACACAATACTTCCTTCTCTTACATGGCTGAATACTAAGTAGTGCATTGTATGAATATACTGTATTTTATTTATACATTCATCAGGTGATGGGCACATGGACCATTTCCACTTTGGGGTTCTAAACGCTGCTATGAACATTTGTGCATACATTTTTGTGGGGACACATGTTTTCAATTCTCTTTTATGCATAGCTAGAAGTGCAGCTGCAGGATCTATGGTAACCCCAATGTTTAATTTTTTTTGTAGAACTGCCAAACTGTTTTCAGTACAACTGCACCACTTTATAATCCCATAAGCAATATGAGAGTCCCGATTTCTCCACATCCTTGCCAACCCTTGTTACTGTCTGTTTTTTTGTTTTTATTTTTTATTATAAACATCCCAGTGGGTGTGAAGTGGAATCTTACTGTGGTTTTGACTTGTATTTCCCCAATGACTAATAATGTTGAACATCTTATGTGCATGCATGCATGTGTGTATGAGTGTGTATGTGTGACTTTGTATTTTTTTGAAGAAATGTTTATTTATGCTTTCACCAATTGTCAACTTGAGCTGTCTTTTTGCTGATGCATTTAAGAGTTCTGTGTTCATATATAATCTTGATCGCAGAGAAATGGTTGGGAAATGTTTCCTCCCATTCTCTGGGTTGTTTTTTTACTTTCATGAGAAAATTTGACAGGTCCAATTTTAGCATGGTTGGTTGTGCTTTTGTGACATAGCTAAAATAATCCACAATCCTAAGATATAAGCCTATATTTTCTTCTAAGAGTTTTGTACTTCTATTTCTAACAATTTAGGTTTTTGATCCACTTTGAGCTTATTCTTGGTATGGTATGAGACAACAGCCTAACTTCACAGTTTTGCATGCAGATATCCAATGATTCTGGCAACATTTCATGAAAAGATTTTTCTTTCTTAATTTGTCAACCTTATCACTAACCTTAAGTGTGTGCTGTCATTTCTGGACTCTCAATTCTGTTCTATTAATCTACATTTATCCCATGCTTACGTCACAATCAGTTTTCATTAGGATAACTTTGTTCATCTCCCTAGGCAAAGTTCTCACAATAAAAGGAAAATGTAACATCCATGCTGTGACTCTATTTCCCCCATTTCTCTAAACACAGGTCTACAGCCCAGGATGTGAACACAGAGTTGGGGAACGTGGCATCACATGATGCTTCTCAAATCAGATTGTGACTTTTAAAGATACACTATGATGCAACAGCACACACAAACCTCTCGCAAATTGAAATCATTTTTCAAAACAATCTAGGAAATACGCTGAAGATGGGCAGATTAGGCAAGCTAAATCAACATGTTGATCTTGGATACTCTGTGAAAGTGAACAGTGAGAAGTCGATTTGTCCCTGCCCTGCTTGTGGGAGAAATATTGATTTTCTTTTGAAGGTCTGTTTTCAAACTTACTCTCACCATTTATTTGAAGCGACTATCACCCACTCTTGTTTAATCTGTTCGATTTGGCTAGAACTGTCCATTCTATTTCATTTCAAGCTCTTAAAATCCCTGTGAAATAGGTAGTCTATTATATTTAAATGAGTAAACTGAGGCCCAGAGAGATCATTTGTCCTTTTCAAGGTCACAGAGCTCAAAAGTAGCATGAAACGACTGAAGCCCAGCCCAGCTCTTGGCTCTTCTGACTCCTAGGATCATGCTCTCTTTACCATCCAAACAAATCAAAATGTAAAAAGGACTTTCTGTTTGACTGTCATGACAGAAACACTCCTTTCTTTCTTAGGTCTCACATGTAGCTAACCTCAGTAAGTATGCTAATTTTCTTTTTTTTTTTAATTTTATTTATTTCTGTATGTGTATGAATGTACTGTATGCATGCAAGTTTGTGCACCCGTGTCGTGCAATGCCGCGGAGGTCAGAAGACGGTCTCGGATTCCCCTGGAACTGGAGTTCTCCTGGAATTGGAGTTTCAGACGGTTCTCAGCCGCCATGTGGGTGCTGGGGGGATCGAACCTGGGTCCTCTGTAAGAGCGGTCGGCGCTCTTAACCGCTAGGCCATCTCTCCAGCCCCAAGTATGCTAATTTTCAACAGTCCACCATCGCAACCACTGTGGGCAGCCATTATTCAGCCATCGCCCCCATCTCTGGATTCCCGAGTGGAACTGACAGGAGCCCACGAGTCTGTCATTCTACCCTCAGGACCCATAAGGAGCCAATGTAAGCTCAGTGTCAGCATTACTAATGGGAGAAGACAGCCAGCAGAATGAGCTTAACTTTGTACCTTCTCCTAGCTACCTCGGACAGTCACATTACACAGCTGCCTCAAATAGTATGAAAGGCTTCCACCAAGAAAGGAGAAAAAGAAGAAATAGTAACTTATAGAGAATACATATGAAATCCTAAATGCTCTTGGAACGTTTATGAAGACACACTCACTGCCTGTGAAGAGATATCAACCTAAAACCCCAATTTTTATCAAAAG
Source organism: Rhizomys pruinosus (assembly GCA_009823505.1). Taxonomy (NCBI): domain Eukaryota; kingdom Metazoa; phylum Chordata; class Mammalia; order Rodentia; family Spalacidae; genus Rhizomys; species Rhizomys pruinosus. Next base: position 2,619,864 of record VZQC01002068.1, on the reverse strand, counting down.
ACATTTGCAGAGTATCAAGCAGGAAGCTACATCTTTCACTTAAGGATCCTGAACTCAGGATGGAAAGATGGCTCAGTGGCTAAGAGCACTGGCTGCTCTTGCATAAGACCGGGATTTAGTTCTCAACACCCATATGGTGGTTAACAACCATCCTTAACTCCAGTTCCAGGGGATCTGATGCCCTCTTCTGATCTCTACAAACTGCATGGCATGGGTGCTTTTACGTACATACAGGTAATACGCTCATACACAAAAATAAAAATAGGGCCGGGCGTGCTGGCGCACACCTTTAATCCTAGCACTTGGGAGGCAGAGGCAGGCAGATCTCTGTGAGTTCAAGGCCAGCTTGGTCTACAGAGTGAGCTCCAGGCCAGCTGGGACTAAAGAGAGACCCTGTCTCAAAAATAAAAATAAAAATAAAAACAGTAAATATTTTTAAAAAAATTCTGAATTCATACTCGTTCTTCAGTGCCTTGTCAAGAAGTCACCCCCAAAGCCTTCATCAGCCCCACCCCAAGTGTTTCTTCATTTTTTGCAAGTATGCATATATGAATGTTATGTCTGTGGTTTCTATTTTATGGCCAATTTATAAAAGTAAAAGGGCCTCTAAAATATTTCCTGCTATGGATTATATATTTTTTTATGCTGCCTGCTTTATAAGTTCTGCAAATGCTTCAGCTCCCCCAGAGCCTGGCAAGCCTGTGCGGAGCATGCCAATAAACAAAAGTCTTTCCAAATCCTGAGAACAGCAGTAACTACCACCAGATGACAGCCACAAATTCAACAGCTTCTCTCACCCTGCAAAGGAGGAGGGAAGAGGAAAGGCTCTAGGTAGAAGACAGACTAGATCTGGGCCAAGACTTTCATGGTGTTTGACTCCAAGACTCTTCTGGGGGCTGGTAACGTTGAAGAGTTAACATCAGTGCTGCTCTTAAGTCTCTGTAAAATGATGTTTAATATAACATATGACAGGCTATGGCTTTCAAATGGCTACATATCCAAATATTATTTTGGAACTTAAAAAAAATACTGATTTCTAGGCCCCATTCTGAGACTAACTAAAAAGTCTAGGGTGAGGGTTGGGGATCTGTCTCTAAACAGTCTCCAAGAACCTTTGCTATCAGGCAGTGCTACTGCAGAGAAGCTCCTGCTTTCGGACCAAGCAATTTGAGAGGTTCCCTGTGACATCTTAAGGATGAAGCTAGGTAAGAGGCTTGCCTACGAGCTCCAGGGTCAGGCCTGCAGGCTTGTGTCTTTCTTGGATCTCACTGGTTGTTTCTCCTTCGGCAGCAGTCATGAGTTACCTGACCATGTGCTACATACACTACATACCTCTCACATGCCTACTCACTCATATGGACTAGAGAACAGGTGTACTGGTTAACGGAATCCTTATCTAACTCAGGCTCTCAGTAAATATTGTCAAGGCCTTAGACCCTTCATCCTTGGACCCTTAATGCTAATGACATAGTGATTAGACACTGACTTTCTTCAATGAATAAAATTGTACTTGGTGATTTCCCAACATTTCCATTCCATGATTAATCATATCAAGTCAGAAACAGCTACAGAGAAGGCTTTACCACCCTGAGTTCAGTCCTGCTAGTTACAGTCCACAGGACTTAGAGAGCAGTTCAGATCCACTCAGCTAATCCTCACTATAAAGTTTCCCATAATACAATGGTACCAGGGACTGTACACTTTCAAGACTCGGTTTCTTTACCTTTAAAAGGGGAGGGTTGAATTAAAACCCAGTATATGTTCTTCCCTGAAACCAACAAATTATTAATTAAAAAATATTTTGCTGGGGCTGGAGAGATGGCTCAGAAGTTAAGAGCACTGGCTGTTCTTGCAGAGGACCTGTGTTTGATTCCCAGCATCAACATGACAGCTAACTACTGTAATTACAGTTCAGGGGAATCTGACACCCTCTTCTAACCTCCATGGGCATTGCATAAGACAGGAATACTTACATACATACACACACATGTAAAATAAAAAATAAATATTTTTGTGAGTATGGTGGTACATACCTTTAATCCTAGTACTTGAGAAAGAGGGCAGGTGGATCTCTGTGAGATCAAGGCCTGCCTGGTCTATATAGTGAGTTCCAGAAAAATTTGTGATTTTTATTAAATTTTTGTGCATTTCATACAGAATATCTCGATCTATTTTAATCACCTTTGTACCCCTTCCCCATTGTCACCTCCTACAGCGACCTCCCCATTGCATATGCTGTCATTTGTGATAAGGTCTATTGTGTCAAGTTAGTGTCCCCATACATTCCTCACTGCAAATTCATCCACTGAGGTCTAGTCAGCCTATCCAGAGTCTCTCATTTTAAGAAGATCAGCTCTTCCTCACCCAACAATAATCAGTTGCCAATATTTCTTCGGTTAATATTGGAGTCTGCTGCCCACTTCCCTAGTTCTATGCTGGGTTTTGTCTGCTTGAGCTTGCATGGGTCTTGTGCATGCTGACACCATTTCTGTAGGTTTGTATGAGCAGAGTTCCAGGAGGTTGTAAGATTCTATATGCGCATGGTCAAGTACTTTCTCCTCAGCTCTTGCAATCTTTCTGCCCCCTCTTCTGCAATGGTCCTTGAACCCTGGGTGAGTAAAGCTTAATGTAGGAGTCCTGTCCGAGGACCCACAGTCTGCAGACTCCTAATCTCTGTGCTTTGCCATTTGTGACCTCTTGTGTTCCTGGCCCTCCACTGCATGAGGGAGTTTCATTAATGAGAGTTGAGAAATTCATTAGCGTCTCTTTACCCCTTGCTCTATGTCCCGTGAGCCTTACATGTAGAGGTGGCATTGTAGATGTGCTGCTTAGGCTTAAGCAATTCATAGACAATGTCTATGTGTGACCAGTCAGAGTAATCTGTAATAGTCTCTGGTGGAAAAGAAAAATTTTTTAACAGATGGTGACTGGGATACTTGACTGTAAATATAAGAATACATATTTTGTACTTAGTAAGAAGTTACCTTATCCTGGGGATGTGCCAGCCTTGGGAGTTTCTCTAAGGTCTATGACTTCTCCAGCCATGTGCATCTGGCTATGTTTACAGTACCATACACAAGTTTCCTCCCACTAAGTGGGCTTTAAATCCAATTATGTGTCCATCGATTGTCCCCAAGATAAAACTGCCAGGACTGCACAATGTCATATGCTCTGCCAGTCATTGATATGGTTATTTGGTCTTGAAGGTCTCATTTATTTTTAAATTTCCATGTATGAGTATTATGCCTGCATGTTTTAGGTGCACCACATACCTACAGTGCATATGGAGACCAGAAGTGGGTGTTAGATCCCCTGGAACTGGAGTTATTGAGTTTATTAGCCACCATGTGAGGGCTAGGAACCAAACCTGGGTCCTGTGGAAGAGAAGCCAGAGCTCTTAACTGCTGAGCCATTTCTCCAGCCCCAAATTACTAATTTTAATCTGTATTTTTATCACTCCTCAAGCTAGAAATGCTTTTTAGAAAATCACAGATTTTGCCATGTTTCCTTGTGAAATATATTCATGATAGAAATATATATATATATTTATCTATATATATATATGTATGTATATTCTAAATAGAAAAAAAAAACTCCAAAAGCTCAAGTAATTTATGCTGCTAGCACAAGTTCTGGCTTCACAGGTGTGCACGGTGCTATTTTGAAACCGCAGGCGATTTTGTGAATGTCCTGTTCTTGTTTGAGCTTGTCATGTGCTGCATCTCCTTCAGCCTCTTACCTTTCTCGTCCTTTCATTATTTTAACCTAAGATCACACCAAGCCTTCTAGAGCTCAGGAAAGAGACTCGCTGGCCTCTGCCCCTCAGTGAGCCCATGCCATGTCCTCTGCCCCAGTATCTTTGTTTTCTCATGACCAACACCACACCTATCCTCTGGATGCCTTTCCTCCATTCTAAGGGAGGAAACACCCAGGACTCACTGAAGAACCCCACTGCCCTCCTTGCGGGTCCCTTGAGTAGAAAGCTCTTCCTATTCACAAGTCTGAAATGCGTCCTTGCACTTTTCTAATTGTTCACGACCCAACTTCTCCCAGACACTGTGCCAAATCCAACCCTCGTGCCTCTCGCTTTTCTCTGCCCCCACTTAAAACAGCTCTATTGCTATCTACAGGAAGACACGTACAGCCATAAACCCTTTGCAAGTCCAGCTGGGTCTATCTGTAATGCACAATGTAGATATAAGGTGTCTATGAATAGATTTGGGATAAAATTATATTTATCATTATAAAGCATGCTCTTTGGGTGGTCTTCCAAAACTAGAAGGAATGCTATCAATTTTTTTCTTAACACTTATTATGTATGAAAACTTCTAGTTTGAAATGTTATATAAGAAAAATGTGGTAAAGTAGAAAGTTCCCTGGCTGAGTGGAAGTCAGGAAAGCATCCCTTGTGGCTGTCTCACACTAAAGACTTGAGTGAACTTGAGCAAGTGACCTTGAACAAGTTCTTTGGTCTAAAGTTTCCTCAGGTGTAAGGTGGTAGTACTGAACCTGAGGACTCCAGAATTTCCTCCCATGGTGTGGAGGGAAGGCTAGATATGTATAGAGAGTCAGGGGCTTGTCTGAATGGCATATTGTACTTCTAAGTATTAACTGCATTCTGATCCATCTCATGTCCTTATCTCCACAATTTATAGTAGCCGGGCATGGTGGTACACACCTTTAATCCCAGCACTCAGGAGGCAGAGGCAGAGGCAGGAAGATCTCTGTGAGTTCAAGGCCAGCCTGGTCTACATAGTGAGTAAGCTCCAGACCAGCTGGGACTAAAGGGAGACCCTGTCTGAAAAAGACCAAAAAAAAAAAAAAACCCACTTAAAACAAAACATAATTTACAGTATCATTACTATACTGAGGTTATCAAGTAAAGAAGCCATTTTCACAAGGAGCCAGTGGGAATTTTGGGATGTATTGATTAAGCTCCTATCCCTGGAGTTTTGATGTGTTCTTCAGAGGAGGGAGGACTTCAGTTTGATGAAGAACTTAAGTTTCAGGTGATGTTAAGTGAGTACTGCCAAAGTTATGGATAAGAAGTTGTGAATTTGCAAAGCTCAAATCGACAAACACGTAAAAAGCATGCATACTAGGAAAGGGCAGATTCACTTTGAACTTCAAACCCCTCTAGGGTTCCTTCCTTGGTCAATACATAAATCACAGACAAAAAGAAATCCATAAATTGGGTATCTCATTACCAAAAACGTTGCAGTTTCCAAAACCCAGATATCAGCTCAGTCAGAGGAAACTGCACCCATGCAGTGGTCAGGGCAATGGAGGTCACACAGCACCCCGATGAGGTATAAGGAGCAGGGGAGAGTGCACATCTGAGATGCCGCAGCGGCGGGAAGGAGTCAGTCCAAGCTTCTGGGGGACGCAAACGTGCTTTCACACACATCTGGTGACCCTGCTCTCCTTGGGCCTGGCAGCCTCTCTCCACTCTTTCAGGGCCCTTCAACTGCTGTCTGTGGCTTTTATTATCAACACTACATTACATGGAGAAACCCATAAGAACCAGCGAGTTCTGTTTAACCTCGTCTTCCTGTGTACATGTGGTACATGCATACGCCTGGGGTATGTTGATGAGCTCAAAGTCATGTGACACTAGTGCAATAAATCTGGGTTCTAGGCATTTCTGATTCTTTTAAAAATTATTTTCTTATTTTATGTGTATGAGTGTTATGCCTTAATGCATGTAAATGCCTGAGGAGAACAGAAGACGGCTTCAGATTCCCTGGAACTGGAGTTGAGGACAGTTGTCAGCTGCCCTGTAGGTGCTGAGATTTGAACCTGAGTCTTCTGCAAGAGCAGACAGTGCTCTCAAACACTAATCCATCTCTCTGGCCCCTGACACTTTCTTGTATGTGATACATTGAGTCATCTAAAAGTTCTTTTTAAACAAAACTCTAGGTATGAGCACTGTGAGTTTCTTTGTAAGGGTAGAGGAAGAGTGAGTCCTTATTTGGAGTTGTCCCATTTTTAGTATTAATCAATTCAATTGACTTTTTTTTTTTTTAATATTTTTTTTATTATTTATTTATTTATTTATGTGTATGAATGTACTGTCTGCATGCAGGTCTGTGCACCCGTGTCGTGCAATGCCGCGGAGATCAGAAGAGGGTCTCGGATTCCCCTGGAACTGGAGTTCTCCTGGAATTGGAGTTACAGACGGTTCTTAGCCGCCATGTGGGTGCTGGGGATTGAACCCGGGTCCTCTGCAAGAGCGTCGGTGCTCTTAACCGCTAGGCTATCTCTCCAGCCCCTCAATTGACTTTTTAAAATTAACTTTTTGATCAGAATATGAGATTATGAAAATGAATCTAGTCAATCTTTCTATTAGACCCCCACACTTGTCTTGACTGTATTGAAGTTCTATTACACATCTCTTAATCACATAAATCTCCAAATAAAACTTGCCTAAAGAAATGCTTTTATTGATATAGACTTCTACAACTTAAGTCTACTTTTAAAGCTTTGTTTCTATTGGTCATATTTTTATAATGGTACAGATTTCTACTTTGAACCCAATGCAAAAGCCCATTTACTATAATGAAATGGAGAAGTGTTGATTATTGATTGATTTCATAATTTATAGCAGGTATTGTTGACATAGAACAACCATTCAATTCAGTATGATCTCCTCTGGATGTTAGGGGAGAAAGAGTCAATTATTCTCATTACAAACTTCCTAAGAGAAGACTGCATTCATTGTTAACAACATGAAGCTGGAGGACCAACCACTTGGCTGCCAATACTCCTGTCTCTCCTGAAAGCACATTGTAAGACCCAAAGCTTAGATACACTGTTTCTTGTGAACCACACCATTATTTTCACAAAAATCTCTCAATCAAATGTTAGTTTCTTAAATGTGAATTGTATCAAGAAACTTATTCTTTGATCCAACTGATCATGGTTTAAATTCCTTAGCTGACCTTAAAGTTGTTCTAACATAACCTGTAATTTAAAGTAGTGTGGCAAATTGGTGGAGGAATGGCTTCTAGCCAATCACGCCTCTCTAGAGCCAGCTACAGCATCACCTCCTTCTCCCAGCCTGGCCACACAACTTGCTTTGGCCAAGCAGGTATTAGAAAGCACACTGCAAACAGAACCTTTAAAAGTGCCTGCATGCTGGGCTTGACTTCTCATATCTCTAAGAGCCACATGAAGTTGGGCCAGCCTCAGGACGATAAGAAACAACACGAAACACTAAGAATTCTGTGATCAAACCCAATAAACAGGCATTGAGCTCTTACTGGATGCCAGTTGCTTGGTTAGTGGCAAGTAGTTAATTGATTACTGTGATTACTTTATTGTCTATCTCCAGGTAAACTCTAGATCGCACGACTGCACATCTGTTTTATCTCCTTATTGTATTTTTAATATTCAGCTCAACAGCTAGCACTTAATAGTTGGTGAATGAGTGAACACAAGGTTACAGGAAGTCTCCTGACCTACAGGGAGTCACAATCCAACCTGAAAAGCAAACACTGACACTCACATTCCTAACTCTGACACCTTGTGGTCAGTGTCTCACTAGAATGTGAATATAGGAATAACAATAACAAGTGATGAGCTTGCCCTTGGAGACTCAGGGAAGGCTTCACAGAAAACATGGGGTGTGAAGTAGGCCTTGCTATTATAATAAGAGCTTAGAAGGGGCTTTTGCTGAAAGCACTGAGTCTTGATTTGGACATGTAGATGAGCATTGGGTAACCAAAGCCAGGTCAAAAGCTTGCCCCTTCTACCTTGATAGTATATGTATGCTTTTCTTTCTTTTCTTTTTTTTTTTTTTTTTGATTTGTTTATTTTTATTGTATGCGTACGAGTGTTTTGCTCCCATGAAAATAAGTACACCCTGAGCCTTGAAGTCCATACAATTTCAGACACCTAATATTTGACAAGGGGGCCAAAAAGACTCAATGGAGGAAAGACAGCATCTTCAGCAAATAGTGCTGGCAAAACTGGATCACCACTTGTAGAAGAATAAAATTAAACCCCTACCTCTCACCCTGTACAAAAATCAACTCCAAATGGATCAAAGACCTCGATGTGAAACCCAAAACTCTAAAGGTAATAGAAGAAAAAGTTGGCAGCAACCTACAAGACATAGGCATAGGAAAAGACTTTCTAAATCAGACAGCTGTGCAGGAAATAAGGTAGACAATTGAGAAGTGGGACCTTATTAAACTCAGAAGTTTCTGTACAGCAAAAGAAACAATCAGGGAAGTGAAGAGAAAACCTACAGAGTGGGAGGAAACCTTCACTGCTGATACATCTGACAGAGCATTAACTTCCAGAATATATAAACTACTCAAAAAACAAAGAAGTAAGAAAACAAATGACTTGCTCAAAAGACAGAGTAAAGAGCTGAACAGAGACATCACAAGTGAGGAAATAGAGATGGCTGAGAAGCATCTTAAAAAGTGTTCAACATCACTAATTGTTAAGGAAATGCAAATTAAAACCACTTTAAGTTATTATCTCACTCTGATAAGGCTGGCTAAGATCAAGAAAAAAAATGATACCAAATGCTGGAGAGGTTGTGGGGAAAGGGGAACACTCATCCACTGCTGGTGGGAATGGAAACTGGTACAACCACTATGGACAGCAGTGTGGAGAACCCTTAAAAGACTCAAAATGAGCCCACCTAACCCAGCCATACCACTTCTGGGTATATACCCACAAGATTCATCCTACCACAGAGATACATGCACAGCCATCTTTATTGCAGCTCTCTTCACAATAGCGAAGAGCTGGAACCAACCCAAGTGCCCCTCAACTGACTAGTGGATAGAGAAAATGTGGTACAACTACACAATGGAGTTCTATGCAGCAGTAAAGAAAGAAGACATCATGAACTTTGCAGGTAAATGGATGGAACTAGAAGGTATTATGGTAAGTGAAGTAACACAGTTCCAGAAAAAAAACAAAAGACAAATGGTATCCCTCATATGTGGATGCTAGCACCAAGTACCTAGTTGTAAGGCAAACTGAGCAACATTAATGTTATATTCCTCATGATCTGAAAACAACTGTGCTCTAATATTGTAAATCCCTAGACAGTTTCTAGAATTAACCTACCATTTATTTTCAGACTTTAGATCTTTGGTATATGATGGTGGGTATGTATTTATATTTTAGAGTAATATAAATTAAAATGGAAAAATGTGGATCAAGAAATATGATATGGAAATAAAATATGTTTTTTTCAGAAGATATAATTTTAGTACAGGTGTGATGTAACAGGCTGGTGTAACTTAGCCTTTCTGGGTGCTTAACAACCATACTTAATGCCCATACCATTTTGGCCAGGGGACCTAAGGGGTAACTTTGTTCCTTGCCCTCAGAGGTCAACTAAGTCTCAGGGGACTATGTACGGGAGCATCTCTTGAAATGTCCTGCAAATGTAGGTCACCAGTCTCCCTGTGTAGGGAGGTCTTGGAGAGACACTAACGGGACTTCAGCCAGTATCCAGTTTATAAAGAGGAAAGTCTGTTCATGCTTCAAAAAGGGAAGCCTGGTCTAGAAAGACCTGATTTTGTCCTCCAGTGGATGGAAGTGGTAAATGAAAAGCCAAAAGGAGCCAGGGGCTCCCACCTCCCCCCCCCCAAAAAAAAAAAAACCCCAAGAGACCCCTGAGGATCAGATCCTCAACTGACCTTGAGAAAACAAAAACCTTGGTTAATCTGGGCTAACTGTGTGGCCCTAAGCATCCAAAAGGAAAGTACAACCACATATAAATATTCAGTAAGATTAGAGAAACTCTACTGCAAACACAGAACTTGAGATCTTAGTAAAAAGCCAAGAAGAAAAATAGAGAGAGTACTGTTGTTTGGCCTGTCTTCAATTCTTACTGGCAAGTGCATCTACTCTGTCACTGCCACTGCTTTTTGCCATTCTTCAAAGACATGAGACACAGCTTTTTAACCCTCCAATATGGACTGAAGATGCATGTCTCTCCAAGAATCCTCCAAAACTTCAATGCCAGATGGGGACTACTGAGCTATCCAGCTTGTGGACTGAGCAGCTACTGGGATTTCAGCTTTATCAGAGTATAGACTGCCATTGTTGGGCTACCCAGGCTGTATCATGGAGGCCAGCACAGGAAGATCAAGACAGGATGCATGCTTACTGGACCTCATTTGGGTGACCATGGGAAGGAAAGACCCAGTATGGAGCACAGGGCAAGATTGATGGTTGTTTGGGCATGCCAAGGAGGAACCTTCAAACACTTCCTTAAGGAAAACATGACATCTTTTAGCAAAAAAGAAAATCCTCCAATTCTGGTGATATGTATATGTATGTATATATTTATGTATGTGTATGTATATATATATGCATATGCAATACAAGTTGGAGAGAACAACAACAACAAAAGAACTGGAAAAAAAGACTGAAACAATGAAGTTCTCCCCAAAACAATAAGCCTCTTCTTTGAAAAAAAAAAAACCTCTGGAAAGACTCAGAAAAAGGTGCAAGACATGCAGGAACTCAGGTGGGGTAGGGGGCATGGAAATGGAAATGACTCTAAATTGGATTGAGAAATAATGTATGATATATGGAAAAAGTTTAATAAGAATAAAAAATAAAACAACAACAATAAAAAAGAAAAGTACACTCATGTGGTGCAATGTCTGTGAAGGCCAGAAGAGGGCGCTGGATCTCCTGGAATTGGAGTTTTTGACAGTTGTTAGCCATCATGTGGGTGTTGGGAACTGAACTCAGAGCAGAAAAAGCTCTTAACTGCTGAGCTGCCTGTCCAGTCCCTGTACATTTCCTTTTGCTACCTTAGGCTTTGGGTCCCATTCTTTCTAAATTCTGCACACAGAGATGTTTATCATTCAAGGAATGTTCAACTAAAAACTGGCAACACAAGGTTGGTTTTCCCTAAAGTTACCTAATCACCCCTCCTCATTCCAAGACTAAAAAGACACCAAGATTAAGAGTAACGAGATATTTTTAAGATTTACAAGGACATCACAATCAATAGCTTGTCACCAGTCAGCTTTTGCAACACTTGTTCTGAAGCACTGGAGCAGCTTCTAAAAGTCTCCAATCACTGCCCAAAGGGGACCAAGCGTCACTCCCTCAGCTAGCTCCATTTTGGTCCTTTGGCCTCTTCTATCTTCCCAGCCTATCTCAAGTTCCAGGAACAGGGAGCCTTTGTCTATAATAGGACCTCACAGAACCGGACTGGGGATAATGATCAAGCTGATCACAGTTGAACCATGACTGCTGATCACACATGCTTCCCCCCCCCCACATTTTTCTTCCCCTCGTTAATTCTGGAGCTTCTACTAACACTCTCATGCTGAACTTAGGTCATTAGACTCTGTATTCCCAATGTGACAATAATGAATAAACTCCTTTCCCACTTCAGCATCATTTCTCCCCGTTTCCTCTCTTGGGGTGAATGGTTAAGCATCCTCTGTTGGGAACCTAAGGGCCAGGCTTTTGGCCACTATTCTGGTAACAGTATAACCTCTAAAGCTTATATGGGTTCAAAATGGAAGTTATTCTGCCTTTGCAAAGTACACCTGCCCAATTCCTGCTCACTTGCATTAAGGACCTTTCTAGCCCTTCATGTTTCATTTGGCTATGTGGAATTAGCTTCGTAGCATTTGTGTGTGTGTGTGTGTGTGCGTGTGTGTGCCATGTGTGTGCACACACATGTATGTAGGTTGCATGTGTGATATGCAAGGAAACTTCACCACATCTCTGGGCTATTTGCCTGTCATATAGCCACCGAGCATAGAAAGACAGAGCAGGAAAAGTAATGATCTGAAGCAATTAAGAACAATTGGCTTAATTAAACAGGGTTAAGGAAACCTCCCCCATGTTTGCCTGACATCATGTCTTCATCTGTCAACAGGAGGATGCCTTTGTTCATGAGTAACAGGAAAGACAGCCCAATTCAAACCAACACTAAGGAGACTATGTTCTCCTGTAAGCAAATGGAACAAAACAATGTGGGATTCACTCTGCACTTCTGTTCCACATAGTTCTTCTGTCTTCATAGGCCAACACCCACCAGTTTTCCTTGTGTTGCATGGTGACTATGCACTTCCAGCATTCCAGGATGAATTACCAAGTTCAGGGCAGATAAGACTGTCTTTCCTGGACATTTCTTTTAAGATCTGAAAATCTTCCAGAAGGCCCTGAAAAAATGACTCCATATTAGGTTCTCATGGCCCAGTGTACCTGCACATATCATAATAACCATTGGGATCTCGTGGCCCAGTGTACCTGCACATATTATAGTAACCAATAGGCTCTCATGACCCAGTGTACCTGAACATATCATAGTAACCATTAAGTTCTTGTGGCCCAGTGTACCTGCACATATCATAGTGACCCTTAGGTTCTCGTGGCCCAGTGTACCTGCACATATCATAGTAACCATTAAGTTCTCGTGGCCCAGTGTACCTGCACATATCATAGTAACCATTGGGTTCTCGTGGCCCAGTGTACCTGCACATATCATAGTAACCATTGGGTTCTTGTGGCCCAGTGTACCTGCACATATCATAATAACCATTGGGTTCTCGTGGCCCAGTGTACCTGCACATATCATAATAACCATTAGGTTCTCGTGGCCCAGTGTAGCTGCACATATCATAATAACCATTAGCAAAGGAAATTTGACAACCAAGAAGGGTTTAGTCATCTTCAAGCTGGGGATGGATTACTTCTCCATTAGGGTAAAGCTTGAACAAAGTTAGATTTCCAATAAAGAGGAAGGGGCGGTGGGGGAACCAGTAAGGGGTGAACACCCAACAACACCTACTCTACCCTCAACTCGAAAGCATTTTTTTTCCCCTGAGTCTTCAAATATCCATTCACAAAAGTGAGGGTGGCTGCACTGAGGTCTGTAAACACATGCCAAGGGCCCACTTGCTGCTGGTCTCCTGGCCGCATCCCTAGAGCACCCACCATCAGCCCTGGCATAGACGTGCTGATAGCTGAAGATGATTTTCTACATAAAATGACAACACCCCACGCACTGAAATGAGATGGAGAATTCGTAACAAGGTGAACTTGAACTGGAAGATTAACTTCACACAAGAACTGAGAATTCATAAGATATTTTTAGCTAGAGATGATAATAAGATATTTAAATTGTTCTCCAATAGAAAAATGTCACACTGCCTACATGTAGGGGGTTTTTAACAAGTACACCTGTTTTTTCTTTTTTCGTTTTGCAAATGAATTCCCTTTGAACAGATGTGGGATGGACTCCAGACCCCATCCACAAACATGGATCTGATCAAGCACAGTACTTCCCTAGTCTCTAAAGGCTGATTTACTTATTTGCTATGCTTTGCTACTTGGTGCTGAATAAAATATTTTTTTCCCATAAATTCCCAGCAAGACAGATGAAGGAGCTCACTGTCAGTGCATTCAGGCTGTATGTGCTAAATAAAATAAATCATTACCTGGACAAGAACATAATACTGACATAAAGATTTTCCATTCCTCAGGACCTTGCTAATAGAAAGGGGGGGGGGAAGAATTTACAGAACAGCTGTCCTCATGGTCAAGAGAGCCCCGCCCCCTTTGGGTAGATGCTAAACTTCTACTGCCTGGTAATTAACGAGGATGTGTCTACGCACCAAGAATATTACTGCTAGGGAAGTTTTCATGGGAGGAAAAAATGGGATAAAATGCAAGAAATTGGAGCCAAAATAGGGAAGGAGCCACAGGCTGTAAGACATAATCACAGATCTAAGTTAGGTTTGTTGCTGTTGGTAGACCAGGGTGTTTCTAACACACAGCTTTTTCACTGTAACTTTGTTTTTTGGTCTGTTTGAGACAAGGTCTCCCTCTAGCCTCAGTTGGCCTGGAACTCACTATGTAGACCAGGAGGGCCTTGAACTTAAAGAGATCTACTTGCCTCCACCTCCCTGAGTGCTGGGATTAAAGGCGTGCCCCACCACGCTGGGCTCATTGCAATTTTTTCAATGACTTTATCATTAAATATGGCTGTAGATCTCAGGGTCCTCTGAGAAAATCAGGGGAATACATGGCAAAAAGAGTCCTAGGTTTCAAATCATTCCTCAGGGTCCTGTGGCACCGTAGCACACAGACAAAACAACTGCAGCTGGATGCTCATAAAATTCTATAGCTGTGATGATAAAAATGCCACGACGAAGTTCTCAGGAAGTGCGCTGCTCTGGTCCTCATGCAGTGCTCCCGCTCTGGTCCTCATGCAGTGCTCCCGCTCTGATCCTCATGCAGTGTTCCTGCTCTGGTTCTCATGCAGTGCTCCTGCTCTGGTTCTCATGCAGTGCTCCTGCTCTGGTTCTCATGCAGTGCTCCTGCTCTGGTTCTCATGCAGTGCTCCTGCTCTGGTCCTCATGCAGTGCGCCTGCTCTGGTCCTCATGAAGTGCTCCTGCTGTGGTTCTCATGAAGTGCTCCTGCTCTGGTTCTCATGCAGTGCTCCTGCTCTGGTTCTCATGCAGTGCTCCTGCTCTGGTTCTCATGCAGTGCTCCTGCTCTGGTTCTCATGAAGTGCTCCTGCTCTGGTTCTCATGCAGTGCTCCTGCTCTGGTTCTCATGCAGTGCTCCTGCTCTGGTTCTCATGCAGTGCTCCTGCTCTGGTTCTCATGAAGTGCTCCTGCTCTGGTTCTCATGCAGTGCTCCTGCTCTGGTTCTCATGCAGTGCTCCTGCTCTGGTTCTCATGCAGTGCTCCTGCTCTGGTTCTCATGCAGTGCTCCTGCTCTGGTTCTCATGCAGTGCTCCTGCTCTGGTTCTCATGCAGTGCTCCTGCTCTGGTTCTCATGCAGTGCTCCTGCTCTGGTTCTCATGCAGTGCTCCTGCTCTGGTTCTCATGCAGTGCTCCTGCTCTGGTTCTCATGCAGTGCTCCTGCTCTGGTTCTCATGCAGTGCTCCTGCTCTGGTTCTCATGCAGTGCTCCTGCTCTGGTTCTCATGCAGTGCTCCTGCTCTGGTTCTCATGCAGTGCTCCTGCTCTGGTTCTCATGAAGTGCTCCTGCTCTGGTTCTCATGAAGTGCTCCTGCTCTGGTTCTCATGCAGTGCTCCTGCTCTGGTTCTCATGCAGTGCTCCTGCTCTGGTTCTCATGCAGTGCTCCTGCTCTGGTTCTCATGCAGTGCTCCTGCTCTGGTTCTCATGCAGTGCTCCTGCTCTGGTTCTCATGCAGTGCTCCTGCTCTGGTTCTCATGCAGTGCTCCTGCTCTGGTTCTCATGCAGTGCTCCTGCTCTGGTTCTCATGCAGTGCTCCTGCTCTGGTTCTCATGCAGTGCTCCTGCTCTGGTTCTCATGCAGTGCTCCTGCTCTGGTTCTCATGCAGTGCTCCTGCTCTGGTTCTCATGCAGTGCTCCTGCTCTGGTTCTCATGCAGTGCTCCTGCTCTGGTTCTCATGCAGTGCTCCTGCTCTGGTTCTCATGCAGTGCTCCTGCTCTGGTTCTCATGCAGTGCTCCTGCTCTGGTTCTCATGCAGTGCTCCTGCTCTGGTTCTCATGCAGTGCTCCTGCTCTGGTTCTCATGCAGTGCTCCTGCTCTGGTTCTCATGCAGTGCTCCTGCTCTGGTTCTCATGCAGTGCTCCTGCTCTGGTTCTCATGCAGTGCTCCTGCTCTGGTTCTCATGCAGTGCTCCTGCTCTGGTTCTCATGCAGTGCTCCTGCTCTGGTTCTCATGCAGTGCTCCTGCTCTGGTTCTCATGCAGTGCTCCTGCTCTGGTTCTCATGCAGTGCTCCTGCTCTGGTTCTCATGCAGTGCTCCTGCTCTGGTTCTCATGCAGTGCTCCTGCTCTGGTTCTCATGCAGTGCTCCTGCTCTGGTTCTCATGAAGTGCTCCTGCTCTGGTTCTCATGCAGTGCTCCTGCTCTGGTTCTCATGCAGTGCTCCTGCTCTGGTTCTCATGCAGTGCTCCTGCTCTGGTTCTCATGAAGTGCTCCTGCTCTGGTTCTCATGTAGTGCTCCTGCTCTGGTTCTCATGAAGTGCTCCTGCTCTGGTTCTCATGAAGTGCTCCTGCTCTGGTTCTCATGCAGTGCTCCTGCTCTGGTTCTCATGCAGTGCTCCTGCTCTGGTTCTCATGCAGTGCTCCTGCTCTGGTTCTCATGCAGTGCTCCTGCTCTGGTTCTCATGCAGTGCTCCTGCTCTGGTTCTCATGCAGTGCTCCTGCTCTGGTTCTCATGAAGTGCTCCTGCTCTGGTTCTCATGTAGTGCTCCTGCTCTGGTTCTCATGAAGTGCTCCTGCTCTGGTTCTCATGAAGTGCTCCTGCTCTGGTTCTCATGCAGTGCTCCTGCTCTGGTTCTCATGCAGTGCTCCTGCTCTGGTTCTCATGCAGTGCTCCTGCTCTGGTTCTCATGAAGTGCTCCTGCTCTGGTTCTCATGCAGTGCTCCTGCTCTGGTTCTCATGCAGTGCTCCTGCTCTGGTTCTCATGCAGTGCTCCTGCTCTGGTTCTCATGAAGTGCTCCTGCTCTGGTTCTCATGCAGTGCTCCTGCTCTGGTTCTCATGCAGTGCTCCTGCTCTGGTTCTCATGCAGTGCTCCTGCTCTGGTTCTCATGAAGTGCTCCTGCTCTGGTTCTCATGTAGTGCTCCTGCTCTGGTTCTCATGAAGTGCTCCTGCTCTGGTTCTCATGCAGTGCTCCTGCTCTGGTTCTCATGCAGTGCTCCTGCTCTGGTTCTCATGCAGTGCTCCTGCTCTGGTTCTCATGAAGTGCTCCTGCTCTGGTTCTCATGTAGTGCTCCTGCTCTGGTTCTCATGAAGTGCTCCTGCTCTGGTTCTCATGAAGTGCTCCTGCTCTGGTTCTCATGCAGTGCTCCTGCTCTGGTTCTCATGCAGTGCTCCTGCTCTGGTTCTCATGCAGTGCTCCTGCTCTGGTTCTCATGAAGTGCTCCTGCTCTGGTTCTCATGTAGTGCTCCTGCTCTGGTTCTCATGAAGTGCTCCTGCTCTGGTTCTCATGAAGTGCTCCTGCTCTGGTTCTCATGCAGTGCTCCTGCTCTGGTTCTCATGCAGTGCTCCTGCTCTGGTTCTCATGCAGTGCTCCTGCTCTGGTTCTCATGAAGTGCTCCTGCTCTGGTTCTCATGCAGTGCTCCTGCTCTGGTTCTCATGCAGTGCTCCTGCTCTGGTTCTCATGCAGTGCTCCTGCTCTGGTTCTCATGAAGTGCTCCTGCTCTGGTTCTCATGCAGTGCTCCTGCTCTGGTTCTCATGCAGTGCTCCTGCTCTGGTTCTCATGCAGTGCTCCTGCTCTGGTTCTCATGAAGTGCTCCTGCTCTGGTTCTCATGCAGTGCTCCTGCTCTGGTTCTCATGCAGTGCTCCTGCTCTGGTTCTCATGCAGTGCTCCTGCTCTGGTTCTCATGAAGTGCTCCTGCTCTGGTTCTCATGTAGTGCTCCTGCTCTGGTTCTCATGAAGTGCTCCTGCTCTGGTTCTCATGAAGTGCTCCTGCTCTGGTTCTCATGCAGTGCTCCTGCTCTGGTTCTCATGCAGTGCTCCTGCTCTGGTTCTCATGCAGTGCTCCTGCTCTGGTTCTCATGCAGTGCTCCTGCTCTGGTTCTCATGAAGTGCGCCTGCTCTGGTTCTCATGCAGTGCGCCTGCTCTGGTTCTCATGCAGTGCACCTGCTTTGGTTCTCATGCAGTACATCTGCTCTGGTTCTCATGCAGTGTTCCTGTTCTGGTTCTCATGCAGTGCTCCTGCTCTGGTTCTCATGCAGTGCTCCTGCTCTGGTTCTCATGCAGTGCTCCTGCCCGGTTCTCATGCAGTGCTCCTGCTCTGGTTCTCATGCAGTGCTCCTGCTCTGGTTCTCATGAAGTGTTCCTGCTGTGGTTCTCATGAAGTGCTCCTGCTGTGGTTCTCATGCAGTGCTCCCGCTCTGATCCTCATGCAGTGTTCCTGCTCTTGTTCTCATGCCGTGCACCTGCTTTGGTTCTCATGCAGTGCTCCTGCCCGGTTCTCATGCAGTGCTCCTGCTCTGGTTCTCATGCAGTGCTCCTGCTCCATTTCTCATGCAGTGCACCTGCTCTGGTTCTCATGCAGTTTCCCTGGTCTGATTCTCATGCAGTGTTCCTGCTTTGGTTTTCATGCAGTGCACCTGCTCTGGCTCTCATGAATTGTTCCTGCTCTGGTTCTCATGCAGTGCTCCTGCTGTGGTTCTCATGAAGTGCTCCTGCTGTGGTTCTCATGCAGTGCTCCTGCTCTGGTTTTCATGAAGTGCTCCTGCTGTGGTTCTCATGAAGTGCTCCTGCTCTGGTCCTCATGCAGTGTGCCTGCTCTGGTTCTCATGAAGTGTGCCTGCTCTGTTTCTCATGAAGTGCTTCTGCTCTGTTTCTCATGCAGTGCACCTGCTCTGGTCCTCATGAAGTGTGCCTGCTCTGGTACTCATGAAGTGTTCCTGCTCTGGTTCTCATGAAGTGTTCCTGCTCTGCTTTGAGTGTTTCCCAAGCCTGTCATGGGACAATTTCAGGGTAGTTCATACAATATTTATGATTAGAAGTCAATTGTAATTGGATAAAGGAAAACCTTCGTTACAAATATACATCTGCCTTGACAACCTGTCAAACCAACTAGTGCAGTATTTGGGGATGGACTCAGTATGACAAAAACCCTTCTGACGATGTATAAGGTCTACACCAAACCAAACTAAACCAAACCAAACCAAACCAAACCAAATGCTTGTTCTCTTGCAAGAAAAGCTAGAGACTCCTTCCACCCTGTCTCCAAATTTCAGCATAAGAGCACTGGATATAAAAACCCCACAAAGCTTACACCTGGGGTTGGTAAACAAGTTTTAACCTAGCTCTGCAAATTATTCTTAAGGCCAAATTATGTTATTCCTCCATCATAGACTGTGGTCTTATCCAGTGGGTCACATACATCCAAGGGTGAAAATGCAAGACATTTTTCAGGAATTCATAATCCATTCCTTTGAAGCTTCAGAGGAATAGCATTGCATAAATGTTGACAGCAGTTGTTTAGAAATGGGGGCGGGGGGAGATGGAGGGAGGGCGACTGGAGAGATGGCTCAGCAGTTAAGAGCCCTGGCTGCTTTTGCAAAGGACCCAGGTTTGATTCTCAGCACTCACATGGCAGCTAACAACCATCCACAACTCCAGTTCCAGGGGAATCCTAATTTCTCTTCTGAACTCCTCTTCTGAATTCCTCAGGGATTGCAGGACACAGGTGCACTTACATACAGGCGGACAGTCCACTCATACATGTGACTTGGACATTCTTCCATCCCCTCCACTGGCCATTATGTTTGTAAACAGGCCTACAAATTGGAACTCTTGGGAGGAAATCTAGTATAGAATGAAATAATTTCTTTTTTTTTCCACTTCTTTTTGTTAGGATATTTAAAAATTATTATTAGCTAAAAATCTTTCATCTGCATCTATTGTTTTCTTTTTTAATACCTACTTTGTAATATTATATTAATTATTTTTATTTTATGTATATGAATGTATTGCCTGCATGTAAGTGCACCCATGTTGTGCAATGCCCAAGGAGCTCAGAAGAGGGCATTAGATCCCCTGGAACTGGAGTTACAGACTGTTGTTAGCCACCATGTGGGTGCTGGGAATTGGACCCAGGTCCTCTGCAAGAGAAGCCAGTCCTCTTTACCACTGAGCCATCTCTCTAGCTCCTTTATTACTTTTTTTTTTTAATTCCCTGTCCGTTGAAAAAAAAATTGCCTCTACCTTGCCAAGTAATCATAAACTGTTCAACTCATCTTGCTGGAAGCCACCTTGAACATGGCTTCCCTCCAGCAGCCCTGGCTGCTTCCCTCCTTGAGCTCCTCCGCTCTTCCTCTGGGGTCAAACAGGCCATAGACCATTCGATCTGTCTCTCTGTATATCTCTGTGTCTCTTTGTCTTTCTCTGTGTGTGTCTTTCTCTCTCTGTCTCTGTCTCTGTCTCTGTCTCTCTCTCTCTCTCTTACACACATACACACACACACACACACACACACAGCTCACAGAAACAAAAATTTAAAATCACATTTGGGATGCAAGGAACCAAAAGAGGAGGACATACCATGTCATTGTTCACAGAGCTAATTCCACTAACCTTCGGTGAAAGCTCAAGAGTAAAGGCAAAGCACCCACAAGAAATTCAACATAACCTAGAATATGGAAACCTTCACCACTGATACATCAGACAAAGCATTAAAATCCAGAATATATAAGCTACTTAAAAAACAAAGAAGTAGAGCCGGGTGTGGTGGCGCACACCTTTAATCCTAGCACTTGGGAAGCAGAGGCAGGTGGATCTTTGTGAGTTCAAGGCCAGCCTGGTCTACAATGTGAGTTCCAGGACAGCTGGGGCTACAGGGAGACCCTGTCTCGAAAAGACCAAAAAAAAAAAACAAAAAACAAAACAAAAAAAACCAACCAACCAAACAAACAAAAAACAAAGAAGTAAGAAGACAAATGATGTACTCAAACGATGGAGTAAAGAGCTGAACAGAGACTTCACCAGTAAGGAAGTAAAGATGGCTGAGAAACATCTTAAAAAGTGTTCAACATCATTAATAATTAAGGAAATGCAAATTAAAACCACACTAAGGTATCATCTCACTCCAATAAAACTAGCGAAGATCAAGAAAACAAAAGACACCAAATGCTGGAGAGGTTGTAGGGAAAGGGGAACACTTATCCACTGCTGGTGGGAATGTAAACTGGTACAACCACTGTGGAAAGCAGTGTGGAGAACACTTAAAAGACTCAAAATGAGCCTACCACCTGACCCAGACATACCACTCCTGGGTATATACCCAGAAGATGCATCCTACCACAAAGAATCATGCACAGCTATGTTTATTGCAGCTCTCTTCACAATAGCAAAGAGCTGGAACCAACCCGAATGCCCCTCAACTGATGACTAGATAGTAAAAATGTGATACCTCTACACAATGGAGTTCTATGCAGCAGTAAAGAAAGATGACATCATGAGCTTTGCTGGTAAATGGATGGAACTCGAAGCCATTATGCTAAGTGAAGTAACACAGTCTCAGAGAAAAGAAAGGTGAATTGTTTCCCTCATTTGTGGATGCTAACACCAAATCCCCAGTTGGTAGGCAAACTGAGTAACTTTAATATTATATCTCATTGTATCTGAAAGCAATTGTGCTATTACAATGTAAATCTCTGAATGGGCTCTAGAATTGTCCTACCACTTATATTTACACATTGTAATTACCATATATGGATGGAAGATATGTAGTCATATTCTAAAAAAAAAAAGAATGTAAAGTTACACGTCTTTATACCTGCATGCAAATTTACTGTTAAAATGTGAATCTCTAAATGTGTTTAGGAATCAACCTATAGTTTATTCTCAGAATTTGTAATTTTGACTTATGTGTGGAGTGTATATATGCATATTTTGGAATAATATAAAATAAAAAATTATTTAAAAAATGAAAAAAAAGAAAAATAAGTTAAGAACTTAATTTCTTTGAAAATAGTCCAAAGTACTAGAATGAAGTAGGCATCCTGGGGCTTCTCTTGCTAAGTCTCAGAACTAGTCCTGTCTCCACATCTCAGGGCAGCCTATGCCAGGAGGGTTCAAAGCCTGAATTCTCCAGAGTGTGGCTGAGGGTAAGCCACATTTGGTTTTGCCAGGGGTGGTGGTCAATGGGCTCCTGGATCTTATGCCCAGGCCCAGTCTCTGTCTGGAGGAGAGCTGTGAATGACCCAGAATGTGCTTATGGGAGGGGCTGGGAAAATGGCTCTGTGGGTGAAGTGCTGTGCTAGCAAAAGTGTCTCAGTAGGGATCCCCAGTGCATGTGAAAAAAGCTGGGAATGGTGGCTCATGCCTGTGATTCCAGGGCTGGTTGGGATAAGAAGATCCTCGGGTCTTGCCTGGTCAACCAGTCTGGTCAAACGGATGAGCTCCAGGTTCAGAAGAACCTATCTTAAAATATAAGCAACAGAGAGACACCTAGCTTCAGTCTCTGGCCTCTGCATATGCACGCATGGGTGAGTGCATGCGCACTCACGTGTACACATAAACACATGCGAACAATGTCTTTCCATAAGTATGGATTTGGGGATGAAGAGGAAGGTCAGGCATTGTTCAGCCAATGAATGCATGGGAGGGTATCTTCTTATCCCACACCAGGACTTGGGCCTTCCTCCTGCAGTCCCTTTAACCCCTGAATGGTATTCATTAACTCCCTACTCAGTGTCAGATGTGTTGGTAGGAATGTCCAGACACTCCCTTAGGGAATCCTCTGTGCAAAGGGCCATGGGGAAGAAAGCACTGGGTGAGAGGGGGCTAGTGAACAAGAGCGTCTGGCCTTGCAGAGGGGCTGCACAGGGTGAGGAGAGGGGCAAGCAGAGAGTGTTCCACAGCCAGAGCTGGTGAACTTCCACTGTAAAGAACCTGCTACGAAGTATTTTAAACCTCAGAAAACATTCTAAGCCTTGGAACCCGTATGTCACGCATTCTTTGCTCTTTTTTTCTTCTCTCTAAAAATGCAAAAAATAAGAGCCGGAGAGATGGCTCAGAGGTTAAGAGTGCTTGCTGCTCTGCCGAAGGACCCAAGTTTAGTTCCTAGCACCCACATGGGGTGGCTTACAACATTCTGTAACTCCAGCTCCACGGGATCCAATGGCCTCTTCCAAGCTCCCACACTCATGTGTACCTACTCGCACACAGACACATTAGAGAGATGGCTGAGCATGTGGAAGGACAGAGGACCTGAGTTCAAATCTGCAGCAGCATGTGAAAAGCCAGGTATGGTTGTGTAGACCTGAAACCCCAGTGCTGTTGGGGGAGGGGCTAGGAGGGTCAGTGGTGCTTGCTGGCCTCCAGGTTCAGAGAGACCCTGTCTCTAGGGAATAAGGAACAGACTGATGGAGCAGAGCACCTGACCTCCTCCTCCTCCTCCTCCTCCTCCTCCGGCTTTGGCACCTGGACATGCACATCACACTTTCATGCACACACACACACACACACACACACACACACACACAGTAATAAAATTTTCATGAGGAATCAATTATTATTACTGCTGAGGAGACTAAGGTCTAAGGACATTATACTGTTTGTTCAAAGTCTAAGGCTGATGAGGAAAGAGCCCTGGATTTTGCCAATATCTCTGAAGCATAGAACATGCCAATACTTTAGACATTGCCTGGGAAAGTCCTCTAGAACAGAAACCACTTCCTACTACCAGGTGACTAATGAAGGGCATGGAGAATAACAAGTCTTGACAAGGATGCAGACACTGAAACTTTCCCGAATTGCTGGTAAAGATAAAGGGGTACAGGCACTTGGGAAATCAGTAATAACCCCCCAAATGAAAACCACTCAAATGCCCACAGCATGAGGGGTGGGAGCCTGAAAGGTGACACACCTATCCAAAAGAATCCTATCCTGCTGCAAAAGCAGTGGTGCACTGACACCTGCTACAACTGGTGACCCTGACAGCGTTATGCTGAGTAAAAGAAGCTGGATGAGAAAGGTCACTTATTATCTGATTCTAAGCATGTAAGAAATCCGACAGGAGAACAACCAGACAGAAAGGTGACCAGTGGAGGAGGTGGGAAGTGGCCACCAAAGGTGCAGCTTCTTTTCCGAGAAATGAGAAGAATCTGATGTTGGAGAGTGGTGACGGTTACACAATTTTATGAATATCTTAAAAACTGAATTGTACACTTTAAAATGGAGACCTTCTCAGTATGTGCATGAACTCTCAATTAAACAAACAAGCAAGCAAGCAGGCAAACATTTCAGTGGTGATTTGAACAAGAACGTCCTCCATAGGCTCCAAGTATGCGGACATTTTGTCCCCAGTTGGTGATGCTGCTTTGGGAGGTCCAGAAGGTGTGGCCCTGCTGGAGGAAGCATGTCACTGGGGGCGGGTTCTCTCTACTTTCTGTATCTGCTTCAGGATGTGAGCCTCTGATTTCTGCTCCTGGTCGGGGTACCTCCTGCCACCACGCCTCCCGCCACGATGGAGTCTTCATCCCTTGGAACCATAAGCTCAAATAAACTCTTCCTTTTATAAGTTCCCGTGGTGAGAGCACTTTATCACAGCAGCAGAAAAGTAACCAATACAATTTTACCTCTTTTCCAAATCCAGTCTCTGTCCCCATTTCCCATGCCGGGTTGTGTCCTCCCCCCCCCCCCCCAGCTCTCACACTGATGAGAACAGGGGAAGGGGACACTCTGGGCAGAGGTGGCAGCCACAGGTCTGGAGCTCAGGGTTAGGGAGTGCGATGTAAGTTTGGGAGGTCATAGAGCTGGGAAGGTAGAGGGAGGTAGGGCAGCAGAAGGGAAGGCCTCAAGCCACGACAGACTGGCTGACCCTGGATGGTGAAGCTTTTTCATCCTCTTTCTCCACTTTTATGACCCAAAACATTGGGCCCCTCCTGCTCAGAGGGGCCTTCTCTACAACCAGAACCTGGACTGCCAAAGGCTTAGTAGGTCCTTATCACAGTGGCATGTGGTCCCAAGTCGACCAAGAGGGAGCGATGGCTAATCTAACGCAATGCAGGGCACTGAGGAGCCTGAAGAGGAAGAACATTGGAGGTGAAGTTCCAGCCTGGGCAAACCACTGAGGCTGAATGCTTTTTATAACTACTCCTCAAGGCACTAAACTATTAAGACACAAAACCATGTAGGAAAAGAAGCTTTGATTTGATTGTACTTGACCCAACAGTTTACTTTTTTTTTTTTGGATCTTTTTGTGATGGTCTCCCTGTAGTCCCAGCTGTCCTGGAACTCACTCTGTAGACCAAGCTGGCCTTGAACTCACAAAGATCCACCTGCCTCTGCCTTCCGAGCGCTAGGATTAAAGGTGTGCCCACCACATCCAGCCAGTTTACATTTTTTACAGTTCTTCCTTTTCCGGTCTTCCCACTGGACTTAGAATCCTCAGCACAGGGCTGGCATTAACTTCAACTACCTGATCTAGATGAAGTGAATCTTCCCAAACATACTGCAGGCTCTCTTGTGGGGTAGTTCTGTTTTCATGGATCTTACCCCCTTTGGGGACAAAGAATGACCAGGGGTCTTCACCCTGCCTAGCTGGCTACACTAGTAGCTGGCCATTAACTGATGTTATTCAATCATTCCTTGTTAGAAATAATTAATAGACTTGTCTTGTGTACTACCAAGGAAATGCCTCAGAGACTTCTGCAAGTCACTGTATCTAATTAACTCTGCAGCCATCTATCTTGGTGCTGAAAATGACTAGAGAGGAGAGCTTCCCGAGCCAGAAGAGCCCCTGGCTCGGGCGCTACTTTGCATGTCCACTTGCCATAACAGATAGGAACCCAGCTAATGTATAAACGGCGAGTTACTCATAATAACTGTGACATGGTTATCAGCAATATTTTAAAAGAAAAAGGACTTAGTCTTGCTTTCAAAAGTGGAAACACAAACAAATACATGTTATTAAAACAGGGAAATTTCACTATGTGTGTTTTATGGGGGTTTAATATGGTGAAGTCAGGCTCAGGCCCTGCAGCCTTCCCTCTTCACTCACACATCAGGAGAGGTTGGGGGGCTGGGGGCACCTATGCCCATAAATACCACACTGGTGAAAAGGAGGAGGATGTATCAGTTTGGGTAAAAGTAGAATCCAAGAATTAGCAAGACATGGCTCAAAATGTCACAGCAATGTGGACCAAGAGACTAATGGTGCAGTGTCCTCCTTTAAAGACTAGCTATCGATCACAAAACACTAAAAACAAAACCAAAACAAAACCAAATCAGTATCATTTAAACATCAGATAACCACCCCCCCACACACACACAAAAAAAAAGGAGTAAGAGAAAGTTTCCCAAAGGGATCCCAGGGTGAAGTGAGGCAAAAGGGACAGGAAGGAGGGTGCTGTTGGTTGTCCTGGAGGGGGTATGAGAACTTGACCTTGGCTGACTGCCTGGCACATGGCAGACCTGAGCTATATATAGCTTTTGGGCCTAAACTGCGCTTATTCCTCACACAGGCCCTATGAGGTACGGACTGTGGTTGCCCTTAATTTATGGATAAATAAACCTTGAAAATGTTCATAACATTGAAGAAGTCAAGTTCATACTGTAAATTAAACAAGGAGGGGGTCTTTGGCCTGAGATTGCTTCAGTCCTTTGAGTTCCCACCTAATGATCTAATGAATGGCAATCTAATTTGGTTAATTTGGAAAAAAAAGAGAAATAAACAATGAGGCTGGGAGTCTAATTTTTACAACAGAGAGCTGAGTATCAGCCAATCACAAGCCATTTTGAGTATTGTCAGCCAATCGGAGGCTACCAACTGATCAGAATTGCTTATTCTGTCTATAAATGCACTACCCATGCTGCTTGGCTGAGCTTTCTGAGCATCTTCCAGTTCTGAGTACTGCCCAATTCATGAATCACTTTTTGCTGAAATAAATTCTGTCAAAAATCATTTGCCAACAGCTTTTTCTTTTAACAACATTATGCTAATAAATACAGGTTTTTAAGCCTCTATCTTCCTGACTCTGATCTATAAATTCAAACTAAGACATTTTAATAAATGATAATGGCCATAAATCACCAGGAACACTCTAGGAAGTATAAAAGCCTTCGCTGACACCAAAGTCATAAAAAATAAAATGTATTTTAAAGAATAATGACTATAAATTACTTGTTTCATTAAAGAAGATAAAATATATAGCAAGAAAAATCCAAGAAAATACCAGGCAAACTAATCATCATGAGTAAACTATTTGAAAAACACACAGGTCCTGAATTTTGCAATGACCATTTTGGCACTTGTGACCCCTTATGTCCCAAGACCCCTTAGTGGATGCCTGAAATGGCAGACAAAACTCTAAATACCATGCTTTTCATGTACATGCAAAGTTAACATATGCATGAAGCACAGTAAGAAATAAACAGCAGTAAACAAAAGATAGGATACTCATAACTGCCTACTGCAGGAAAAGTAATGTGGTATCTGAAAATATCTTGCCATCCTATACTCTTGTAATAAGTGATGTGAAATATGAAACAGTAGGATCTGCATTATGAGATGAAGTGGGGTGAATAAGGCAGGCCCAGTGGCAGAGTGTTTGGTTACTAAGGAAGGGGTTTTGACCACCATGATGTTAAAACAGTCAATCCAGATAGTTACTGAGTCACTAATGAGCAGGCAGTCCAAAGAATCTATGTACCCTGGATGATTCATGTCTCAGGTGCAAACTTTTACCTCGGTAGTCACAACAGTGCACAATTCAAAGCTTGTGAACTATTTGTTTCTCAACTATTTTGGACCACAGTTGTGTGGTAGTTTGAATGAGAAATGTGTCCCCTAGGATCAATACTTGTTGGCACTCTTCAGGGAGGTTATGGAACCTTTAGGATGTACAGTCTTGCTGGAGAAAGTGTTACTAGAGGAGGACTTTGAGGTTTTATAATCTCTCTCTCTCTCTATCTCTCTCTCTCCCTGTCCTCCTCCTCTCCCTCTCTTTCTCCCTCTCTCCTTCTTGTGTGATCAGCCAGTGTCCTGTTCCTGGCTGCTGCCATGTCTTCCCACCATGATGGACTCTCTCTCTAGAACAGTAAGTAAAATAAACCCTTTCTTCTCTAAGTTGCCTTTGGTCATGTATTTTACCACAGCAAAGGAAAGTAACTAATACAGAATTCATTCTCACACCCTTTTAGCCCTAGACACTGGCTGTGTCCTTAAACTCTCGCATTCCACCTGAGCTCACTGTGGAGAGGGAGAAGGGTTCACATAGCTGAACTGACTCTGACACTTCCCTTGGCTAGGCAGGAGTGAGGCACGGGAGCAGGAGTGATTACACGGGGAGCCAGCAAGGCCTCTGCTGGCAGCAGCCACACCCGAGGGTGCTGAGCTGCAGTGGAGGCAGTGGGACCCTAGGCAGCACTGTGGAGAGGAGGTGATAGTGCTGACTGGGAGGGAGACCTATCCAGCTAGGCAGGAGGAGGCCCCCTGTGTGGGGGATGGCTGAGTAGAAGACTGGGTACTGAGGGCTCCATTTCATTGTTCCAAAATAAGAGAAAATTAGAGGTTCTTCAGCTGAAAGATCACAGGCCCATAGCACAGTCCATACAAAAATGATGATATGAATCAAAATGAGCCGAATGCTGGGTGAATGTAAATGAATCACTTGTTTTTCTCCATTATGATCATGAATCCTAATTTATTCAGATAGCCCATGAGATAACTACAAAAATATCTTACACAGACCAAAAGAGTATAAATTAAATATAGTACTACAGGTTTGTTTTTGATATAGGGTCTCATTTTATAGGCCAGGCTGGCCTAGATCTCACTGTGTACCCCAAGGCTGGTCTTGGACTCACAATGATCCTCTTCCCTCGAGTGCTGAGATTACAGGTATAAAACATCCTGTCTGGCTAGGAATATATATTTTATATTAGTTTTTTTTAAGAATAGGGAAAATAAAGGGGAAAAGGGCCTTTATGTGTCTTGTGAAATGATTCTGAGGAGTCAAAGCTAAAGCACGAACCATAAAAAGGTAATGATACATTTCTGCGGTTCTGTTAGGTACAGGAGGAACCATCTGTCTCAGCCTAATCATAAAACATTGTTAAGAAATATGGACTCAATCACACGGATTTCCTGCGATTCTTTAATCATCCTATGAAAGCAAATGCTGATAATAATAAAAAGAGTATTTTTCTTGACAAAGAAAAATCTGAAGATGATAGCCTCATAAAACGTCTATCAAAGGCACCGTGTGGGCCAATTTTTTTTAAAGCACCCTGACTGCAGACAAATGCAGGTGTTGGCTGATTAAGAACCACTGAAGAATGAGGAGCCATTAGGGGCTATATTAAATCAAATGGCCATTTAATTGCTAAAAGTGGTAGAAAAAAGTAGAAGGGGAAGCCTATTAATTTTGATAACATGTGAGATGGGATAGAAATACTTCTTTTACATATGCACTCTCAAAGAAAAACAAGTCTGATTAGCTTTTTATATGGGAATGATATCTTAAAACTCATTTAAGGGCAGTATTTCCCAGTTCTATTTAATTTGTAAAGCAATGGAATTTTCCTCTTTACAGATTATTTTGCAGCAAACATTGAAGGGATTCAGGGATTTACAGTTGTCAATGTACAGAGCAAACAATACATTCAGCAGACAGATGTCCACGGGGTTAAGTTCCACATTCTTCCTGTTTTTAAGTCACTGGGGACACATGTTAAAATACAGACTCCCAGCTCTCCTGAATCAGACTTCCTCAGTGAGGGCTGGGAAAATGGACTAACAGCTCCCTAGGAAAACTGGAAGCTTGGGGAGGTCCAGGCATCCATACCCTAAGGGGTCATGGGCGAAGCTCAGGTGTTTAAATGAGCAAATGTGTTCAACTGGTCTGTGATTTCAGCTTTCTTGAGTTATAGGACAGTAATAAGTGAAAGTGAGTGTCATTCATTTAGCATTCACTGAGATCCTGGTACAAGCTCCTTCCTGTGAACGAGGCAGAGGCTGAGTGCAGTTAGAAAGGCAAGCAAGACAGTCTTGGCTCTAAAGGGAATGTGCGCTTGTTGCCAGAGGAGAGAGCACAAACCCAGCAGAAAACTGAGCGAAGGGTTGAGGAAGAGGAGGGGCTAGGGGAAGGGAGGAGGTGCCTGGAGGTGGAGATCATTGACTTGAAAATAGTCCTTCCTCTCTGCGCTGTGGTTCTAGCCTGGAGCCTAGAGGGTGCCTAATACCACCTCAGAGCTCAGCCAGGACCTCCCCCTGCTCTTAGCCCTCTTCTTTCTTCTCTTTACCCACTACAGGAGGTTGGGCATGTCTTCCTAAAGGATCAGAAGGAGCAGGAACAGGACTTTTAGGGGCAGGAAGAGAGAGAAGGAACTCGGAGGGAGGAGCTTGATCAAAGACGCTGGGAGAAATGGCCTGGACTCTGCTCTGGATTTTCTGTCAAGGTTGGGCTCTGCCTCTGGATAAATTAGAATTTTCATGAGTTATGCAATGGTGCTTGTCAGAGCAATCAAACACAGGCCAACTGCACAGCACTGTTCAAACGCCAAAGTCTGCAAAAGCAAGGAAGTGGTAAGCCAAATGTAAGGTGTTTGGAGCTGCGAGGCCTCAGGATGTGTTATTGCAGAACTATCCTCAGTATTGAACAAATGGAAGAGCTGGTAGAGGGGCAGAAGAGCCTAAGGAATGGCACAAGTTCTAGGGTCTAAGACTTCCTGGGCCAACATGTGGCCGTGAGGGCAGCACTGATGCTGATTGGGGATCAGAACCATGTCTGCATGAAGCCAGCTACCTTTATCCCATGGCCTCAGTTACAACAAAACGAAATCAGGGCCACACCCCTCCACAGCTTCCTCAACTTACTCAGGGTGGCATGTGTTTTTGTCACTCTAGTGCAGTACATCTGGGATTTAGGTTCCAAATCCCAGGGCCATCTTGTTATCAGCAGTGAGACTTTGGTAAGTTACTTCAACACTCACTCTTCAGTGTACCCATCTATAATATGAACCAGTGAAGGGGCCAATTTCATGGACCATAAGGTCTAAGTGTGAACTGCCCAGAACAGAGCATGAACAGCCAATCATTTTGTTATTGCTCTTTCTGTATTCAAATTTCTTAACAAAAGATAACAACAACAACAACAAAACACAAAACAAAGAGCTGCATAGACTATGTACTTTGAAAATATAAATGCAAGAAAGTTCTGGTTTCTTGGGGGAAAATGAACATTATGAAATGTTTTAGAGGCAATAACAAGTCTGTTGAGGATGGGGGGGATTTGTTTTGTTTCATTACATGAATGGGTCTCATCCCTACACCGGACTTAATCCTGATTCCCTTACCCTAATCCTCTAGAATGATTTATAAAAGCCATCCCACCAATCAGTAGAGGCCTTCCTTTGTGAGGATAACCCTGACTTGAAATCCCATTGTAGCCTGGTTTTCTTACTAACCTTGACTCCATATAACCTTCAACAATCAAAGCTTTCCAAGTACTGGCAGTACTCTGGTCAGCGACTACAGGGCTTTGAATGATAATGTCCCCTATAGGCTCCAAGAATTCGGACATTCTGACCCTAGTTGATGGCACTGTTTTGGGAGGTCGTGGAAGGTGTGGCCATGCTGGAGGAAGCATGTCACTGGGGTGAGCTTAGAGAGTTCTTAAGCCTTGCCAGGTCTCCAGTCTCTACTTTCTGTGCCTGCTTGAAGATGGGAGCCTCTGCTTTCTGCTTTTGCTTCAGCCACCCCCTGCCACCATGCCGCCTGGCCATGATGGATTCTGGTTCCACTGGAACCGTAAAATCAAATAAACTCCTTCTTTTATAAGTTCCCTTGGTTGTGGCAACGCAAAAGTCAACAATACGGGGATGATTCTGCATTTTTATGCATGTCTCTGATTTTCTTTATTTTATTTATTTTTTATGTGTATGAATGTACTGTCTGCATGTAGGCTTGTGCACCTGTGTCGTGCAATGTCTCAGAGATCAGAAGGGGGCATTGGATTCCCCTGGAACTGGAGTCAAAGACAGTTCTCAACCGCCACGTGGGTGATGGGAATGGAACCCGGGTCCTCTACAAGAGCAGTTGGCACTCTCAACTGCTAGGCCATCTCTCCAGCCCCGTCTCTGATTTTCATATATGGCTCAACATTTTTTCCAAAAATTGGCACTTATGTTCATACAATTGCAGATTGATTGTCAGAACCCCAGGCTGTATGTGGGGCAATTATCATACGTGATTATCTAGGTTCTTTAGAACAGTTTATCAGTTGAGTTTTGACAAATTCAACCTAGGACCTATTTTCCCAATGTTTCTTGCTTCCGTTAATGCTGTGTGGCTGATTATAAATAGTCCTCAGTTGGGGTTCTGGAAAAGCTTCTTCTTTTTTTTTTTTTTTTTGTCTTTTTGAGACAGGGTCTCCCTGTAGCCCCAGCTGTCCTGGAACTCACTCTGTAGACCAGGCTGGCCTTGAACTCACAAAGATCCGCCTGCCTCTGCCTCCCGAGTGCTAGGATTAAAGGCGTGCCCCACCACGCCCGGCTCTGGAAAAGCTTCTTAAAATAAGCTGACTCAGAGATCTGATTGGGAGACAGGGTTTTTTTTTTTTTTGGTCTTTTTAAGACAGGATCTCCCTGTAGCTCCGGCTGTCCTGGAACTCGCTATGTAGACCAGGCTGGCCTTGAACTCACAAAGATCCGCCTGCCTCTGCCTCCCAAGTGCTAGGGTTAAAGGCGTGCGCCACCACGCCTGGCTTGGGAGACAAGTTTTTATTCTCCCCTTCATTCCCTTCCATGATCAGCCAAGACACTTCAGTGGCCATTAGAATCATGAGGTAATCTTAAGGACAGAAGCAACTCACAGGAAAAGGTGGTTTCCTGATGATGGTGCTGTCACTTGGCCAGTCTAGAAGCGCCCTGTCTCTGGAGTTATTTTACTAAAAATAAAAATTATGCATTGCATAGGCTACTTTTAGTTTTACTTTTCTAATGTGCATAGTCTAATCTTCTATGTTTGAAATATCTGTGCCCCGCCAAATCATGTGTTGGACTGTTATGTTCAATGTTATAGTAGGCCCCTTGTAAAGGAGGGTCCCACAAAGCTTTTCTCATCAACTAGAAGGTCCCAGCTATGAACCAGGAGATAGGACCTCACCACACACCAAATACATGAGCACCTTCATCTTGGACTCAGTCTCCAGAATTATGTCATGCAAATTTGCACTATTTATAAACTATCAGGTCTGTAGTTATTTGTTATATTAGCCTGAATGGACTAAGGCATAATTTTATATATTTTATTTTTATAATATGTGTAAAATAAATATTAAAGTTGTATATGATAATTTATTTAGCCCTATTTCTTTTTGTTTTAAAATTACATTTTAAATTATTCTGTGTGGAGGGGGAACAAATGTGCTGTGCAGGTCAGAAGACAACTTGTGGTGTTGGTTCTCTCCTTCCACCATGTAGGTCCTGGGGACTGAAGTCAATCCTTCAGACTTGGCATCCAGCACCTTTTCCCTCAGTACCATGTAACAGGCCCTGTATTTCTCCTAGTTCATGATAAATTATATATCTCATTTATCGGGGTGCAATCACATTTTTATATTCTCATATGAAAGATATTACTTATATATTCAAAATATTGAAAGGAGAGAGAGAGAGAGAGAGAGAGAGAGAGAGAGAGAGAGAGACCAGGTGTCATGTACCTCCCAAAGAAA
Organism: Rhizomys pruinosus; assembly: GCA_009823505.1. Lineage (NCBI taxonomy): Eukaryota > Metazoa > Chordata > Mammalia > Rodentia > Spalacidae > Rhizomys > Rhizomys pruinosus. The sequence goes on along the minus strand of VZQC01002068.1, from coordinate 2,586,708 downwards.
TGCAATGGGAATCACTCAGCACCTCTGATATTCTCTTATCAGAACACTGACTGGAATCTGAGGAAGCCTCCACATGTTATCCATCAATAACCAGGAAAAAAATAGAGCAGAACATGTTCTACAATCCCAGGGAGAGGCGGTCATCAGCACCTACCATGTAGATGCACTAGCAGGACAAGTGGTTTAGTTTCTTTACAAATAAATTGCAGGATGGGAAGGAAGAAGGGAGAACTCAGAGACTCAAAGAGATCTGAAACACAGCAATAAGCACACTTGTAGAAATGTTTTTGAATACACAGTTAAGCCAAGTAAAAACCAGCATGATGTAATCAAGGAGATGCAAATAATTCATGGAGATTTGGCAATAGTACTGTATTGCTGTGAAATTTTAAAATTATAATGCCGGGCGTGGCGGCACATGACTTTAATCATAGCACTTGGGAGGCAGAGGTAGGTGGATCTCTGTGAGTTCAAGGCCAGCCTGGTCTACAGAGTGAGTTCCAGGCCAGCTGGGGCTACAGGGAGACCTTGTCTCAAAAAGACAAAAAAATGATAATAATGCTAATAAAGTCATATATAAAATTTTAATTTAATTTAATTTTTGTGTATGCATGTATTGCCTGCATGTACGTAAGTGCATCTGTGCCATGCAATGCCCAAAGATGTCAGAAGAGGGAGTCAGACCCTCTGAAGCTGGAGTTGTTAGCTGCCATGTGGGTGCTGAGAACCTAACCTGGATCCTCCGTAAGAGCAACTAGTGCTTGGAACTGCTGAGCCATCTCTCCAGTCCCTACAATTTTGTTTTTAAAATTCTTGCATGCATGTAACTACAATTTGAGGGGTGCATGCTGATGTATCTATAGATAAAATGACAGGCTATGTGGGATCTGATTTCAGAGAATCCCTGGGTTGGAAATGAAGTGATGATATAAATGAAACAAAACAAAAGACGTCTTAGTTCGAGCTGCAGTGACAAAAATACTGTAGAACAGGTGGCTTATATCACAGACACGGGTTTCTTGCAGTTCTGAGGCTGGGAAGTCCAAAATCAAGGCCCTGCCACTGCAGCTCCGGGTCAGGGCTTGGCAAATAGAAAGACTTCACTTACCCTATTTCTTCTTAGAGGGGCATTAATTGTACACAAGGGTGCTCCAGTCACCTTCCAAAGTCCTCACCCCTCCCCTAACCACAACTTCACACTGAGGAGTGCGGCTTCAACTAAGAACCTAGGAGAAGCAAATAATCCCTGGCACTGTGTGTTGGCCACTGGTGCAGCTGGAAGACGAGTGTGCAGGACTGTGCCAAAGCAGCCCTAAATTTTGTATGTCTAAAAAGGTCATCCAGGGCCAGAGAGGATGCTCAGCAGTTAAGAACACTGACTGCTCTTGCAGAGGACCTGGGTTGGATTTCTCACACCCACATGGCAGCTAGCAACTGTCTGTATATCTAGTTCCAGGGTATGTGATGCCATCTTCTGACCTCCAGGGCATTGCATGACACAGGTGCACAAACATACATACAGGCAACACATTCATACACATAAATAAAAATAATAAAATATTAAAAGGAAAAGGTCCATACTTAAATATTTTAAAAATTGATCTAACAAAAGTTCTATGTTCTTTATTAGATTCAATATTTTTCTTTGTTTTATAAAATATGTTTCCCAATATTCTTCTCCACAGAATCAGCATTTTTAAAAATCAGAAGCTTGGGGCTGGAGAGATGGCCTAGCGGTTAAGAGCGCAGACTGCTCTGGCAGAGGACCCAGGTTCGATTCCCAGCACCCACATGGCGGTTGAGAACCGTCTTTAACTCCAGTTCCAGGGGAATCTGATGCCCTCTTCTGACTTCCATGGCATTGCACAACATGGGTGCACAGACCTACATGCAGACAGTACATTCATACACATGAAAAATAAATAAAATTTAAAAAATCAGAAGCTTATTTCATAGAAAAGTGAAAACAGTTGAATCATTATCATGTTAAGAAAATAAAATCCGGGGCTGGAGAGATGGCCTAGCGGTTAAGAGCGCCGACCGCTCTTACAGAGGACCCAGGTTCGATCCCCAGCACCCACATGGCGGCCGAGAGCCGTCTGAAACTCCAATTCCAGGAGAGCTCCAGCTCCAGGGGAATCCGAGACCCTCTTCTGACCTCCGCGGCATTGCACGACACGGGTGCACAGACTTGCATGCAGACAGTACATTCATGCACATATAGAAATAAATAAAATAAAAAAAAAAAAAGAAAAAAAAAAGAAAATAAAATCCCTGCTGGGCACAGTGGTGTATGCTTTTAATCCCGTACCTTGGGAGGCAGAGGCAGGCAGATCTCTAAGAATTTAAGGCCAGCTTGGTCTACCTATAGAGTTCCAGGACAGCTAGTGCTACAGGGAGACCCTGTCTCAAAAAGGTCAAAGAAAAACAAAAGAAAATCCCAAGAAAAGGATACATTAATTATAAAAATTTCTCCATGAAACTTGTTATTTTCATATGTCCAAACCCCTAAAGGGTCATTCGGACCGATGGTGAATTAATATCCATTCCACTCTGGCTGGTTCCTTGAGTCACTCAAATCCTCAGAGATTATCTTTGGTCTATATAAAGATGGCGAGACTATAGAATTTGCTTGTTCATAGAACTATGTTTAACATAGTCCTAGTAGAAAGCCCAGGAGCCTACTGCTGGAGAGTCTACAATAAAGACTTATTTTATACATCATGGTCTGCCTATATAGCTCTAGATGGCTTAGAACTCACACAGTCTTCCTACTTCCACATCCCAAGTGTTGGGATCACAGGAAGGTGCTGGCATGCCCTGCTACCATGAAGACTTTCTTCAAGCGGCACTTCCAAAGGGTGAATCTGAACATCAAAACCAATTGTAAAAGTTTCAGCGCTGGGTCTGCCCTGCCTCTGGCAGGGTACTTAAAGATTACCCTTGCTTAAACTACTGGTTTCCAGTTCTGGTTCTCTAAAGGTCAGCAAGTTGAAGGTCCATAAAAGCCACTGGAATTGTAAGTAGTGGTACCACTAATTCAATGGGAAATGACTTTCAGGAGCTACGAGAGTGTTAAGCTCCTCTAAAACTGTAAAGTGGAAGTCAGGAGCAGCAGCAGTTATGCGACAGGGGAGTGCTTGTGGGACAGTCCCCAGCCAACTGACTGCATTTTCCTGGATTCTCAGTAGGTTTTTCTGCATATTACCAATTGATAGCTGACCCTTCAAGTAATAAAGGTGGTGTGCCCCACAGGTTGCATCCATTCTAAGAGGCTTGGTAGTGAACAGCAAGTGCATTGTGCAATGACCCTTTGGTGTGCAGGCATTCTGTAGCACAATGAAGCACTAACTCTCAAAAGAGATTAGTTTGAAACACACTGTCCTTGGGGCTTATCAGAGACTGAGTCATCACAAGATGAAGAGAAAACACGAACTCTCAGGAACAATCTACCACAGCTGATAGCTCACTATCTTCACTTCTTGCCAAAGAAACTAAAAACAGGCTCCAAGCAGCCAGGAAAGCTTTCTTCTGGTTGCTTGTTTGTCTCTCCTTCTGGGTAACTTATGGAAACAATTATAGTTCAAGGCACCGTGTAACACTTCTCCATCCTGTGTTCTCTTAAATTGTACATGACATGGAAGAGTTATTGATGAACTACATCTAGGCCTGAAGTCCTCCAAAGAGCAGAATTAAATAAAACCCAGTTCAGGGGCTGCCACAGTGATAACAGCCTGCTCTTCCTTCGTGCTTTTCTTGCTGTGGTTAAGTGCTGTTGCAGGCCTGCCGTCTGATAAGCACCTTGAGATGAAAAGAAACAACCTATGAATTGCAACCTGTCACGAAAGGTCTTTTCAGTGAATGATGAGAACCCAAGGTGTGCACAAGGATGAATCTTACTCTGGTTTTAACTTTAGTCTCTTGGCTGTTGAATAGAATCTGAGGCATTGTATTGATGTTTCCCCCATCGTCTGCCTCCCTATGGGAGAAATCATTAAAACACAAATAAAAAGTAGGAAAGGGAAGAGGACAATAGACCAAAAGAAGACAAATTAGGTTTTGTGCATGCTGATTGGTTTTATCTGAATATTTTTCTTGGTGTTTCATTTTTAAGTTTCTATGTTTTCAATAGTGAGTTTTTGAAAAAGCTACTCAAATTTTTGTTTATTCTTTTTGCTATTTTTTACATGTATGAGTGTATTGCCTGAATGTGTCTAAGTGCCCCCATGTCATGAAACACACATGGAGGTCAGAATGTCCTGGATTCACCTGGATCTGAAGTTGTAGATGGTTGTTAGCATCATGTGGGTGCTGGGAACCAAACCTGGGTCTTCTGGAAGAGCAGCCAATACTTAACTGCTGAACCATCTCTCTAGACCCTCATTTTTCATTTTTTTGAAACAGGGCCTAGGCTACTGTAGTTTAAATGAAAATGTCCTCATAATCCCCAAATATTTAGACATTTTGTCCTCAGTTGGTGGCGCTGTTTTGTGGAGGTTTAGGAGGTGCAGCCTTGCTGGAGGAACAGTGTCGCTGGGATGGGCTCTCAGAGTTCTTAAGCCTTGTCAGATTGCCAGTCTCTCTCTTCATCTTGTGCCTGCTTGAAGATGCGCTTCCTTAGCTTTCTGCCCCAGCTACCTCTGCAGCTCGCCTGCCCCACCGTCATGGACTCCAACCCTGTGCCAGCTTGCCTGCCTCACCGTCATGGACTCCAACCCTGTGCCTGCCCCACCGTCATGGACTCCAACCTTGTGCCAGCTCGCCTGCCCCACTGTCATGGACTCCAACCTTCTGCAGCACGCCTGCCCCACCATCATGGACTCCAACCCTGTGCCAGCTCGCCTGCCCCACTGTCATGGACTCCAACCTTCTGCAGCACACCTGCCCCACCATCATGGACTCCAACCCTGTGCCAGCTCGCCTGCCCCACTGTCATGGACTCCAACCTTCTGCAGCACACCTGCCCCACCATCATGGACTCCAACCCTGTGCCAGCTCGCCTGCCCCACTGTCATGGACTCCAATCTTCTGCAGCACGCCTGCCCCACCGTCATGGACTCCAACCCTCTGCAGCACGCCTGCCCCACCGTCATGGACTCCAACCCTGTGCCAGCTCGCCTGCCCCACTGTCATGGACTCCAACCCTCTGCAGCACGCCTGCCCCACCGTCATGGACTCCAACCCTGTGCCAGCTCGCCTGCCCCACTGTCATGGACTCCAACCCTCTGCAGCACGCCTGCCCCACCGTCATGGACTCCAACCCTGTGCCAGCTCGCCTGCCCCACTGTCATGGACTCCAACCCTCTGCAGCACGCCTGCCCCACCGTCATGGACTCCAACCCTGTGCCAGCTCGCCTGCCCCACTGTCATGGACTCCAACCCTCTGCAGCACGCCTGCCCCACCGTCATGGACTCCAACCCTGTGCCAGCTCGCCTGCCCCACCGTCATGGACTCCAACCCTCTGCAGCACGCCTGCCCCACCGTCATGGACTCCAATTCTGAACTTAAGACAAACAAACTCTTCCTTCTATAAGTTGCCTTGGTCACTGTGTTTTTTTTTTTGTTTTTTTTTTATTAATTTTATTTATTTCTGTATGTGTACGAATGTATTGTCTGCATGCAAGTCTGTGCACCCGTGTCGTGCAATGCCGCGGAGGTCAGAAGTGGGCGTCGGATTCCCCTGGAGCTGGAGTTCTCCTGGAGTTGGAGTTTCAGACGGTTCTCAGCCGCCATGTGGGTGCTGGGGATCGAACCCGGGTCCTCTGCAAGAGCGGTCGGCGCTCTTAACCGCTAGGCCATCTCTCCAGCCCGGTCACTGTGTTTTATCACAGCAATAGGAAACTAACTGATACAGCTTTATAGACCAGGCTGGGCTGAAATCTTCAGAGAACCCCCTGCTCTGCCTTCTGGGTGCTGAGATTACAAGTGTGTTCCATCACACCTGCTTGGAAAAGCTATTCGTCTTGAAAACCAAAATGTTTCAATGACATGTGATGGGCAGAAGAGTCATCGGCAATTTGGTGGAAAAAACCTGAAGGATTCTCCAAGGAAGATGATGAACTTGTCAACAGAAGCAAGATTGCTTAAAAGAAAGAAAGAAAGAAAGAAAGAAAGAAAGAAAGAAAGAAAGAAAGAAAGAAAGAAAGAAAGAAAGAAAGAAAGAAAGAAAGAAAGACACAAACAAACAAACAAACAAACAGGTAGTTAATTGCTCCTCAAAAAGAGATAGACGTTCGGTTTCTCAGAAGGATGAAGATGAACAGGGACTGGATTAGATCTTGGGAGCTGTCTGAATTCGCAAGAAAAGGTCTTGTGCTCCATTCCACTGGAACTTTGCCCGACTGGGGAGCAGGTAGACAGAAACACAAGATGCTTTCCTAAGAATCCCCTTCCTCTGAGCTCTAAGACCTGGCTTTGAGCACAGCTTTTGCTTTAAGGTGGTGGCTAAGGACCCACTCAGGCATATGATCCTTTCCTAAAGCTATAAGGAAGGCCAAGGGGGCTGGGCTCTAACCAAGAAGGGTTGAAGATATCTGGGGTTACTGTCCACAGGCCCTGGAGGGTCTGGATCAGCCAACTCAAATGCAGAAACTAAAACCAAGACCAGGCTAGTGAACTGAGGGAGTCCTGGACAGAGCGACCCAAACAGGTGTAGCAGCTCCCTGTGGCCACATCTCAGCCTCCAGGGAACCTAGATCGGCCCCAAGGAGAAGAGCAGAAAGAAAAGGGAAGGGAGCCTCCTGAGAGGTTGAGCTAAAGCTAGTAGAAAACATCTGGAAGGTAAGTTTCATTAAGACTCATTATAACTAGTTGTTACATGTAGGATCCACAGAGGGGTTCGATGTTTATGGCAATCTGAGGCTTTTCTTCCTTTGAATGTTCAGACGGGTCAGCCTTTCTGCTGCCACTTTTTGGTACATCCTACTCAATGCAAACCTGCATCTTTTCTTTCTCAGCCGTTAAGTTGGTGACGTTTTGTCCTGTTGGAACAAACAAATCCTTTACCATAGTTAGTTTTAAGATTTGAATTGCAAGGGTTTGATGAAAAGGTTTCATGTCTTTCTGTATCCCCCCCCCTTTTTTTAGCGTATGAGTCTCCAGAAGACAGTTGTATTATACATGACTATAGGGTGGAGTCAAGGCACAGATTTCATCAAATTCACCCATGTTGTTTTGGGTGACTATATATGATTAACTTGGGAAGCAAACTTAATTTTTACGTTAAATCATCTTAAAGAGAATGCTACAAGGTGATACTGTACAACAGAGAAATTATAGAGAACATTTGTATGTGTCAATCCCAAAGTTCTTGCTCTACAGATTTTATGTAAAGCAAATGTGGGCAACAGTGAATTATATCTCCATTTAATTCAGATGCATTACCATTTTTATCAGATTCTGTAAACCAATGTTGTTTAATATATACACATTTTAACTTTTACTTTTTTACTAAGTCCTACCTGATGTTAACATGGGGAGGATGTTTTGAGACCACACACGCAAGGTGTACAGATGGCCTCTGGAATGCCAGAAGTGTTACCAAGGCCACTAAACCAATAAAGCAAATATGGGTCTCCCAGATCAAGCAAGACTCCACCTGTCAGCACCAGCTAACTCATCTGCCTGGAAATATCTTGCAGCAGAGGCAGCCATGTGCCTGTATATCCCAAATCTAATTGGCCTATTGGCCTCCCCTTGGAGAAATAACCCATGGCTGATGCCACAAAGCTTACATCCTCTACAGGTAGGAGATGTTATAAGCCACAGTAAGACCCTGTGCATATTAACAGGGGAAAATTGTAATTCATGGATTAACATATCCAAACAATGTGTCTATCTAAAGTAACCTACCATAACTATTAGTGCTGCTTAAATACCTATAATATCTAATTGCTTGTTCTTCATTAGTAGGATCGAAAGGTTATTCCTGGACAAACTGTCAGCCTATGAAAGGAAAAGCCAGAAATTGACCAGAGTCCAAGTCAACAGCTCCAGAGAGAGTGGACTGTTTTACCTCTCATCCACCTGTGCCCCTTTTCTAAGCCTAGGGAACAACCTGTGGAAGAGGGGGCATTGTAGACATGTAAGGGCTGCGATTGGGGTGAATGAGTGAAACATACAGCAATGTAGTCTGGACACTTTGATCAACTTGATTGAACAACAACAACTCCACCCCCACTGGATGTGGCTTGGACTGTGGGTTTGGGCACAACAGCCTGCAGATAGGTTTTGCATGAAGGATGCTTGTACTCATGGATTATCACTTATAGCTAAAAATGAAAAAAAAAAAAAAAAACTGAGAGAAAGATGCAGGACAGTTATGGCAGAAATGCATGATCTGGATGGGGGTGGGGTGGGGGGGGGAGGGAAAGGGAAATAAGCCTGAACTGAATTGGAAAAAATGTATGAAATGCACAAAGCATCAATAAAAACTAATTTAAAAAAAAAAAAGAAAACATCTGTAGAAACAGGAAGTTCCTTTACTAAGCAGGCTTATTCACAGCAAAGACAAGTCTCTAGTACTACATTGTTGCATGTCCAGTTTGACAGCTTTCTTAAACATATACATATAAACTGAAACAATTGAGGAGAAAGTTGATCTAACTCTGATTAATGGAGAGAGAAAGAGCGTTCAGGTCATGGTTCTGAGTTAAAATTTCAAACTAAATCCTTATGAGCCTATGGGAGTGACCTACAGAACAGGTGTGCTGAGGCAGGACAAGAGAGGTGCTTAAGTTATCTTCTATACCTGAAGAGAGTTCCAAAAGGAGGAAAGGGCAACCAGCTAAAAACTACCCTCAAAGAAGCATTCAAGAGTCTAGAGAATTGGCTCAGTGGTCAAAAGTGCTTACTGCTCTTATAGAGGACTCCAGCTTGGGTTCTTAACACCTGGATCAATTGGTTCACAACCACCTATAACTCCAGCTCCAAGGAATCACACCCTCTTCTGACCTCTGCAGGCTCCTGCACTCACATGCACATCCACCCATAGACATACACATAATTTTAGAAATAAAATGAATCTTAAAAATAATTCAGTGTCACCATAGAAGAATGATATGCTCTATTTTAGGATTGTATCTATATTTCCCAAAGTAAGCAAATTTATTCTAGGTTCCACTAACACAGGACAACTTAATAACATTAAATAAATAGCCAACATATCCTTGCCCAGCATATAGCAGAGCACTTGCCTTTGGTTTTTCTTCCATATACTTTGCTAACTTTTCCCATATTTACATAATTTAAAAAATCATCCCTAAAGTACCACTTACTATTATTATGTGAAAGTAGAATGTACCTTTTTAGCTATTTGAACACACCATAATGACTAGCCTTTTTGCTGGAGTAAAAATATGCTTGAAGAATTACTAGCTAGAAGATTTATCTTCCTATCAGGACATTGACCACAGCAGAACAATCACTTATCATAGCTGGTAATTTTCTAAGTGAAAATGGAGGCCAGGTGTCAGCACACATCTTCTTGGGGTTCCAAGAATGACACAGTCACACAAGAACACAGGAACAATGGAGGCTCTGTAAACTGCTGGTCCCTGAGGGCCCACATGTCCCACTGCAAAATCAAATCTGTCACCCCACCTCCCCAAGGCACCTTTAGGCATTAGAAGTAGAAAATTAATAGAGTCTTCTTAGAGTGATGTGGGTATTCTTAGTCTTAAAGGTATATCTAAAAATATTAATTCATACATTTAGAAAACTTAAACATCTATTTTGGGTCACCACCAAACTTAGGCATCCATTCCCATGTTTGAGCAACAGGAAGTGTATGTCCCTCTATTCTGACCTAAGTTTTGGAATCCTGTGAGAATATTCAGGAACAGAAGTAAATGACACTGCTCAGTCAGATACATTAGCATATGCTGTAATAACTGCTATTTAAAACCAGTCCTTTGGGTTTATTGCAGCTCTCTTCACAATAGGGAAGAGCTGGAAGCAACCCAACTGTCCCTCAACTGATGAATGGATAAAGAAAATGTGGTACGTCTACACAATGAAATTCTGTGCAGTGGTAAAGAAAGATGACATCATGAACTTTGCAGGTAAATGGATGGAACTAAAAAACCATTATGCGGGGCTGGAGAGATGGCCTAGCGGTTAAGAGCGCCGACCGCTCTTGCAGAAGACCCGGGTTCGATCCCCAGCACCCACATGGCGGCTGAGAACCGTCTGTAACTCCAATTCCAGGAGAACTCCAGTTCCAGGAGATTCCGAGACCCTCTTCTGATATCCGCGGCATTGCACGACACGGGTGCACAGACCTACATGCAAAAACAGTACATTCATACACATAAATAAATAAAATTAAATAAAAATTATTAAAAAAAATAAATAAAAAATAAAAAACCATTATGCTAAGTGAAGTAACATAGTCCCAGAAAAACAAATGACATATGCTGTCCCTCATTTGTTAATCCTAGCACCAAATCTCTATTTGTAAGGCAAACTGAATAATTCTTTCTTTCTTTTTTTAGTAAATATAATACCTGATGTTACTCATCAACTTGCTATGTAATGTAGGAATGTAAAGTAATATTTTTTCTTTACCTGCATACAACTCTACTGTTAAAATGTGAAGCCCTAAACCTGTTTTGGAATTAACCTATAGTTTATTTTCAGATGTCATAATTTTGGTATATGTGTGGCGTGTCTATATACATATTTTGGAGTGATACAAATTGGAAGGAACAACAACAACAAAAAGACAGGGTCAAAGAACAGACTGAAACAGTAAACTTCTGCCCCAAACAGTAAACTTCTGCATCAAAAAATTTTTAAAAGACAGAAAAAGGTGCAAGACATGTACAGCAGAATGCATGAGCTCTGGCGGGGCAAGGAAGGGGGAATGGGTGGAAAAAAAAGCCAGTCCTTTGGGCTGGAGAGATGGCTCAGCAGTTAAGGACACAGGCTACTCTTGCAAAGGACCTGGGTTGAATCCTAGCACCCACATGGCAGCTAACAACCATTTGCAACTCTGGTTCCAGGAGATCTGATGTCTTCTTCTGACCTCCTTGGCATTGCATGACACACATACACTTACACACATGCAATACATTCATACACATAATAATAATAATAATAATAATAATAATAATAATAAAATAAACCATTGCTTTTAGAATTTGAAAAGGGTGAGTTGCTTCCCATTAAATTTGAATTTCTGACAAAATAAGGTGAGAACATTTTACTGATAATATTATTATCAAGAATATTAGAATAGATAGAATGTCTAATAATATGATACCAGACACAATATATTCATATAACACTTAACGTCTTTTAAAATTTATTGTAAGGAACTAAAAAGATGGCTGAGTCAGTGGGCAAAGTATTTCATGAACAAGCACTAGGAGCTGACTTTGGATTCCCAGCACCCTACACCTAAAGCCAGGTGTGGTGAGGTGCTGCATTAGTGCAGAGAAGGGCAGAGACAGAAGGGCCCCACAGCGTGGTGGCTAGCCCATCTAGCTAAAATGATCAGCAACCAGCTCAGTGAGAGTACTTCAATAATAATAACAACAACAAGATGAAAATAATATAGAAAAACACCTGGCTTGGACCCCTGGCTTCCAAATACACATGGGTGTTTAGAAATATATACACCACACACACACACACATAATTACTTTAAGTTTTCTAAATTGTGAACTATAGAGCATACACCAAAGTATGAAAATGTGTCTTTTAAAATGTGTTTTTTAATGTCTAGCCAGACTAGATGTTGTGTATCTGGATCTGCCTGTCCTTATATACACTATACATTGTAAAAGAAAACAGATATAAGGGACAATGGTATTAGTATTAGACCCTTCATACTTTTTCTTCCTTCCCAAACCAGCACAAATACATGCTGCTCAGAAGTGATTTCATCACTCCATTTCCAACAGACAGTATTTCACAGTATTCAACAAAAGACTACAAAGTGCATTATTTGCTACATCTACTTTTAACATACTTTGTGCACTTCTAAACAAAAATAAATGTGTTTTTTGAGACAGGGTCTCCTTGTAGCTCCAGGAAATTTGCTATGTAAACCAGGCTGGCCTCGATCTCACAGAGATCTTCCTGCCTCTGCCTCCTGGGATTAAAGGAGTGTACCACCATGCCCAGAGAAAACACATCTTTATAGTTCTTAATTTTGACTAAAGCATAGCTTTAATACAACATATAATATTCATAAATAAAGCATCCCATGGTCATAAAATCATAAAATCAACAGTAAATAATTAGAAGATTAAGAGTAAAGTATTGAATTTGTTGTTTTAAATTTATTGTATGTATGCATGTGTGTGTATGTGTGTGTGTACGTGTATGTACTTACTTGTATGTACATGTGCCTGTCAAGCAACAGACATGGGAGTCAGAACTTTCAGAGTCAGTTCTCCCCTCTAGGCTTGAAGCTATGTTCTCAGGCTTGGCAGCAAGCACTTTTACCTGCTGAGCCATCTTCCTGGCCCTTGAATATCTATTTTTGCTAAAGCTTCAGAAAGAAATTCATGTGAAATGATGGAATCATTAAGGTTGCTGGACTTCCAAAGAAGGAATGACCTAGCTTTTTCACCAATAACTTCTTGTTATGGAGCAAAAATATCTTCTTCTTTTGGAACTAATTCTAACTGCTAAATTATTTGACTAATATATCAAGAGAAATTAATATTTCATTGGCACTTTTGAATTATATGCATATTATATATGAATTGTGAAATATGCCGCATAGGAATAATTCAAATGACAATGACTCGTGTTCACACAGTTAAAATAAAATCTGGCATTTATATAATTAAAATATAAATTGTGACTTTATCTTAATATCCCAACTAAATGGCCCAAGTAAATAGTTAAATGCAGTAGGTAAATAAAAAATATCTGTTATTTGGAATAATAATGGGTAACTTTTTCATACATTAAAATAAGCAATATGGGTTGGAGAGATGGCCTCGCGGTTAAGAGCACCGACTGCTCTTGCAGAGGACCCAGGTTCGATCCCCAGCACCCACATGGCGGCTGAGAACCGTCTTTAACTCTAGTTCCAGGGGAATCCAACACCCTCTTCTGACCTCCGCGGCATTGCACGACACAGGTGCACAAACCTACATGCAGACAGTACATTCATACAAATACAAAAATAAATAAAATTTAAAAATTAAATAAAATAAGCAATATATAGTTCTAACCAATGTTTAAGTTTGTGGAACCAAAATGATTCTTGTCTTGGAAACTTTACCGATGCAGTAACTGACGTTCAATATACAATAACCACATCATATTTGGTGACTGATTAAATGAAACATTATAAATATATATATTAATATATCATCAATCTAAGCTTTGCACAACTACTAAAAATATTGAGTAAAAAGAGAACACTTTTGCTAGGATTAAAACTAGTTAACACAAATTTTCCTACCAGATTTAAAGTTGATCAGACTTGAGCAAAAGACATAAAAAAAAATATATAGTCCTACTAATACATTTACCTGAAAGGCCTTGGCAGATGTTACAAATACAATTGTTAAATTATATCTATTAATATTAGCAATTCAGCTCAGAACTCAGTGAAACACCACACATCAATTGTGGCATTGGGTAGTGTGAGTCAGGTCATGAAATTGTTAGCATGTTTCCATTCTAGGACCCAGTAGGCACTGCAAAATTGCAAAACTTTCCAATTAGGGACTTCACACTCTCAACAAGTACTTGAGCCAGCACTAAATTTACTCAGGCTGAAGGCCAGAAGAGATTGGTCACTTCTTTTTTCCTGCATTAAGGAGTCCTTGAAATGAAGTGGTTGGCTTTTGTAATTCAATTGTTCCTCCCACCTTCTGTCATATCGATCTTCTTAGGGGAAAAAAAAGCACATGTCAGCCTGTAGCCTTCTTGAATTATCATGGACTTCTAATGAGCTGGGTTCATTTAAGGGGCACTTTCCCCTGTGTATGTTGTGGCTTCCTCACAACTGTTTCCTGCAGTCTGAGGTAATATTTAGCATGCTCACACCTCCATAAAGCATCCAGACTGCTCTTTCCTATTAGATAAATAGCAGTAATCCCAAATTGTGATTTGCACTGTACAGTATCTATTTTTACAGTTAGTACATTTTGGTAAACACTACTTTGTATTTTACTTTATTAATCAAAATTCAAAAGTATTATTTTAAAATTCTGTCAATTCCACTACTGGCCAGAGGGAATGAACAAATGAAAATATTAAGTGTACTAGGCATAAGAATTTTTCTAGAACACATTGTAAAAAAGTCTTTTGTATTGTTTCACAGTAAAATATATTTGCGATTCTTGTTTTAATCCCATCTGAAATTATCTAAACTAGAATAATTTAAAATGGTACCAATGAAGGCTAAAGCCATGGTTTAAGTGTGTCCCCTCTAAAATTCAGATGTTGACACTCAGTGTCCAATGTAATAGTATTGTGATGGAGGCTTTCGGGTAACTGTTCATAATGGCTTTTCCTTAGCAATGGGATTAAGGTCTTTACAGAAAAGGCTTCCAGTATCATTCAGTCTGGTCTCTTGCCCAACTACCTGTTACCACATGAGGTCACTGGGTTCCTCCCCTCTTGAGAGTGCAGTTCTAACTAGAGACCTCAGTAGACCCCTGCCCAAGTCTTCATGTTGAACTTCCTAGCCCTCAGAATTGGGAGGAAAAAAAAAAAACCTTACTCAGTCTCTGATATTAGAATAGCACAAAACAGCCTAGAACAGCTGGTGAAACTCAAACCCTACTTATTATTGTAATGCTTAGAATGATCTCTTTATATCTGCAAACACACATCCACATATGCCAAGCCAACTTACTCATCATCCCTTGCCAACAACTGACCCAAATTCACTAACTGTGAGTAGACTACACTGAGCATTGGCAGGGCTCCTTCTAGGTAACCTTCTCAAGAACTCTATCATATGGGCTATTATCATATGGGCTACTTTTATCTCTATTCTGTACAGGAGGAAACTGAGGATAATGGATATTCAGAATCAGGGCCAAATCACACATTAGCAAGAGCCAGGGGCTTACTCTGAAGGCTCACCAAGGCCCAGAAGCTGAGCCCCACCTGTGCCACAGCCTTAGTGACCATCCCGTCCCTCAACACGTTCTGAAATCTGAGAAGCAGCTCCTGGAGAACTCTCGTGACCTGTCTCCGAAGTAGACAGAGGTAGATCAGTTTATTACAGCTGTTTGTTTTTGCTCACTCTGGTACTCTTTCCCATGGTGCATTTAAATCATGGCACAGAATCATATTCTAAATCAAAAGGCCTGAAATTCACATAAAACTGCAGTCTTCACATTGTTCTTACTATTGCAACATGACCACTTGAGGGGCAAATTCTTTAGCTATGGAAAAAGGGGCATTGAGTTTTGAAGGGAAAGATAGCAGCAGAAAAAGCATGAAGATCAAAGTCAGAGAGAGATGTGACTCTGAGCAGAAAACAACCTCGTCTCTAGAGACCCATGGTGATTGATGTGCCCAGCACCACACTTGCTACCATGGCTTGGTGGAGTCATGCTGAACGGGACTTATATAACTGCAGGCTCACCTTAGACACCTACATGGCTGACTGCCAGAGGAAAAGGTTCTTTTAATTACATAAACTTAGAATATATCTGTTAAGCCAAAACAGATGCACATTCCATGCCCTCATAGAGTGACAGGTGAAGAGATGAAAATGCATGCCTAAGAATCACACAAGATTTATCATATAATGAATGACCAGCTATTATTACAGGAAAACAGCACAAAATCTTCAGCAGCACTTTTTGTGCTTTGCAGTTTTGCACACTGGTCAATACCAAGAGTTCAAAGCTACCTTCTCTAAGGAAGAGGAGTCCAGAGACCATACATTTCTCAAGGACAATGAGGTCATAATAGCTGGGAGGAGCACAGTTTTGAATTTAAAATTTACTTGTTTATTATTATTATTACATGTGTGTATGTGTGTATGTGTCTGTAACTGTGTATGCATGCAGGTTGGCACACCATGTCATGTGTATGGAGGTCATAGGACAACATGCATGCAGGAGTAGGGTCTCTCTTTCCACTGGGGATTCTGGGGATCGAACTCAGGCCATCAGGCTTGCATGGCAAGCACTTTTAACTGCTGAGCCATTTTGCTAGCCCAAAGTCCACAGATCTTAAAGCTATTTTCCACTTGGTCTCTTCCTGCTGCCAGCTTGCTTCACAATGGCTATTTTTCTCTCATGTACCACTCAACTAATTCCATAAGCAAATAGATTTCCAATTCTCTCACTGAAGGGAAAGATGAAAAGCCGAGAGGTCTAGATATGACCTGAAGAGAGTCCCGGAGTTCAGGGAGAAAAAGTGCTTTTCATTCCTTCTCCAGACCTTCTTACCACAGAGGACGCACACAGTAGAAGTTCAAGACAAAGTAAGGATGTGAGTTTTGAGAGACAGTTACTCGGCCTGCCTTTCATTAATCTTTGAACTTCCAAAGCCAAGGGACCCTATAGCCCTGAGTTCCATGGAGTCAAGCTGGCTCACCTGAACAGCAGACCATATTGGGGTTCATTTGCAAGGTGTCCCCTCAGAGACTGGGGGAGAAACAGATGACTCAGGTTCAGGAAAGAGGACATCCCCGCCTTTATAATGACATAGGCAGCATTCAACATTTCCCAAAACACTCCATAAGCCTCACCTACTTTCTTCCTTTTCTTTTTTGGTCTTTTTGAGACAGGGTCTTCCTTTAGTCCCAGCTGGATATGCAGACCAGGCTGGCCTTGAACTCACAGAGATCCACCTGCCTCTGCCTCCTGAGTGCTGGGATTAAAGGCGTGTGCCACCATACCCTGCACCTTTTAAAAAACGTGACTGGTGAACACAGGGAGACTGTGATTACTTCCAAAGCTGAGGAAATCTCAAAAAGAGTAGCTGGGTCTAAAATGAGTAAGGGGTAGAACAATCTTCACAGACAGAGCAGTTGCCTAGTATGTGCAAGGCCACAGGTTCCATCCCAGTACCACAAAAACTTATGAATGAGTTAGTTAACTTTATATTTTATGTGTATGAGTGTATTGCCTGCATGTGTGTAAGTGCAGTAGTGCTGTGCAATGCCCACGGAGCTCAGAAGTCAGTGCTGGATGCCCTAGAAGTGGAGTTATGGATGGTTAGCCACCATGTAGGTGCTGGGAATTGAACTCAAGTCTTCTGCAAGAGCTGACTGTACTCTTAGCCACTGAGGCATCTCTCTAGTCCAAAGACTTAGTTAACTTTAAATGTTTTTGAAAAGACAAGTGGGAGCCAGGGCTTGCACCAGGGACTTCAAACTCTTAGTTCTGAGGTTATCATGTGATTGAGCCTCCAGTGCTATGAGCTGTACAAGGTGAAAGAAACATTTAGGCCAAGCCCTACAGAAGGTTAGAGCAGCACTTCAGAGAGTGATTTGGAGAGAAGCATCAGTCACTCCTAACCTGTCAGCAGAGGTCATTTACCACGAAGTAATATTCTTATTGAGGAAAATAGAATTCTCACTTATAAAAATATGGATGTATAGAAATATATAAAGTACACATTGAATATAAATATATAAAATATGAAGATGGCTTTAGTGGACTCAAGAAAATCAACTCTGAAACATTAGTCCACACCTCCAAACAACCCTGTTCTCTTCCTGATTGTGGATTTGTCATTCATGAATATATAAATTTTTATTGGCATGATGGATAGCTTTGGCCCACACAGCCATTTGCACAAATGAAGCCCAGTTATTTACCACCTATCACAAGATGTAGCACATCTGCCATTTGTCTTTGACAGTACTTACTTCACATCTGAGAGACACTCAGTCTACTTAAATTCTTACCAGAGATGTATTCAAGGACTTGGTAAGGAGTTGTTTACCCAAAACACATTCCCTCTGCTTCTACAGACTTGGATAATTTTTCCAAGCCCATGTCTTTCATGACGAGAACAACCATCACTTTACTTTCCATCTCCCTCTCAAGATGATCCTAGTTCGTTTCTGGAGCTCCAGCTCGGCTACACCTCTCTTGATCTTGCTGTGTACAACTGCATGCAACCTTTCAGTTGTAGCTAAACCACAGCTTGCACAGGGCACAGTGATGTTTTCTTTACAAGGATACTTGATTCCTTTTGGACAGTAGATGCTTTGTGGCAGCTACTAGGTGACACCTGATGAGTCTATGCTTAGTAGGTAGCCCTGTGCTTTCATATAAAAAAAAATAATGCCAGGTGTGGTGGCACACACCTTTAATCCTAGCACTCGGGAGGCAGAGGCAGGCGGATCTTTGTTACTTCAAGGCCAGCCTGGTCTACAGAGTGAGTTCCAGACAGCTGGGGCTACAGGGAGACCCTGTCTTGAAAAGACCAAAAAAATAAATAAATAAAATAAATAACATTTAGCATTACTTGCAAAATTTGAGCATTTCTTTCTCTGAGTTACTGTTATGCCAGTAACTGTTATGGAAAACTGTTATGACAGATGAAACAGTCATATAAAAATGTCACTTTTTGACCTGTCTGTCCCATCAACTCTTCCCAATTAGTCCTCTAAAATAAAGCTCAACCCAACACACTTCTAAGTGCAAGATGACAAGCCAAGAAGCAGAGTCTTTCACATAACTATACTTTCAGAGATTTTTAAAAATCATTTTAACATGCTAAGACATACTCGAACTAAAAATTCAAATACTTATTGGTAAAGTACTTGTGACATTACCATCGAAAGGTCAAACAGCAACAACAAAATGATTGTGTCTATAGCCATTCAATCATTTGACAGTATTTACTGAATGCTAAAAGTGGATTATATAATGCTAGTATAATAACCACTTCTAGTCAGAGACTTCATACTACTTTATATTATTCCACATAAGGCAATAAAACTTGAGAGGATGTTGGAAAACAAAGTGGAAAAACTTTTCTAGATAGTATAGTGAAAAGACAAAGGGGGGGGAAGACAAAAGTAATAAAATATGTCCAATTCATCCCAGAAAGTCCATCACCAAGTAAGAGAAAGAGGCCAGAAAAATAGTGACCTTTGGGGGAAATAATAGCCTAAAAAATTAAGCACATTTCCGCTGCTGTCCAGGTTGTGAAGGTCACCAAGTTTCTGGACTAGTACACGAAATGGACACACCCTGTGCATGAAAATTTAAACTTTCCAAACACTAAGAATAACAACTTGGAGACAGATCAGATTTTCAGATAAAAGGTCAACAATTATTCTTAACAGAAATTCTGGAAGCTACAATAAAATAGACAAAGATGTTAATATTCTGAGGGGAAAAAGACTTCATGGCAGGACATTGACTGCTTTGTGCACTCATGCGCTTGACTCCCTAGCCCCCGATCAGCTGCACTAAATCCTGGGACCAGGTCTGGCCAATAGACTGCTCACAGGCATGATATACATGGCATCCAACATGAAGGAATGGAAGGTCTCTAGGTGGACCCTGCTACTGCGTCCTATCTTCATGATACAGAGGTCTCCTGTTGAGATGATGTCACAAGTTAGAACCAGCCTGGACCTTCCGGGTAGCTCCTGAAGCACACTTCTGCTTCTTTCCAAGAAACCATCAAAGACTGAGAAAAAGGAAGAAACAGCTGGAAGGCAGAATAGTTAAGTCCCGGAGAATGTCCTTCTAACAACTTCCAGAATCTATAGGTATTTTGTACAATTCTATTGGCAAAAGAGACTTGAAAGCTATTGCTACATGAAGGATCTGTAAGTGGAGAGTTTCTGGATTATCGAAGTGGGGCCATTACAATGAAGTCAAAAGTTTTAGTAGGTGGAAGAGGAGGAGAGAGGCAGAGATCTGAAATTGCTACAGTACTGGATTTAAAGGCAGATGAAGGGGCCCTAAGCAATGGAATGCTGATGAGACAGGACCACTGACAAAATATTCTTAACAAATCAGACACAATATTTTTCCCAGGATCTAAAGACTGAGAGACGGACTGGAGAGATGGCTCAGCACTTAAGAGCCCTGGCTGCTTTTGCAGAGGACCAAGGTTTGGTGTCCAGCACCTACATGGCAGCTAACAACCATCTGTAATTCCAGTTCCAGGAGATCAAACGCCCTCTTCTGATCTCCACAGGAACTGCATGACACAGGTGCACTTATATACATGAAGACACAACACTTATACACGTAAAATAAATAAACATATTTAAAAAAAAAAGTCTGGGTAGGAAGGCAAAAAGCAGTTCCTGTTTTGCTTCCTGCCAGGGGGCACAATCTTTGCCTACAACTCTATAATTTCCTGTACTTTATAAATGAAAACAATCAGAATGTGTATGCTCTTTAAAACCAAAAGCAAGTTGATCATAAGGGCAAGGAAGAAACAAAACCACCAAGAACAGAATTAAGGAGCTACATGCAGTTGAGCTACTAACATGATTAAATTGCTGCAACTTGGAAACCCTGAGGCAACTGTCACCTTGCCCAAGAACGGTGGCATGAGCTTTTCTTAATTTACTGAAGCAATTTCTTGATTAAATGTGATTTCCATCAACCATGTGCAACTGCCACGCGCCATGCTCCGCGGTTGTGAAAGGTGGCCCAATTGGGATAACCAGTTAAGGCCATAACTGTGGCTTTGTTTAGATTTGCAGAATGGCTGGCAAGATGGATCAGCAGGTAAAGACACTTGTCTCCAAACCTGAGGATCTGAGTTTAATTTCTGGAACCCACAATGGTAGAAAAAGAAAAAAATACCATGAGTTGTCCTCTGATCTCTACACAAGTGCCCTATGTGTACATACCTGCACACACACACACACACACACACAAACACACACCACTAAACAAACAAATAAGTAGATAAATAAATAAATAAATAAATAAATAAATAAATAATGTAATATTTGGAGAACCTCTTATCAGTGGTAACTGGCCCTTTGGGAGTGGGGTGGGAAAGACACTAAATTACATAAAAAATATTTAAAAACCTGTGGCTTCACGGAACTTTTTTAAATGATGTGGAAGATATGCTGAGTAGCGTTAAACTGCTGGGGAAGAAATGGTTCCATGATGTTCTTCTTGGGAAGAATAGACATTTTACATGCTCATAAAATTGATAAATTTAGAGACATTCTGCGTCTGAACTTGGACACACACTTCCACGGAGAGCTGAACTCTCAGGAGGCAGCTTAGCTGGCTGGGCCAGCTCTTCCACATTAAGAGCTATGTTGAGTGTAAAGGAAGAGGGAGGGGGAATCCAGCTGACTTTGCAAAGGAAAGTCACTGTGTTATATAAAGTCTATATTTTCCTTTTTGTAGATTATTTTGCCTTCTAAGCTATTAGTGACTCATCTCACACAAAATAGCAGACATGAAGTTCTTTACACCACACACTGGACCTTGGACACTTTTAGAATTATTTTTAAAAATCAGATATTCAAGTCATCAATTTTCTATCATTTTAAAATTATAAAAAGGGAAAATGAAAGAAAGAAATGAGAGGGTGGGAAGGACTTCTTCAAGGTCATGCTCATTAGAGTGAAGCTGAATCCTGTTAGCCTTATTCTGTCTCGCTAAGGTCTTTCTTTCTCTACATGTCTAATATATTTATCACGAATCATTAAACATAAACCTATTACCTTGTGCAATTGATTCTTCCATAAAACAAAAATCAGCTTCACTTTTGAACTCCTTAAAAAAAGTACTTTGGGTAAAGTAAAATTTCAAAACAGAGGACAATAGATGCTTCAGAAAACCAGAAATGGCAAGGGATTGTGGAAGCCCCTGTGTCCTGAGTCAGCTCAAACAAGTAAAAGAAGGAACAAATAAACCAGGAGACCCAAATGTTCTTATAATTAGGGACTGGGGGCTGGAGAGATGGCTCAGCAGTTAAGAGCACTGGCTGTTTTTGCAGAGGACCCAAGTTCAGTTCCCAGTACCCACATGGTGGCTATAACTCCAGGTCCAGGGTATCTGACATCTTCTAATCTCTTCAGGCACTGCAGTACATGGGGGCACTTGCATAAATATAGGCAATACACTCATACACATAAAATAAAATATAAATAATAAATATTAAAAAAATAAAGTAGGAGACTAGTGTCTTCATGCCAGCTGGCATGCGATGGCTTTTTAAAATACAAAAAAAAAAAAAAAATGCAGTGGGGACAAGCAAGGTTGGGAGCAAAACCTCCTTTACATTACAGCAAACTGAGTTATGAGAATCTGTAAGGAGTTTTAAAATGGAATCCATTGTAACACCAAGGATTCATTGCTGAGTGCTTAATATGTGCCTAGCACCTGCTAGGAGCTTTTCAGTTATCCCGCTTCAGCTCATAACTCTGATGGGATCACTACCATCTTCTTTTAGACATAGCTCGAAGACAAAGAACTTAATCTCGAGTAAGCAGAGTAGCTGGTTACATCACTAAAACTGGAACTGAGGTCTGATTCCAAAATCCACGCTCATCAGTTACCTAAGCACCAAGAAATATCAAACAGTTAAGAGTATAGCATCTGACAAGTTAGCATGGTACTGTGTGTTAAATCCAAGGAGTTGATACATCAGGCATATTTATTAGTCTTGATAATATGTTAGGTTTGGGATGTTTTGCAACATTAAAATAACCATGAATAATTTTCATTGTTTTTGTTGCAAAGATAAGAAGGTGTTAGAAACTCCTGAGAATACCAGTTGTTTACTTATTTTTGAAAGACAGTCGGATGACAAGGGTCTTGAGCACAGCAGATGCTGTTTACAGCAGGATGGCAAGGCGCTCGGAGTCCAGGTGCACTCACTTACCAGGAGCCATGGCTTTAAGAACAGGTGCTGCTGCGGTGAGCACCAACACAAAGTGGGCTGCACACACCCCAGCTCTGTGCCAGAGATGAATTTGCTTCTTTGGGGTCTCATAGACAAGGTGGTGGCTATCTGTATAGGTTTGGAGGCTTGTGGGAGAAAACAAGAACTTCATTTTTTCTTGAATCTCAGCCCTTGTCTTCTAAGTAAAAAGTAATTCTGACAAAAAAAAACAAAAAAAAAAAAGTAATTCTGACCAAAGGAGAGAGTCTGTGTGTGTGCATAAAATCCAGTAATCCTGCCCTCAGGGAAATGGCAGTTTCTAGATCCAGAAACCTTCTCCAGGTTGAAAGTAATTGCGCTCTCACAATCATCCACAAGCCACTTACTTTCTACAATTACAAACTATTTCTGTTTTCCTTTTTAGACTGGAGGAAAGAATAGAACTTTGCTTTCTTTACTATAGAACATTTTTTTAAAAGTTTTTCAAGCTGTACCCTCCCAATCCTGACCTGGGGTGCAGTCCTGGCCAGTACAAATTAAAAACCCAATTCCGTTATGCTAATTGGAAAAAAAAAGCCTTTCAACTAAATGAGGTCTTTAGACTTAAAGGAGTTGTTGAAAAGAAAAGAAAAAAAAGAAACAAAAATACAATCTTTTTTATGCATTTGGCTGCTGTGTTGTTACATGTTAAATTTAGATGACTTCTGTAAGAATAAGGAAATGTTTTTTAAAAGGTCAATGGACTTTGTTTCTGTTTTTCCTTGTTATCTCTGTAGCCACAACTCCTGTGGCAGTAAGACACCTGTCAGCAGTAACATTCTTTTAAATGAACTGTCACCAAGTGGAAACATATGACACTATGTAATGTAATTTTTATATAAAATGAAAATTTGAAGAGTAAGAATAAATTTCAAATAGAAGAAACCGGAGAGGATGTTGGGACTGATAGCAAATGAAAGACAAAGAATTATAAGGAAAAGTGAAGAAAGAAGGTTGGGGGGGAATCTGAGTAGTATTAATGTTGTAAAGAAAGAAAATTATATGCCAAGGTAGGCTTCTAAGGATGGTCTCAATTTATTGAATCACTAAATGCTTAAATGCAGCCCATTTGTATGTCTGCCTAGTGTTCTCTTGACAAAGTACCAACACTAGGTGGCTCAAGACAATGTAAAAGTTATCTCTCATTGTTCAGAAGGTGGGAGGTATGTGCAAGGTTTACTGCTTCCTGGGAGCTCAGGGGAGCACTCTGCTCCAAGCACTTCTCTAGGCTCCAGGGGTCGCCAGCACCCTGTGGGGAACTTTGGTTGGAGGTAGTATGATGCCAGTTTCTAGTGAGTCTCTGTCCCTAGGCTGAAATCTCCCTCTCCTTACAAAAATATCACTCATTATTTCAGGATGGCCACATCTTCATTTTTATTACATCTTCAAAGAGCTTTTTCCAAAATCAGATGATATTTATGAGTTCTGAGTGAGCGTTCAGTCTACCTTTGGAGGGGCACAACTCAACTTACATCATTCAGTACTGACCTTGTGACTGAGAACTCCTTTTCTACTCTAAGTTTTTCCTGATCTGCAATTGCGTAGACATGTCTTCTCCTAGGCTTTCCCCTTTTTCTCTTTCCTGCTTGTCAGCAGGGCTTCCCCTACTAGACTGCAGACTTGAGACAGGGATTGTGCCTTCTGCAGGCTCAGGACCTTAGCAGCTAGCACAGAGCCTACAACCATCCTAGTGTATAGCAAATGCTTGATGTAATAAATGGTTCTCTGTACAGAGTCATTTAGACTCAATTAGTGGGTAGTCTTTGACTACATCAGATCTTATAATGGAAGTAGTAATCAACTATTAGAGGAAAGTGTTTTGTTGTTGTTGTTTTGTTCTGAGATGGGGTCTCATGCATCAGGAGCTGGCCTCAAATTCATTATGTAACCAAGGATGACCTTGAGGTTCTGATCTTGTGCCTCTACGTCTTGAGTGCTGGGAGAGCAAGTGTGCATCACCATACTCAGCTTATGCAGAGCTGGGAATCAAATCTAGGGCATCATGCTTATTAAGTAAGCACTCTACCAACTGAGCAATATCTCCAGCCTAAAGGAGGATGGAGCTTATTGTCTTCCTGATAACTTGGACAAAATAAGCACCAGACATTCAACTGATACTAAATAGAAAGTAGCTTCTGGGGAGATGGCAAAAGGACTGAGCACTGCTTAACTATTCACTGTCAGGTGCTGCTAGGTGTCATATGAATATTATCTCAGTTAATATGACTTCTTATTTATTTTCAGAATGCTTGTTCAGCATAATAAATTGTAAACACTGTTTTAATGAAGACATTTTAAGATAGAAATTTGAATACTGTACCATCTAGTTATATGCAAAAATAGATACTATTGTCTATATGAAAGTGCCTTGGATGCAAAAGTACACGTTAGTAACCTGTCTTAACCTTCAAAATAAATCATAATCCACCAGACCCAACTTTAATGTTTAAAGTATTTTAACAGTCCTAATTTTTTAAATAAAGAGAATAAAACTACTTTGCAAATGCCACATAACTCCACTAAGCCCTTAAAAAAACAAAGATCCCGTCATGAGATCTCAGTAATTTTATTTTTCCTCTTTAAACACTGAACTGTTTTACCCTAGGAGTAACTGCCTTCCCATTCTGCACCAATTATTCTGAAGCATTTTTATTTATTTTTTTTTAATTAATTTATTTTTGGTCTTTTCAAGACAGGGTCTCCCTATAGCCTCAGCTGCCTGGCGATGAAGCATTTTTAAAAGAATAATATCGGGGCTGGAGAGATGGCCTAGCAGTTAAGAGCGCCGACCGCTCTTACAGAGGACCCGGGTTCGATACCCAGCACCCACATGGCGGCTGAGAACCGTCTGAAGCTCCAATTCCAGGAGAACTCCAGTTCCAGGGGAATCCGAAACCCTCTTCTGACCTCCGCGGCATTGCACGACACGGGTGCACAGACTTGCATGCAGACAGTACATTCATACACATACAGAAATAAATAAAAATAAATAAAAAATAAAATAAAATAAAATAAAAGAATAATATCACAGGAGAATGGAGGGATGGTGGAACAATGTTCTGTACTGTTTAATGCAGAAGAAACTAGCTTTGTGTGGCAACAGAGGATCTGAAATGCAGTCAGTGCAAATAAGAAGGCATTTTTAAAAATTTCTATTTATGCCGGGTGTGGTGGCACATGCCTTTAATCCTAGCACTGGGGAGGCAGAGGCAGGTGGATCTTTGTGAGTTCAAGACCAGCCTGGTCTACAGAGTGAGTTCCAGGCCAGCTGGGGCTATATCGAAAAGACAACAAAAAAAAATTCTATTTATTTATTTTGTTTCATTTGAGACAAGATCTCCCTGTAGCTCCAGCTGGCCTGAAACTCCCTCTGTAGATCAGCCTAGCCTCAATCTTACAGTGCTCTACCTGCCTCTGGAGTGCTGGGATTGAAAGCATGTACCATCATGCCTGGCTTAATTTCAATTTAATTGTTCACGGCTATTGTGCTGAATGGTATACGCCTATAGGAATGATTTGTTAGTGAAATAAACTGCCCTTGTTACATCATCCTTCACATTTCTTATTGCTTTATTCAATTATTACAACATTTATCTTTCCAGAAAATAAAAATGAAAAGTAGAGATACCATCTTTGTAGTTCACCATTCTTATTCAGTGTTAAGAGGTTGAACCCAGGGCCTCATGCATGGTAGGCAACTGCTCTTCCACTGAGCTGTATCCCCAACAGGCTTTAGAGTTTGCTTTGAACTTGCATTGAAGAGAGCAGTTAAAGGAAGAGACAGAGGGAGAGGTTTCAGAAGTGAGAGAGGAATCAGAGATGAATGCAGACAACAGCAAAGATTTTCCTGAGGATGATGAACATGGGTAAGAAAGCTTAAACTGAGTCTTCACACGGCCACAGACTAGACTAATTCTCTCAAATCAAGAATCAATGAGCAAACCATATATTTATCAGGACAAAAAGAACATACAATATTCTGATGTTGTCATTCAAGGAGAAGTAAGTCATCAAAAGATGTTTTTTAAAAAGAATCAGGCCCGCCCTGTTTTGCTGAGTGGACCTGGAGCAGGATTACCATACACACAGGGTTTTTTTTTTATTATTTTATTTATTTTTGTATGTGTATGAATGTACTGTCTGCATGTAGGTTTGTGCACCCGTGTCATGCAATGCCGCAGAGGTCAGAAGAGGGTGTCAGATTCTCCTGGAACTGGAGTTCTCCTGAAATTGGAGTTACAGACGGTTCTCAGCCGCCTTGTGGGATCTNCATACACACAGGGTTTTTTTTTTATTATTTTATTTATTTTTGTATGTGTATGAATGTACTGTCTGCATGTAGGTTTGTGCACCCGTGTCATGCAATGCCGCAGAGGTCAGAAGAGGGTGTCAGATTCCCCTGGAACTGGAGTTAAAGACGGTTCTCAGCTACCATGTGGGTGCTGGGGATCAAACCCAGGTCCTCTGCAAGAGCAGTTGGCACTCTTAACCACTAGGCCATCTCTCCAGCCCCATACACACAATTTTTAAATATATGAATGCACCAGGCCTGGTGGTATATGCCTCTAATTCCAGAGTCAGAGGCAGGCAGAGCTCTGTGAAATCAAGGGCAGCCTGGTCTACATATTCAAGGTCTACATATTCAAGTTCCAGGCCAGTTGGGGCTACAGGAAGACCCTACCTGCCCAAAGCAACCAAAAAAAAAAAAAAAAAAAGGGAATGCTAAAAATAGGTATATAAAAGAACAATTAGGAAAAAAAAAAGATAAGGTGGACATGGAGTAACAAACTGAAAGTGTCCATTGAAACCAGATGGTAACTGGAAATATTTTTTTTCTGGAATACTGAGAGCTAAATCTCTGTGTACACTCATCAACATACTAAGTTTTTATTAAAAGTGAAAAGCTCCAAAATAAGGTAAAAACTGATTGTATTTCTACTTGAGTTTGTCATTTTGAAATAATTAAAAGCGTGGGCCCTGGAACTACACAGCCCTGGGCCAGAATCCCAAGGCCAGTACTTAGTGCATGACCTTTGGCAGATTAGTCAGAGCCTTCCTAAGATCCAGCTCCCTCATCTGTAAAATGAGGATTAAAAATTGCTTCCTCTTTTATAGAGCTTGATAGACAGTAAATTTTGCATGCAAACTGTTTGGCGGAGTGTTTGACACTGGGAAAAGATATAGATTGGCTAGGGGCAGTAATTTTATTATCCTTGAGTTGATTAGAAGAGCTCTCCTGCTCTTTGTCAGATATGGGAACTTTATCTGTGTGAAATAATTGTGTTCACTAGCAACAGAACTTACCAGTGCCAATGCCTGCATTTCCCTCCAGCTCCCTGCATCCGGGTTAAAGGGAAGCTAAGCAGTCTCCTGGTGAGCAAGCTGCTGCCTCTTAGCCTCAATGCCCGCCTTCCCTTACACAAGAAACTGCTTTCTCTGACTTTTAGAATGATCATGCATTACTTTAATAAACTCAAATTTATATACAAAAGAATAAGACAATCTCTTGAAATTCTACCACAGAGGAAAAAAAAAAAAACGACTAGGAACTTTCCAGGCTTTTCTCTGTAGGCACATCCACATGCACATGTTTTCTGAGGAGTACTATCATACCACACTTGATGTTTCCTGGCTGGTTTTGTATTCAAGAATATCTTTCCATTTCATTCACTAGAGAGCTGTGTGTTCATTCTGAGTGGGGCTCCATCCTCAAACCACACAGCAGTAGTAAAAAGTGGTTGTCTAAAGAAAACATAATACCACCTTCCAATGGCTTTGCTTAAAGACTAAGATGAGCTGTGAGGTCCAAGGAGATTTTAAAAACAAGTGAAAATCAGAGGCGTTTGGTTTTTTTTTTTTTTTTCTTATGAAAATACTAGAGGGAAGGAGGCCCTGGGCCTGGTGTGTGCTGGGGGGGGGGGCACACCCCATTCCCTACATGGCTGTTACTTGTGGAACGTGAAATTTGTTGAACTGAACTTTTAATAAAATGAGAGCTTGCTGTAACTTGGTATATTTTCAGGGCTTAAAACTCTTATTTTATCTAGTTCACAAGTCTTTCGGCCTTGGCATCAAGAAGTTATTTTTGAGCACGAAACAAATATGAAAACTATGTGACTGGCCTTGATCTTCCTTTCCTCTGCCAGACTGAGTTTACTCCAGAGGCTTGTGTGAGTCCTTATCCTTTGAGTGCCACCATGTCTCTGCTGAACCCAGGGGTCTGCAGACCTAAATAATCAGTGTTGTACCTCCCAGGACACCCCAGGGACCTTTATCTGGAAGACTGAAGGCATCACTCTCAGAAGAGAGAGATATGAATGAAAACCTCTTCATGTACCAGTAGTGTTTTTATCTGTTTTTCTATTCTTATTATGCTTCTGTCCTAAAAAGACCAGTGTTTTTCAGCTCCATTCCTACATAATGAATAGACAAGTACAGTAGAAGAATTTCCATGAGAGAAACTTCTGCTGGTTTAAAAGATTATGTTCGTAATCTGAAAACTTGGACAAGAGTTCATAAAACTGGCTTTACTCTGAATGTGGTTAAAATATTCTGATATAAATCAAAGCTCACGGGGAATATTATTTTGGGATTTGGAAAGTGGAGGTTGGAACCCAGACTGTAGGAGTCAAGGAGAGGATGTACACTTAGGGAAAACCTACAGAAACAACTGGCATCCAGACATTGTTAACCGCAGAAAGGCAGGCAGGGCCAGCTCAGCTTTAGCAAGGCCAGCAGGCAGACTGAGAGGTAGCCTAGGGGGGTTACCCAAAGGCAAATTCGTATCAAGTAGGCCTGGGTGTTGCGGATGGGTAAAGTGCTGTTTGTCAGCCCCATCAAACTAGCCAATGGAGCTCCAGCTGCAGACCTCATTCTCCTTGCCTGACATCACGGCAGGGCAGGGGTAGAAAAGGTACCACTTGTCCCCTGCCTGGGAAACAGGCATAGTCAGTGGTAAGGAAACTCAGCAGGCTAAGGCGCTATACTTTTCTTCTCTTTATTGTTACTCTTGGGCAGATTGCTGACCAAAGGAAAATTTTTCACTTAAAAAAAAAACTTAACAATGGTGAATCATCATTTTATTAATAAGTAACCTTTATATAATAAGCCATGTCGGAGACGCCATAACGCGCCAGGCCAGGATCGAAAGGTTATTCCTGGACAAACTGTCAGCCCATGAAAGGAAACAGCCAGAATTGACCAGAGTCCAAGTCAACAGCTCCAGAGAGAGTGGACTGTTTTACCTCTCATCCACCTGTGCCCCTTTTCTAAGCCTAGGGAACAACCTGCGGAAGGGGTGAATGGGTGAAATACCACTAGCAATGTTAGTCTCTGACATCATTTGATTCAACTTTGATTGAAAACAACTTTAGCCGTAGACCCCCTGACTGTGACTGGGGCGTAGGTGGTTTGGGCACAACAGCTTGCAGATAGTGCATGAAGGATGCTTGTACTCATGGATTATCACTTATAGCTAAAAATGAAAAAAAAAAACTGAGAGAAAGATGCAGGACAGTTATGGCAGAATGCATGATCTGGGATGGGGTGGGGGTGGGGGGGAGGGAAAGGGAAATAAGCCTGAACTGAATTGGAAAAATGTATGAAATGCACAAAGCATCAATAAAAACTAATTTAAAAAATAAATAAATAAATAAATAAGATTTAAAAAAAAAATAAGCCATGTCACTCTCTCTAAGCTATTAACAGTGAAAACAATGCAGAAAAGGTCCAGGCGAACTGTCCTTTATGGCAAATGGTCTCAAATGTGGGCTCCAGAACCACAGTGTTAGCATCAACTGGGAATGCAGATTCCTAGGTCCCATCCCAGATCCATAGAATCATCAGACATTCTAGAGTTGGGCCCAGCAAGCTGTGATTTAAGACACCCAGTAATTCTGGTGCATGCACAGGTTTAAAAGTCTGGCCTCATGGGAAGAATCTGGGACAAGAGCCAGAAGTCCTAATTCAGGCTCTAACTCTGGGTCTCAAGGTCCAAGTCAGTGGTTTAATGAGGAGGCACGGTGTGGTGTGCCTCTCTGTGCACTGGGGCTAGAACGAAGACTTGAGAATGCATCCTCTGTAGTCTCCTGCTCTTTTAGGAGAACTACTTTTCTTGATGTTTGTGATGGTTTGAATGAGAACAGCCCCCAGTCCATCATAGGCTCCAGGTATTTGGACATTTTGTCCCCAGTTGGTGGCCCTGTTTGGGGAAGGTTGAAGGAGCCTAGCTGGAGGAAGCCTGTCACTGGGGCAGGCTTTGAGAATTCCTAAGCCTTGCCAGATTTCCAGTCTTTCTCTGCTTCCTGCTGCCAGTCATCTCTGCCACCATGCCTCCCCTGCCATTATGAACTGTAATCCCTCTAGAATTGGAAGCCAAATCAACTCCTTCTACTATAAGTTGCCTTGGCCACCATGCTTTATCACTGAAACAGAAAAAGTCTGTAGCATCCCAGATACCCTAGAGGCAGGCAGTGGATCGCACAGCAGGATATCCATGAATTGTGATGAATCCTACCATAGAATTCATCAATAATTTTGTTACTATAGTCAAGTAAGAACAGGCCACTGCTGATTTATTGCCTGTCACCTGCCAGTGCTGAGTGCTACTCTTATAACTGCTCATCCAGTCCTTTTAGACATTCTGTACTCAGGACAGTGTTTCTAGTTACACTCTGCAGAGGAAAAATTGAGCCTCAAAATATTAAGTAATTCATGCGATGTCATACAGTTTCAAAGGGGCAGAGTCAATGTCACCTTCTGAAATTTCTTCCAAGGGGCCCGGGGATGTAGCGCAGTTCCTACAGTGCTTGACTAGCAAGCATAAAGCCCTGGGTTTGATCCCCAGCATCGCATAGAACTAAGGATGGTACAGGGAAGAAATTCAAGATCATCTTCAGCTATGTAGTGAGTTCAAGGCTAGCCTTGGTTGACACATGACTCTGTCTTACAAAGGAAGGAGGGAAAATGGGAAGGAAGGAGGGAGGGAGGGAGCAGGGAGGGAGGGAGGAAGGGAGGGAGGGAAGAAAAGGAAGGAATGAATTGAGGGGTCTTTCCAAAACTCATGCTTATAAGGATTGTAGTTTAAACAGTCTCTTTCCCTAGAAGGTGAGAGGTTGGTATATGTTATCTATCTTCTCAACACTATTGCAACTGCACTGGGCAGACATCACTTTTGATGGTCAAAGACTAGGAAAACAAGTACCAGGAGAGTTGGGTGTTCACAGACGAGCTATGCTTATTAAAATAAGACTGATGGGTGTATGATGGCAACTTTCATTTTGTCAGTGGCAGCTTCCTTTCTGGAGGACTGAGTGACCATCTCCATGACATCCAACTGGGAAAAGAACTGGTGCAAAAAAGTACTCAGAACCGACATTCAGAATCAAGAGAGCCTGCTGCAGTACATGAGTTTCCTCGTGTGCAAATTTCTACCTTGTTTTATTCCTATTTCAGTGGATCTGCATTTTGGCTTTTGTGAAGCTCAAGAAAGTAGACAGTGGCAGGAAAACTACACTGATCAACTGTCTGCCACTTAAAACTCGGGCGAAACTGCTCATAGGAAGAGTGAAATGGGCACACAGACAAGGCCGGGTGTGGGATGGCAACGGCCAGGCAGAGGATGGAATAAGCCAACCAGTGCAGGGTAGAGAGAATGGGATAGAGGCAAGCCTTGTCCCAGAGTCTAACAGCATGGGGAGGTTCAGTCATGAATTCCACATTAAGGGCCAAAATAAATCAATGTCAAGGACAATGAGACAGCAATGCAGGAGAGGCTGACAAAGGTCCTGGCAGCTGTAGGTGAGACTAAGTAATGACTTTCCCTCCCTTGTCATTTGCCCATCTCCAGGTTCTTCCCTTTCTTCATTAGAAGTCAAAGGCTCCTCTGACACAATTTATTTGTGATTGATTTGTGTCCAGGGGGGGATCTGGGTGCTATTCACTGAAGCCCGGAGCTACTAGAGTCAGAGTCTATAAGTACTGGGAAAGGAAAAGAGGATTTTTACCACAAGAAAAAAAATATCTTACCTTACTGGGAGGTGGTCCATGGTCATCCAAGTAAGTGGAATTTCCTAGAAAAAAAACACAAAGAGAAGCACTGAGTTGTCAGTTTTTAGACCCCCAAAAGATTTTAGTGTAAGTCATTAAAAATTAAGCATAACTCAGGACCCAGAATTAAAAACAATAATTGACATGATCAATCAATGAATTCAAAGAACACACAAACAAACACATCAAAGAACTAAAGAAGCAGGAATAAACTTCTGACTGAATTCACAAAAGAGATAGACATACTGAAGAAAACTTCGGGTGAAATGAAGAAGGAAGTGAAACACTCAATAAGCCAATTTGAAATGACAGGAGAAAGCGTCAGCAACAGAACGAATGAAATGGAAGACAGAATGCCAAGATTAGAGGATAAAGTCGAAGAACTGGACTGTACAAATAAGGATTATGAAAAAGCAACCCACAGGAGTGGAGTATGCCGTGCAATGGGCAGAGACCAAATTTATGCATCATAGGCATAGAGGAAGAAGAGTCTCGGAATGATGGTATTGACCAGTTCTTCAACAAAACTGTACAAGAAAAATTCCCCAAATTAAGGAAACACATGCCCATACAAATACAAGAAGCACAAAGAACACCAGTCAGGATCAGAAAAGCATTCTAAGAATATTTCTATTCAGACAAAAATTACCAGGGAAAAATGAAATGGGGGGGGTTCATCACCAGCGTGGCCAGGTTTTCCTAATTACACATTTGGTTAATAGCTTCGGCCATTACATTTGGCCATACATTTTACATACAAGGGTGTGCATGTATACAAACATATGCATGCAGAAACACACTCCATTCCACACATAGCACCTGTTGAGTTTATTTTGAACTACTGGATCTGAAACTTGAGTGAACATCTGTATTACCAGTAAGACTTGTTAACACACTGACTGCTCAGCCTACTCCCAGAGTCCAGACTCAGGTGTTCTGAGAATGTTTTTTCCTTAGCAGTAGCTAAGTGAAGTAGATGATGCCAGGATTAGAACCAGACTTTGGAGAACTTGGCACTCTGTTTCTCCAGTCTGTCTTAAACTCTTAAACTTCCGTCATCTTTTCAGTTTATCCTGATTGGTTAATAGCCACCTGCTGTATTTTCAGAGTGCATGGTAACTGTTTCCTAATGAATAAAAAAGACTCTGGAGCTGTAGGGAGGTAGGTCAGTGGGTAGAGAGCTTGTTGTGTAAGCATGACGATCTGAGTTCAGATCCCCAGCACCCACATAAAAATCCAGTCATGACTGAGTATGCCTTTAACGTCAATGCTGAGAGGTGGTGACAGGGAGATCCCAGAGGCTCACTGGTCAACCAACCTAGAAGAAGTGGAAAGCTCCAGGTTCAATGAGAGACCCTGTCTCAAAAATTAAGATGAAAAAACCATTGAAGAAGACATCCGGCCGTCCCTCTCTAGCCTCCATACGCCCCTGTGCAGGTGAGTGCACACACATTTGCACACACATACACCATGTTCACATACACACATGCATGTGAGCACAAACACATGTACTCATGTGCATGTGCAATTCAGGAGAGTTTGGAAGAGAAAGCTTGTTGAGCTGTTTTAAAGTACCAGGTACTTTGCTGAGTGCTTTATAGGTTAAAACTGTCCCCATTTTCCAGTGGAGAAAACAGAGGCCTAGAGAAATCTAGTAATGTGTTCACAGTAAACAGCTATTGAACTGCAGAGAGGAAGGATGACCAGCTTTTCCAGAACATGCTTGGGCATCTACCTGTCTGAAAAGTGCACCTCACATCTTGCCATCTTGACTGCCTCACAGCCTAGGCACATTGCCGCCAGGTGACAGTGGGTCATGTGGAGAAACCAATGATGTAGTCTAACAGGAAGGGATAATGCTAGACCCAGGAAACCATCTCCGCCATCAAAGTAAGATGACAAGGCTTGCTAAGGAGCTAAACGTAGAAAACGCTGGAAACACAGGGTAGATGTGTTTCATCTACTTTGAGTAGATGAAAGGTTCTTTTGACAGTGTATAGTAAAAATAACTTAGAAAATTGGAATAAGAAGGGAAACAATTAAATCTAGGAGCAAGTCAACAACTGGGAAAATGCATCCAAACATAATAAATAAGTGTGGGTTAGCTTCTAGGTTTTTTTCCACAGAGCTGCCTCCTTTTCTTTGTGGGCTTCTGATTTATAAGCCACTTGATGTCCACAGAGACTCTCCTCTAATTGGCTGCGTATGTGTACTAAAGGGAGTACAAGACCCAATTTCAACCTACCAGACACAATAAAAACACCTGTCATGCTCAAGAACCTTTTAAATGTGAATGTGATGAACAATTTGTCAGAGGCTCATTACTGTGCCAAATTCCACTGAGAGCATATATGAATAGGAGCCTCTATGTCAGACTTAATAAAGAAAATGTGCCTATGTCTGTCTAGAGAACTGTTCAGGAATATCTACAATAATACAACCAGTATAGCCATTCATAGTGGTAATAATGCAGATTCTCCAAATGAAATATGAGATTAGGGAACATACTCCACCCAGCACATTCTCCAGGCAATTGTGTTTAAAGATCAGGAACAGCTTCAACAACAAAGTGTTATCAAACACTAAATTTCCATAAGAACTAAAATCCTTACAATCACTGAAGAGGAATGATTGACATGCCTAATAATCAGTACCTGTAAGTCTAGATCAGACACTCTAACACGTTAGCACCCAGCTTCCTTGATTAGCTTCAGTCCTATCTCAAGTTCTGCCTTTCCAGCCTTCCTTGCTGAGTTACCTGTGTCCCTTCCTGCCTTTCCACCTTCCTTGCTGAGTTACCTGTGTCCCTTCCTGCCTTTCCTGCCTTCCTTGCTGAGTTACCTGTGTCCCTTCCTGCCCTTCCCACCTTCCTTGCTGAGTTACCTGTGTCCCTTCCCCCAAGCATGTATTTTTTTTTTCAGACCGAAGACCAAGAGGCAACCTTGATTGATCTTTTTCTATTTAAAAAGTATTTTATTGGAGAGATGGCTCAGAGATTAAAGGCACTGGTGGTTCTGGGTTTAAATCCCAGGACCCACATGGCAGCTAACAACCATCTGTAACTCCAGTTCCAGGGTATCTGATGCCCTCTTTTGTCCTCCCTGGGCATTGCATGACACAGGTGTACTTACACACATGCAGCAATACACTCATACACATAAAATAAAAATAAATAAATAAATAACTTTTGAAAAACTTCTAAAAATATTTTATACATGGCGGTCACCATCTTCGCTGCCTAAAAATATTTTATTTATTTATTACTTTTATTTTATGTGTATGTATGCATGTATGTAAGTGTGCCTATATCATGCAATGCCCATGGAGATCAGAAGGTGTTGGATTCCCCTGGAACTGGAGTTATGAACATGGATGGCTGTCCTGCCGCATGGGTGCTAGGAATCAAACCTGGTCCTCTGCAAGAGCAGTCAGTGCTCTTAACCTCTGAGTCATCTCTCCAGTCCTTTGACCCACCTTTTTCTCTTGCCTACTACAAAATCACTTGGTCATGGATCCTATTGGTTTGACCTTCTAATTATTATTCAAATCAGACCACCTGTGGGTCACCTGGGAGAGTCCTTGTGCCTCTTTGGCCCAAATATCCTTTACTCAACTCTTAATCAGATGGAGATTTTAGCTTTATTAAGTAGAACATGTTAACATTCTGTTTAAATCTTTATCTCTAAGACCCCCTATCACAGTCCATAAATTCCCACAATGACCCAGGCCCAGCTTCATACAACCTCCAGAGCCCAGCTGTAGAGAGGACCAGTGCATTGCTAACTAGGGACCTTTTGAGTTGGTGCTTTCCCCTTCTACAAAATGTTCTTCCCGACCTCAGGACTATAGTGGTTTGGATGAGAACATCCCCCCAAAGGCTCAAGTATTTGGACATTTTGTCCACAGTTGGTGGAGCTGTTTTGGAAGAGTTTAGGAGGTGTGGCCAGGCCAGAGGAAGCACATCACTGGGGATGGGTTTGAGAGTTCTCAAGCCTTGGCACATTCCCAGTAGCTCTCTGCTTCCTGTGCCCGCTTGACGATGTGATTGCTTGGCTTTGCACTCCAGCCACCTCCTGCCACCCTGTCTTCTCCCTCACCATTATGGACTCTTACCTCTTTGGAACCATAAGCTCAGGTAAACTCTTCCTTTTCTAAGTTGCCTGATCATGGTGTCTTAGCAACTTATTGTAGCAACAGAAAAGTAACTAATACAAAGCCCAACTCAAATATCTCTTTTTTGTACAGGCCTCTCTGAATTCCGATCCGAAGCAGCACACTGGTTTATTTACTCACTCCTTGTCCATCTCTTTGAATGAGTGTGCAAGCTCCCTTCAGCCATGGGGTTTGCACTAATAATAGAATTTGGGGGAGAGGAAGAGTTGTTTTGAGAGCGAGAAGAGTTCTACAGAAGCTGGTTTTATAATTTTTCTCCTTATAACTCAGTGCCACAATCTAAGTATCTGCATAATATTATGTTATCATATTCCCCTTTGTCTATTTCTTTTTGTGGAAATGAAGACAATGGTGGTATCCAGGTCACAGTTACATTGGGGATAACATAAAACAGCCAGACGGAGATTAACGTTTGATTAACTCTGGGCTGAAATAAAGGAAGCTGTACAGAGCACGCAGTGTTATGGTTATCGTCATGGCCAGCTGCACCTTTATGCAGGTTCAATACCCAGTTTGTAAAGCCTCTGTGTAGACATGAACATGAACTTCCCATCTTACTCTTTTCATCATAAATAATTGGGTGCCATTGGTACAGACCTGAGCCCTACAGCATACCTTGGATTCAACATACAGCTGAATATTTTGTCATTTTTACATATGGAAAATGGAAACTAAGTAACTAAGAAATCACAGCCAAATGGTCAATTCCATCCCTTTTGTAGTTAATACCCACCCCCAAACACATTGGCATTATCTTAAGTCATGTCTAAATTAAATTATGTTTTTCACCTAGAAAACAATAAATAGTTGACATTTTGTTGAGTACTTAAACATAGCTCAAAACCTATAAGCTCTCATGAACATGACAGGTGTCTCTAGACCCAGGCAGGAAGTGTGAAGACCATGCCAGCATGCTCTTGTGTTCCTAACCTTCCCAACTCTTTATTTAGTCACCATTTAAAGAGCACATCTATAGATTTTATAGAAATCCCTAGACATCAAGTAAGATAGGAAATTCCTAGTTCCACCATTAGACTCTAGAATAACCTTTACTCAGTGCTTTCTCTTTGCCAGGCACTTCATAGATCATTTTCCTTAATCCTCACAAGGACCTTGGAAAGTGATGTAAGCCTTTCACCCAGGCCACATAGAGTAAACACAGCAGAATCTGCACTCTTGTAGTCTGACCACTATTGATATATCCCACTCAGTAAAACATAAACATCTTACGATAACTATTTTCTAATCTTTTCCTTTCTTTTTTTTTTTTTTCCTCCCTCCCTTCATTGTAGAATACTTTCAAAATCAGATCATGTCCCTCAGGCATGAGTCAACCCTGCTTAACAGTTCTTCCTGCACACAGGAAGAAACAGGGCTTTATCACAGTCTACACTTGGAACCTGGGCCCTGCAGTCTCACCAGTACATCATTAGCTACAACTGTGTGGTTTATCAGAACTCAGAGGCACTAAACCTCACACTGGCAACAGAGATTCAGAAAAGCAAAGAAAAGCTACAGGGAGAAAGGTGTTTCTATGGGAGAGACAGCCAAGGTGTGACTGTGTAATTCCTTCATATTAGGTAGGGTTTTTCATCCAAGGATCATAGGGTTTCATAGAGCAAAGTCAAGAAAACTGTCAGGATTTTGAAAATGCAGTAAGTGACTTGTTCACTGCAGAGATCAAAGGACAAGCTGTTATCAAAATGCATTGCCCTGAATAGGCTCCCAGGCATCAAAGCAGCTCCACTGGTCTGCCTTGCAAATGATTCTGTGCAGGGTGTTAACTTTCAGGAAGGTAAGAGCACATCCAAGCCGTTGGGGTCTTTGGACATGGAGCTCAGGATCTGAATTCTGGGAAGGGAGAAAAAAATGTAGACGAGGGGTGAGAAGGACCCAGGCTGGCACAGAGGACATGCTCTTGCCTGACGCCACATCTGTGTGCCTGTATGATCTAAATCCCACCCTACCCATGCGGTCCCTCATGATGGAGACCTTTCAGGAAGGTTACATACAGCAATACCCAGTCTGCTTTCAGACCTGGATTGCAGGAGCATGTTCTTATTTTCAGAGACTGAGAGGGGAACATCATTTCATTTCTTTCCATCTCAAGATGCATGTCTCCAGTCCTTCCTTCAAGACTAATAATTATAGTATCTCATCCAGCTGAGAAAAAGAAAAGGTGCCTTGTTCATGTTGCCGCTCCTGTCTCGAGTCACATTTGTGTAAGTGCTTGTCTCTGAACTGCCAAGAGTCTTCTAACCCAGACTGACATGGAGCTCAGCTTCTTATAGGATGTTAGCTGGTCCAGGATGCTAGAACAGGTGCTGCAGATGGAGTGTCCCTGCTGATTCAAGGCTATATTCCAGTCATAAGGGAGTTCTGTGCTGTTCTTCTGTGTCCTGATGATGCTGTGGTTCTAGGAAAAACTAACACACAATTACACACCCAAATCAGCAATACCCAAGTGGTTTAACATGTTTTCAAAATAAATTATTTATTTTTATTTATTTGCTTATTTATTTTATTGTGTGTATGTTTCCCTGCATGGATGTAAATCCACTACATGAGTACAGTGCCTTTGGAGGCTGGAAAAGGGTGCTAGATCCCCTGGAACTAAAGTTACAGATGGTTGTTACCTGCCATATGGGTGCTGGGAACTGAACCTGGGTCCTCTGCAAGGACAGCCAGTGATCTTAACCATTGAGCCAACTTCCCCAGTCCCAGGCTAATATATGTTTTTTTTTTTAATGCCCTCAGTAGAAGGCAAGAAATCTCAGACTTTATAGCCAGGTAAATTTCATACAACCTAAATCCCACCCTCCAGGCTAAGTCCTTCATGATGGGCACCTCTCAGGAAGGTTATATATACATAGAGCACGAGAAAACATCTGCAAACATGCAAAGGTATTAAGTCCAAGTCCACTGAAGTCACAGCCTGGACACAGCAGAGCTCGTAAGAACCCCCACTGTCTTCTCATGGTTCTCGCTTATCAAGGTCTCCCTACTTATAATTATTTTCAACAATGATGCATTTTGAGAAATGCATGTGAGGTCTAAGACTAGGAATTAGGAGGCCAAGGTTTGTACTTTGAATCTGGACTTAAGCATGTTTGCCATGTAATACCCAGCTCTCGATTGGCATGCTTGCTGTAATAATATGAGACCCATTAAAGCCACGGTAAATATACAAAAGCAGACAGATACCTAGCAAACAGGTTAAATATTACTTTTGAAGCAGCAAATGCTCCCCAATGACTGTCATTCTGCTGATTACATCACTCTACATCCCCCAAGTTTTGTATATGCATGTCTGTAAAAACAAAATAAGCTCATGGCTTACTTAAGAAATATAAAGGGTTAACTCCACTACATGAATCAGAACAATGCCTGCATACAACAGGCGCCTAATAAGTGTTCACTAGCAGTTATTGTGTTCTAGTAATAGCAGCAGGAAGACAAGATGACCCTCCCCCTCCCCCTCCTTTTCCTCCTCCTCCTCTTCCTCCTTCTCCTTCTCCTCTTCCTCCTCCTCCTCCTCCTCCTCCCCCTCTTCTTCCTCCTCCTCCTCCTCTTCCTCTTCCTCCCCCTCCTCCTCTTTCTCCTCCTCCTCTTCCTCCTCCTCCTCTTCTTCCTCCTTCTCCTTCTCCTCTTCCTCCTCTTCCTCCTCCCCCTCCTCTTTCTCCTCCTCTTCCTCCCCCTCCTCCCCCTCCTCCCCCTTCTCCTCCTCCTCCTTGCCTCTCCATCCTCTCCTCGGGTCATTCATCCCTTGCTGCACATTCCATTTGCCTACAGAGCTTCGAAGGGATGCGGATGCCAGGCTCCAGCCTTAGCAATTCTGATTTAATTATTCTGGGAAAAGTCTCAGGAATTGGTATTTTTTTAAAGTTCCTTAGGTAATTTTAATGTCTAGCCGGATTGAGAACCACTGAGCTACAACACAAATTAATATACCTCATAATTCAAGCCAAATCCAATTTTCTAGAAGCAAAAAATATCTTTCCCAGACTCATCTTAATCAGGGGTCACCTCCATCACTGGTGATGGGAGAGAGCTCTACACAATGCCATGCCAAAAGAGGATACTGATGGAGTGTGTATGATCACAGAGCTCAGCTCTGGTGATGCTGACCAAGCAGTTAGCATCTGCTCCAGGTGGATGTAAGGGAACTGCCAAGGGCTGGGCTGGCTACAGGCTTCCTGGGAAGACACAAGCAAAAGTCACCTCCAAGGTTACCCTAAACCTTTCCAAGACTGCAGAATTTCCTTCAAGAGTATTGCAGAAAATCCAGCTACTGCAAATAGCGTATTGCTCTGTTGAACCCCTTGTGCTAGGTACAATGAGAAGCCAAGAGCATAATACCTCATTTGTCTAAGGTTTCCCCAACTCAGCATGACTTAACCAGCGGTGGGGTGAATATATATGCATTCTAGCAGTCCTGGAGACACTCACATTGGATCCTCACACACATTTTATGTATCCATGAGACTGTGAAAGAAAGAAGGCCCTGGGAAATCTAAAGGAAAGATATGCTCTAGTGGCAGGTCAAAGAGGTATGTCCTCTTTCCAGGCTGTGGGCCTGGGATGGAAAGGAAGTAAGGGAGCCTGGTGAACACAGGTGAACCGGATGCCATGCTTATGTGAGCCTGACACCATGCTTCCATGAACACAATAGAGACCAACAC
Source organism: Rhizomys pruinosus (assembly GCA_009823505.1). NCBI lineage: Eukaryota > Metazoa > Chordata > Mammalia > Rodentia > Spalacidae > Rhizomys > Rhizomys pruinosus. The sequence continues at coordinate 2,544,990 of VZQC01002068.1, read as the reverse complement.
AGCCACAGGAAGAAACTGCCACCATCACCAACCTGGAGGATTCCTGGACAATATGATCAGAACTATGCAGTTTAAATAGCAATGGCTGCTCTTATGTTGGAAGAAGAATGGAAAGGAGCCCCAGGAAAATGATGCAATGCATTCAATAAAATCACATTAACAGAACTGAGTGGCGAGAGGGAACTAGAATCAAAGGACCTGGTTTAGAGCAAAGCCGTGCCTTTCATTGAGTGACCTTGGAAATATCACTTCATTTCCCTGAGACATAATGCCCTGCCCCGATTTGTAACATGAAGACCTGCAGTCATAGTTATGAAAATTAAATACATTAAATTTATATATACATTTTAAATTAAATGTAAAATTAAATCTCTTAGGTATATAAAGTCCGGCGCCTTTTTAGAGCATGGCAAATGTTCAATGAATGGTCACGATTCCATTACAACAGTCCCAGGTAGCTGCAGGGCCGCTGCCCCCACAATGTGGATTCATTTGGTCGTCAGCATCGCTTTGAAATACTTGACGTAAAAAGTTTGGACTAGAAATTCATTCACATCATCACAAGAAATGTTGACAGCATATTTATCAATTGATGCACATTTTCTGAATACGGTTGTGGTTAGCTGGAAAATGACCTGCAGAATTGCATAAAATGCTCTTAGAATAAGTCATGGCAATTTGGAATCAGGAACTCATGGTCAACCCTCTGACTTTAGTCAGTCTTATCACTTATACTTATTATTATAATTGTATTTATTAACCAGAAAAACACAGAGTCTCCTGAGGCCAGTGAAACAGCTTAGAGTATGAAGGATGAATATGAATGTAAATAAGTACTTGATATTTTCTATTACTTTCCAACAGTATCTTGATATGCCTTCTAAAATGTACATTTTTCCAATTATTTCAACTACCTTCAGCAATGTGATAATGAATCTGTACAACCTCGAGGGATATAATTTATTCTTGACTCTGAAATCTTGCATTAGCAGATCTATTTTTGTTTGAATCAGTCCCTGAAGAATAAAAACGTTTAATTCCCACTCCCATTACAGAAACCATAATACGCATTAGTGTCAATGTCAAAAAAGCCAACTTAACACCTTGTCAGTGTGGTTCAAACACACACAATTCCTTACAAAGCCTTTTTTCCCATTCCTTTGAAAATCATGATAATAAATGATTGAAATCCTCTCCTCTTGCAGAACAAGCCATTTCACACAGGACTCTGGTTATAGACCACACAGTTTCATGTAGCTGCATCTCCCCTGGGAGTCTGGGCCTCCGATAAGACACAGTTTACGAAGGAGTCACTGTAGAAGGGACTACTGTAGCCTCAGTTTTGTCCTTGCCAAAAAATATGCTAATACCCCAGTTTCCACCACTAACGTTGGGTTACGTGTCTTCATCAGGCCACCGTTAGCACACACCGGCCATCATTAACAATGAGAAGTTTGTGCACTAAGTCTCCAGTCGCTTCTTTTAATTAGCGCAGGCCTCTGAATATTGTAATAGAGGGAAATTGCTTGCTTAGCTCTATTTAAGCTTTAATCAAAAAGTTTTCTACTGAACCAAAACAAATGGCCCTATTAACTACCAATATTTAAATATTTTTGTGAAAACATCTTTTAAAATACTCCCACATGTTTCCCAAATCATTAATAATAGTAATAGTATCCTGAAACCACTACTCTCTCAATCCTAAATGTGAAGATGGGGACTTCGAAGCTCTGAAAGATAATAACCAAATTAAAGTATTACCAGTTAGGATTTCAAAAGTGACTTACATTCCTAATTAAGCTAAAAGGTAAATTAATGTTCTTTCTATTTATCTCCAGCTCAAAAACACTGCCTTGTTTTGCAGCTCATTTCTTCATTAAATCTGAGTATACATTTTGGGACGGTAAGTCTAAATTTACAGAAGCAAGCTACTTTAGCAATCAAATGGTCAGCATATCATTCTGATAATATCAACCCAAGTATAAATATATATTATTTCCAAATGAAGCTTAAGCATTCATGGCAATCATATTGCATGATGTCATGCAGATATGAATAGAGTATCAAAGGCAGAGATGCAGCCTCTTAGGATTTTGTCTCCTTCTAGTATATTCTTTCCCTGAAGTAACTACTACTACAGCCGATGAGGGAACCAGTGGCCCAGTGTAGCTCTAACCTGTCTGCTAGCATAGCAGATATCGGCCTGCATACAAGCCTCTACTCAGCAGCTAGGTGAGCCCTCTTCTAGCAGGCCCAGGCCCGTGGTGTCTGTCATGACGGATGATGCCCTTCATCATGTAGTAATAGTCATGCACTCATAGTAAATGCATAGAGAGATGGAGGATGAAGATCATTCAGAATCAACCTACCCTAATAGACATCAAACAAGACCAGGCTGGAAAAAAGTCAGCCATGGCTTACTCAATGTTCTAAGCTTAGGCAAAGCACTCTGCACACCTCACCCCAATCAGCTCTTAGGACAATGCTAGAAATTAGGACTCTCGTGCTACAATATAGGAAGGAAGACTCATAAGGAGTAGGGACCTGTACATGCTCATCAGCAGATGCTTTTGGACTTGACCCCAGCTGCTTGAACTTAAAATCACTTTCTATCCCTTCCACCCTCTGCCTCATTCAGAGATTCCAGTCTGGGGCCTCAACAGGGTATGAGAAACTGGTCCCTTTCAGACAGGGTAAGTCTAAGAAGAGTGAGGTCTATGCCCTGTAAGCCACATAGGCCACTCAACAGGTAGATGTAGACCTCTGGAGTGTCTGTCATCAGCTGCTACCCATCAAGGACAAAAGGTAATGATCAAGAACTGATGATTCCAGAAGCTTGAGGGCCAGACTAGTACTTAGGGTTGTCAAGGTGGAGATAGGAGGGAATAACTTTGTTAGGGGCCCCATCCCAGAATCAAGTCAGAATTCCTACTCATTTCTGGCAACTGCTCCATGACAGTGATCCCAGTTAACTGCAGGTGGCTGCCCTACCAGTAAAAATGCATTTTGCAGTCAGTATTACTTTGAAATAATTGATACTAAAAAGTTAGTTTGGACTGGAAATCCAGTCACATTCTTGCAAAGAATTTGGACATCATACCTGTCAACAACAGAAAAAGAAAGCATTGCTTAGATCTTTACATAAAATTTCAATTGCTATACCTTTTTGAATAATGGTTGTGATTAGATGAAAAATGATACCTCCAATTGTCGTTGTCCTAATCTCTAGAGCCTGTGACTATTACTGTGCACGTCAAGAAAGATGGTAGGCCGGGCATGGTGGCGCACGCCTTTAATCCTAGCACTTGGGATGCAGAGGCAGGTGGATCTTTGTGAGTTCAAGGCCAGCCTGGTCTACAGAGTGAGTTCCAGGACAGCTGGGGCTACAGGGAGACCCTGTCTCGAAAAGACCAAAAAAAA
>VZQC01002068.1:2398362-2535491 GCA_009823505.1 Rhizomys pruinosus | reverse complement strand
AGACAGACAGACAGACAGAGAGACAAAGAGAGAGAGAAGTATGTGAATGGGTGTATGCTTATGAGCTTATGCATAGACCAAAGAAGGACATCGTGTGTTACTCTCTGTCTTATTCCCTTGAGGAATTCGGACTAGCTGGCAGCCAGCGAGCACCAGTGATCCTTCTGTCTCTGCCCCCTGCAGCCCTGAGATTACAGGATTAGCTGTGACCACATCAAACTTGTTTTTAAAGTTAATTTATTTTTTGAGAATTTCCTATATTACTGTTGTATTTATGCCATTTCAACCCCTCCCTTGCCCCTATCCAACTCTTCCCAGGATCCCCCCACTACCTCTCAATGTCACTACCTCTTCTTTGATGATTATTATCATGCATATGATCTGTTGAGTCCATTTAATGGTGCATATATGTACATGTGTTTAGGGCTGACTGACTGAGGCTGGATAACCTATCAGGGAGCTCAACCCTGCAGTAAATTGTTTCTCATTCCCTCAGCAGCAGAGGAAATAATGAAGCAGAGTTAGTTGTTAGGTGTAATAACTGGCTGGTGAGTGGTTAAGAATAGATATAGGTGCTCATTCTACAACATATACAAAATACCACATGGCATATTTTAACCTATATGGCCAAAATTTTCAGGCTCGATCACCTACTGACTCTCTAGACTTGAATTGGAATGACAGGGCTTCTCTTATATAATCAAAATTTTTCTGCAAAGACAAAAATAGATCATGGAGAGAATTCAAAAATATATGCTTCAAACACTGAAGACAAGTCCCAAAGACAGTACTCAATGTATTCTGTATGGCTGCAGGGAGTTTTTCAGCTGCTATTTCAGATGTTCAAGTTTTAGCATGTTTGTTAAAAAGAAGTAATTAGTGAATGTCAACATTGGTGAATGAAGGAAATGCATAGGAACCTAGTCTTGTGAAGATTATGAAATGCTATGTATTTGGAGAGGAGTTCTCAAGGTCTGCTCTACAGCAGGCATTGTCCTGGACCCCAGTTTGGGCTGCCATAATGAAGCGTCACAGACGAGTGGCTCGCAGTACGGATTTATTTCTTCTAGCTTCATAGAGAGCATGCCAGAGGGGTGCAGCTATGTGAGGATCCTTCCTCTTCCTGGCTTGTACATGGTCCTCTCTCTGCTGGGTCCTCACGTAGTTAGATGGACACCCTCCCATCTCTCTTCCCCTTCTTACAAGGGGACTAATCCCATGATGGGGCCCAAGTCTTAGGATTCCATCTAAACCTAAGTATCTCCCAAGTATGCTACTTCCAAATACTATCACATTATGGAGGGGGAAGATTTTAACATGGATTTTAGAGAAGCACACAAACAGTCCATAGAAGTTGGTAGTAGACAGAAGTGACACACAATAAGTGATTAAAAAAATAAGCACATTACAGTTGTGCTAAGTTGAAGGAAAAGTAAAGTCCAAGGTGGGCTGAGACACAATAGACAAGTCCACAGACAGAGGAGAGGGCAGAGGGAGAAGGAGAGAAAAAGCATCATAGAGTTGGGCACAGCCCATGTTGAAGCCTCATGCCAGGTGGAAACTGACACCTGAGAGGGGCTGAGAGGAGACTGGGAGAAATGCTTCCTTGAAATAGATTCAGGCACAGCCTCTGTGAAGGAGCAGCCCCTTAGCTGTGCCTCCAAGAAAAAAGGGCAGAGGAATCTGGCCAGGGTATGGGCACTGAGTTACATGCAAGGGGTCTGCATATGCAAGGGATGACAGGATGCTGAGTCTGGGTTAAGGATGTCCTCGGGACTTTGAACCAAGATCAGAAGATGCAGTCTCATTTAAGAGACATCTGAGAAGTCCAAGGATTCTGGGTACAATGACTATGAACTTATGTGCATAGGGAGCATTAATACTAACGTGGATCACCTCTACAGCAGATCTTTGGGGTCAACAGGGTAGAACAACTCTCCTCCTTCCCAAGAAGGAAGCGGAGCCCATGGTCATATCGCCAGATGGTGTCAAAGCTAGAGTTGGACTTGAGTGTGTAAGCCCATGGGACTTCTGGTCCATACCTGGAGTTCTGTGCATGACAGGAAAGAGGTAGGCTAGACGGTTTCCTGGGGACACCTGTGTGTGTATAAGTACCACTTGTGTGAGAGAGGAGGAAGGCTGAGTCCAGAAATCTCTACAGAAGTTTGTGAGAAGGGCTTCAGCAACTTCCAACAAGTGACAAAATCCTTTCTATATGATAGATCAGGTCTTATGTGAAGGCTGGTGTCAAAGCACCCTCATTTTAATTTAATTTTTTTATTTTACTTATTTTTTTTAGTGTTTTTATTGATGTTTTGTGTATTTCAGACATTTTTTTGGTTCAGTTTAAGCATATTCCCTTTTCCCTTCCCTCTACCCAACCCCAGATCATGTATTCTGCCATAACTGTCCTGTACCTTTCTATCAGTCTTTTTTTTTATGCTTAGGAATTCACATTTTCCTCCATTAATTTTATATTACTCTAAAATATGGATACATACTCTCCACCAATATACAGTAATTACATAGTCTGAAAATAAGTGGTGGGTAGATTCTAGAGCCCATTGAGAGATTTGCATTATAACAACATAGTTGCTTTCAGATAAACAGAAATATAACAATAATGTTGTTCAGCTTGACTTTCATCTGGGGGATTTGGTGTTAGCATCCGTAAATGAGGGAAACCATTTGCTATTTGTTTTTCTGGGACTGTGTTACTTCACTCAGCATAATGGCTTCGAGCTCCATCCATTTACCTGCAAAGTTCATAATGTCATCTTTCTTTACCGCTGAATAGTACTCCATTGTGTAGATGTACCACATTTTTGTCATCCACTTGTCTGTTGAGGGGCATTTGGGTTGGTTCTAGCTCTATGCTATTGTGAAGAGAGCTGCAATAAACATGGACATGCATGTATCTTTGCAGTAGGATGAGTCTTGTGGGTATATAACCAGGAGTGGTATGACTGGATCAGATGGAAGGCTCATTTTGAGTCTTTTAAGGGTTTTCCACACTGCTTTCCATAATGGTTGTACAAGTTTACCTTCCCACCAGCAGTGGATGAGTGTTCCCCTTTCCCAACAACCTCTCCAGCATCTGGCATCTTTTGCTTTCTTGATCTTAGCTAGTCATATTGGAGTGAGATGATATCTGAGAGTGGTTTTAATTTGCATTTCCTTAATTATTAATGATGTGGAGGTTTGGTCTTTTCATAGTGTCCCACATTTCCTGGTTGTTCCAATCTTGTGTTTTTTTAAATTTTTCATAAACTTTACTTGAGCATTCTCATTGGTCCATGTTATCCTGCAGGTCTGATATTCTTTTGTTCTGCTTCTTCCATTCTGCTTCTGAGGCTTTTTCCTATCCTTTCCTGTTGATTGGATGAATGGTCAATTTACTTTTTCATTTCATCCTGTGATTTCTTTAGTGTTTCCACTTCCTTCTGGAGTTTGTCATTTTCTCCCTTTAGTTCTTTCCAACGTTTGTCATTATCTCCCTCTAGGTCCTTCTTGAGTTTTTCAATCTCTCCCCTTAGTTCTTTCCAAAGTTTGTCATTATCACCCTCTTGGTACTTCTTGAGTTTTTCATTCTCTTCCCTCAGTTCTCTAATTTCTTCTTCTAAAGTCCATGTCTTGGTTTCCTTCCAGGGAGATCTCGTTGTAGGAATCTTCTGTAGGGTTGTAGAGTTTGGTGTGGATTTATTATGAGCTTTTCCTATGTTGTTTTTTTGTGTGTGTGTCTTTGGTGTGTGGATTTGTTTGTGGGGGTGGGGTGGGGTTGCTACCTTGACCTGCTCATGCCATGCTCTGGGTGCATGCTGGTGTTGTGCTGTGTGCATGTCTAACTCCGCCCATGTCGCACGCTGGAACCCGAAGGCTGGAAGGTCCCGGGAGATACCAAGCCTCCACGGGGCACAGGGGTGCCCAAAACACCAAGGCAGGCAGGGCTCACCTGGTCTTTCGAAGGCTGTTGTGCAGGACGCAGGTGAAGTCCACTCATGCCAGGAGCTGCATGCACGCTGGTGTTGTGCTGTGTGCGCATCTAACTGCACCCTGCACACTCATTTTTAAATGAGTACAAATGCTCTTCTGTTTCCAGCTCTGTTTCATTCTTGGTGGTTATCCAAGCCATGGCCTGGGGCCACTGGTAATGAGTATCTTTGTCTTTATATCCTAATGGAATCAGTTATAAGTTTGAGGGAGAAATGATTTTGTCACTTGCCAATTCTTCTCAAGCTTTGGGAAAATGAGGGGAAGGCTTACCCTATTCGGTATTTCAAATAAAATGATAAACCTGTGAATGAGCTACTTGGAGTCGCTCCTGATGCTGATGTCGATTTAGCAAGTGACTGGATGAAATGGGTTTAATGGCCCTGCCAGACTGACACAGATGCTACGGCATACAACTAGCCAATCTGGAATTAGCTTTCACATAAATGCTCAAGTAACACGAGGACAAGATCACAGGGTCTTCTTTATGAGGCCTTCAGATGTAAAACAGGACTTTTAATAGACCAGCAGAAATTACACAAGCCATCCGGAACAGTGATCTTCACAAAATGAATTAGCAGCCTAACATGGGCCTAAAGCTGTCCATTCAGAGAGTGGGTTTCAGTAAACTCATTACCATCTCTCCTTTCCTCATCATCTCTCATTCTTTTTTTTTTTTTAATTTTATTTATTTCTGTATGTGTATGAATGTACTGTCTGCATGCAAGTCTGTGCACCCGCGTCGTGCAATGCCGCTGAGGTCAGAAGAGGGTCTCGGATTCCCCTGGAACTGGAGGTCTCCTGGAATTGGAGTTTCGGATGGTTCTCGGCCGGCATGTGGGTGCTGGGGATCGAACCCGGGTCCTCTGCAAGAGCGGTCGGCACTCTTAACCGCTAGGCCATCTCTCCAGCCCCATCATCTCTCATTCTATGTGGTGAGTTTTAATAAGATTTAGGTATGGTTTGTGGTTCACATAACTAGAATATTGAAAGACAAAACCAGAGTCTTTTTTTTCCATGTGACTCTGTATATATAACCCCCAATAGACAAGCAAAAACAAAAGTGCCAAATAAATAGGCGCTTATGAACCAGACACTCCTTACCAAACACAAGGTAGGAGGGAAAGAGAAATGTGGGTGTTAAAGCCAAAGAGTTCCTAAGAGGGATCCTCTTAACTAGAGGTGATGGTAAGCTTTGGGGTTGAGGACTGTAACTTTGTCTTTGACAAACTGCCTAGCTTACATACAACAAAGTATAGCTCTTATGATTACATTAAAAATAGAGTCAATTATAAAACATGATGCATTAAATGAAACCTCTTCTGAATAATGACATACATAAACATCAGTCTAGCGCTGAAAGATGTATCCCTCATTAGACACCCTAGAATAGCCTGACACAGTCTCTTCTGCATTTTTCAGGATTTATGATGGGAAGTTATATCTGAGCATGAAAGCAATATAATTTTTAAAACCTCGGCAGAAATTGAGTTTTCCTATACTTGTGTTATTATCCTATAAATAAATTGCACCATGGGTCATAAATACTCTTTACCATATAGTGGGTCAGTTTCTCTCCAGCAAAGTTTTAATCCTATCTTTTGACAAAATGAGTTAAGGAAGTATACTTTCTTGCACCCAGCAAGAGCAGTGTGTCCTAAAGGCTTTGCCGCCTTAAATTCATCATTACTCTGGAAATATTAATGGCTTTCAAAGTCACAGTGAGTCATTCATTTCTGAAACAGTAAAGAGTGAGTCTAAGGGTGGAGGTAGATCCAGAGCTGGCAGCAAAGCAGGCACAAGCTCAGCTGGAAACTGTCCGGGTTCATCTATGCATCAAAACAGTGCTTCCTGGCTTTCAGGGCTCTGATAAGAGAAACCACATTTGTGAATATTGAATATGTTCAAGCCAAAGTACATTTCAACTTCTCTGTTGGGAAATGCATCTTCACAGTAAAGCTTCCCTATCAGTTGAGTGGATCTGGGCCTACTAGGCAAGCTTACAGCTGGGCAGAAGACAGATTTTTCTGTGAAAGGAGCAGCCTAGCTGGGTACTGGCTTCTGAGCACAGCATTTTCTTCGTGGAGCTGACAGGCTGGGACTAAGCGGCCTCCCATGAGACATTAATGGGAAGACTCCTGTGCTGGCTGCACTGCTCTGAGGTGACTTCCTGCCCTTCCTTCCAATTTTCAAATCCAGAGACTCCCTGAAAGTCTTTTTTTTTTTAAAGATTGGGGGACTGGTTCTTTATTTCAAAAAGACACTTGTCAATATTCAGTATCAAAACAGTTGCACTATGGGATTCTTTCTCCCAATTGGCCCCTAAAGACCACAACAGAGGAGAGTACAAACAAGCCAGCAAGCTGCAGTACGCTCGCCTCATGGACCTCACAGAAACCACCGAAAATGGTACTGGGTGGGGAAACGTTGAAAGATCAGCATATTGCTAACCCACAGACTGCAAAGAATCCCCACAGCCGACAGGAGGCAAGGCAACCCAACCCCCAAACGCAACGTTTCAAAATAATATAAAACTTTAAGTTTTGTACATATGCTGTTCAAGATTCCTCCAGCACAGACTAATAAGAGCACAATGAGATGGCACTTCAGAGAGCAGCTTCGGAGGGGGCAAGATGGACTGTAGAGGGCGAGATGGGTTTTGGACGGCTGCATCAGCGGCACAGACAGGACCTTCTTTCTCTCCCTTTTGGAGGCAGGAGAGTGATAAGTGGTTAGCATTGATCCATTGTGAGCATTGGAAAAGGAGTAGAGAGGAGACAAGTTTGATCTCGGGCTGGAGTTAATAGATAGAGCACTTGACTAACATGTACAAAGCCCTGGGCACTAAGGGAAAGGGGTGTCTCAGAGGTCTCACTGGTTTAATTTGGTCACATCTGATGAAAAAAGTAAAAAAATAAAAAGGATAAAATTGTCCAAAAGATACCTAAAATGGAAACCTTCACAGTCCGGTACTGGTTTCTGTTTTTGGCTAACGTCCTAGAATCCCCTTTCTGTTTGGCTAGGACTCTGTATAGAGCAATGAGGTCTCCCGTAGTGGAGTTTGCCTGGGCTCTGCTGGCTCTCAGTAAGGCAGGCCCATGCCTACGTTCCTCCTCTACGGGGAGAGGGCAGTATGCATTAGGCTGAAAAGTTATCTTCCAAAGTGAGAAAGGATTAGGTTGCTGCTTCCAAGCTGTGGAATTTCTTGGAATGTTACACATGGTCGCTACAACAAAAAGTAATTACAAATGTGTACATCACAACGTGCATCAAAGACACTTTGCTTTGTGCTAACGTTCCCTTAAATGTTGTTCCCAAAGGTGCTCCGCCCCTCTCAGCTGGAACTCTGGGAAGAGGCAGAGACAGTTTGGAGAAAAGACATGAGGAGTAGATGGGGTGGCAAAAGGAGAAAGCAGCCTTCAGTTAAAAAGATCAGCCCTCAGTTTCAAGGTCAGCTAGCTTCCGGCAGACTGGCCTCAGGCAGAGTAAGGGCCAGAGGGAGGAGCGGCCGCAGGGCAGGACTGGAAGCTCTGCATCTCGTTCAGGTCCAGCAGAGTCTGGTCCAACACCCTTCGTGTACAGAGCTGTTCCTCTTTGGTGCACTTCCGCTTATCGTCCAAGTCATCAATGGTTTTTTCCAGTTTGGCTACCGATCTCTCAGCAAACTCAGCACGGGTCTCTGCCTCCTTGAGTTTATCGGTAAGAATCTTTATTTCTTCCTCATATTTGTCTTCTTTTTGAGAGTAGACTCTGCCGGTTCAGCTCGTTCCTCTGTGCGTTCCAAGTCTCCAATAATCACCAACTTACGAGCCACCTCTTCATACTTCCTACCTTCCTCTTCTGCAATGTTCTTGGCTTCTTTTAGCTGGATTTCCTGGACTTCCATCTTTTCTTCATCTTTTAGAGCCCTATTTTCTTTTTTTTTTTTTAATTTTTATTTATTTCTGTATGTGTATGAATGTACTGTCTGCATGCAAGTCTGTGCACCCATGTCGTGCAATGCCGCGGAGGTCAGAAGAGGGTCTCGGACTCCCCTGGAACTGGAGTTCTCCTGGAATTGGAGTTTCAGACGGTTCTCGGCCGCCATGTGGGCGCTGGGGATCGAACCCGGGTCCTCTGTAAGAGCGGTCGGCGCTCTTAACCGCTAGGCCATCTCTCCAGCCCTAGAGCCCTATTTTCAATGACCTTCATACCTCTCTCACTTTCATCGGCAGCTTTTTCGGCTTCTTCCAGCTCTGCAGGGCAGTGGCCTCTGCAACCAGCTGGATTCGACGGTTCAAGGAGGCCACCTCAGCTTCAGCCTGCTCCCGAGCCTGCCTTTCTCCGTCCACTTCCCGCTGGAGGCGCTCGGCCCTCTCCTCAGCATCCTGTGCTTGCTACTGCAGAACCTGGATCTTGCGCTTCACCGCCTCGATGGTGGTGATTCCGGCCATGGTCCCCACCCAGCTGCTTCTCTCCCTGAAGGTCTTTTATAGCAAAGTAAGCAATGTGGAGTTCACCTTTTCCAACTCACCTTATTAATGTCTAGATTTCGATCACACTCGTAAGTGTGGGTAACATAAAAATAGTGTTGATATCAAAGACATTTCAACAAGGCCATGGCAGTAGAAATTTGACTTTATCTATATAGGTATACATGTGCACACACACATAGAAAGTTTAGGGCTATCTTAAGAAAGAAAGGTAGAGGGGCTGGAGAGATAGCCTAGCGGTTAAGAGTAACGACTGCTCTTGCAGAGGACCCGGGTTCGATCCCCAGCACCCACATGGCAGCTAAGAACCGTCTGTAACTCCAATTCCAGGAGAACTCTAGTTCCAGGGGAATCCGAGACCCTCTTCTGACCTCCGAGGCATTGCACAACACGGGTGCACAAACCTACATGCAGACAGCACATTCATACTTATACAAAAATAAATAAAATTAAATTAAAAAAACAAAAAACTTATTAAAAAAAGAAAGAAAGGTAGAGATGGAAAGAGAAAACTAATTAATGCAAAAATGAGTTTTTCTTTTCAGGAGTGACTACCAGGCAAATGACATAGACTTCCTCTTTATGTTGTGAACAGCAGACCCACAGGACATAGTTGGTGTCCACTGTGATGTTAGGAATGGGTGCCACATACAGATGATGTCACTGGATTAGAGGACACAAGAGCTGATGCTAGGGACAAGTGAGGTGGCTTGGTGGGTAAAGTGCTTGCTGTGAAAACTGAAGGGTCTAGGTTCAGATCGCTGGCACCCTGATAAATTAAGCTAGGTATGAAGCATACTAGTAACCCCAGCATTGGGAGGGTGGAGACAGGCAGATTCCAGGATTTCAACAGCCAGTCAGTTTAGGTGAATGATGAGCTCCAGGTTCAGTGCAGCACCTCTCAAAAAGTGAGGCGGAAAGCAATGAAGATGCCCAAAGTCAACCTGTGGCCTCCACCTGTGCACACGCAGGCAAACACATCTGCACACACACATGAACACCCACACAGGTATGCACACACGCAAGGGAAGAGCAAAGCCATAGATGAAGCAGTAAGAACAGGACTGGCTCATTTGAGGAGCTGTATATGTCAGAATCAAGCAAATCCAGTAGTAGTGAAAGGAGGAGAAGGAGGAGAAGGAGGAGAAGGAGGAGAAGGAGGAGGAGGAGGAGGAGGAGGAGGAGGAGGAGGAGGAGGAGAGGAGAGAGAAGAAGGGAGAAGGAAGAGGAGTAGTAGTAAGAAGAGGGAACAGATCATGCTTCATGAAGGTCATAAAAAGATAAATTATAGCAGTACAGCAAAGGTTTTTTACATGCAACGGAGAATAATTGAAGAAACCACTCATCAATGGAGGGAAATATTTCATGACAGTGCAAAGAGGCACTGGAGCAAAATAAACTTGTAAGGATTATAAAAATAATAATGCAGGGTCATAAATAATATGAGAAATTGAATATGCTAATGAAACCACAGTGATGAAAGCTAGAAATTGAGAATGAAATTTTATTAGCTCTACAGAGCAGTGGAAAATGAATTTTTAGGTAGGAACCCTTGATCTCACCTTGGGTGGAGAGAAATGGAAAATGGGGCTCATGTTGATGATGTGCCTGTTTGAATCACGTATGAGGCAACTCTGTAAATACAGATCTCTCCTGGGTCTTCAGGTAGTTGTAGCTATGTCATCTTATAGAAAATATCAGCAGTTAAAACACATTTCCAGGAAGGAAGAAGGAGATTATAGCAAGGTCAGGGCAGATCTGGAATAGGCTGGGTCCCCTAGCACAGGGCTAGCAGCTCCCCCAATGCCTGGACTACTCATCTTTTCCTGTCTCACATCAGCAAGCTAGTAAAGACCAGGATTCTAACAGCATCTCTCAAAGCAATGACAGACATAAAGTGAGGGACCTAGTGGAGGTTTTTAAAAATTAATATTAACATTTGCAATGCTGGGAACCAAGGCTAGGGTCTCACACATGCTAGGTAAGTCCTCTACTACTTATCTTCACAGTACATAGGTTTTCAAAAGTATGTTTTGTTGGTGTGGAGAGATGGCTCAATGGTTAAGAGTGATGACTGCTCTTGCAGAGGACCAGGGTTCGATTCCCAGCACCCACATTGCACGACACAGATGCACCAGCCTACATGCAGACGGTACACACATACATATAAAAAAATTAAATAAATAAATAATGTATGTTTTGTTTTGGGGCTGGAGAGATGGCCTAGTGGTTAAGAGCACAGACCACTCTTACAGAGGACCTGGGTTCGATCCCCAGCACCCACATGGTGGCTGAGAACCGTCTGAAACTCCAATTCCAGGAGAACTCCAGTTCCAGGGGAATCTGACACCCTCTTCTGACTTCCGCGGCATTGCACGACACAGGTGTACAAACCTGCATGCAGACAGTACATTCATACACATACAGAAATAAATAATAAAATTTTTTTAAAAATTTAAAAAAGTATGTTTTGTTTTGTTTTATGTCATACAGAATAACCAATACTGCACTAGAGACCTTCGCTTTGTCTATCATCTTTATGTGTAAAGACTTGTATATACATATACATATCCATATTCCAAAGTTAGGTAAATAATGTCACATAAGGCTGTTAGTACACTTAAGAGATATTTGTGGGAAAAGATCCATTCTGTTTTAAATAAGTTTCATGCATATTCTATAAAACATTTAAGACAGGCTTACAAATTATTTGGTTCCTTGCCTGAAATATCTTTAGTGCCCCCCTTTTAAATTCATCCAAAGTTTAGATATTTATACCTCACCTTCTTTTGTTAAATTTATTTTCCAGAACTCCAAGCTATACTAATTTGTCTCTGGAAGAATAGAGGAGACTGGGGCTGGAGAGATAGCCTAGCGGTTGGGAGCGCTGACTGCTCTTGCAGAGGACCCGGGTTCGATCCCCAGCACCCACATGGCAGCCGAGAACCGTCCGAAACTCCAATTCCAGGAGAACTCCAGTTCCAGGGGAATCTGACACCCTCCTCTGACCTCCGCGGCATTGAACAACATGGGTGCATAAACCTGCACGCAGACAGTACATTCATACACATACAGAAATAAATAAAATTTTAAAAAAAGAATAGATGAGACTGTGTATACACACAAATGCATGTATATTGAAATATATAATATGTACACACATACACACACACACATATATTAAAGTGTTCATATATTTTCAGCAAGGAGAGAGGTTTGTGCAAGCCCTGGGGCAAAGTCTAAGTTAAGAGCTCCCAGATCACCTTGGCATAGACCAGGCCTGGAAAAGCAGTTATAAGCAAGTATGTTTTCTGTCTTTAGATTCTTTGTGTTTTTGGTTTTGTTTTGTTTTGGTTTGGTGTTTTTGACAGGGTCTTCCTGTAGCCCCAGCTGGCCTGAAACTCTCTATGCAGACCAGGCTGGCCTTGAATTCCCAGAGATCCGCCTGCCTCTGCCTCCCGAGTGCTGGGATTATAGGCGTGTACCACCACGCCTGGTTGTCTTTAGATAGTTTATACTAAGTAAAAAGTAAGTTGCTTAAAACAACACACACACAAAAAAATCAAAACTAAGAAAATATCCAACTTCTGGGGCTGGAGAGATAGCCTAGCAGTTAAGAGCACCGACTGCTCTTGCAGAGGACCTGGGTTCGATTCCTGGCACCCACATGGTGGCTAAGAACCTTCTGT
Organism: Rhizomys pruinosus; assembly: GCA_009823505.1. Taxonomy (NCBI): domain Eukaryota; kingdom Metazoa; phylum Chordata; class Mammalia; order Rodentia; family Spalacidae; genus Rhizomys; species Rhizomys pruinosus. The sequence goes on along the minus strand of VZQC01002068.1, from coordinate 2,523,340 downwards.
AACTCCAATTCCAGGAGAACTCCAGTTCTAGGGGAATCCGACACCCTCTTCTGACCCCCGAGGCATTGTACGACATGGGTGCACAGACCTACATGCAGACAGTACACTCATACATATACAAAAATAAATAAAATTAAAAAAAAATTAAAAAAAAGAAAATATCCAACTTCTTCCTATAGGATTAAAAGCACACTGAAAAATGCTTTTCAACTTGAAAAACCCATTTCTTTTTTTAAATTTTTAAAAAATTTTATTTATTTCTGTATGTGTATGAATGTACTGTCTGCATGCAGGTTTGTGCACCCGTGTCGTGCAATGCCGTAGAGGTCAGGAGAGGGTGTCAGATTCCTCTGGAACTAGAGTTCTCCTGGAATTGGAGTTTCAGAAGGTTCTTGGCCGCCATGTGGGTGCTGGGGATCGAACCCAGGTCCTCTGTAAGAGCGGTAGGCGCTCTTAACCACTAGGCCATCTCTCCAGCCCCCGAAAAACCCATTTCTATGAAGAGTCCTTTCCATACTGTGAATAGCACAGTCCCATACCCCAAAGGGCACTTAAGGATGACTTCAAAAACGAGTCTTCTGTGACTCCTCTCCAGGAATCATTTTGAGCATCTATTCTGATCACTAATGCAACAAACATGCCCTACATACCAGGAGAGAGACCTGGATTTTGAGCCATGGAAAGGCTTTCTCTACACCATGAGATAACCCTATGCTGGTATTCAATCTCAAATGTGTCACAACAGACAGGCACAGAAGTACTCTGTGCACTATTCCTACTTTACCAGGACATCCAAATGGCATTGATAATTGAAGCTTTAAAAGTTCAGACCCACCATCATGTTCATAGTTATGATCACCACGTTGGAACCTAAAAACTGCAAATATAAAGTAGATTTTTAAAATTGACTAACCTCAACTTTAAGTCTTTTTTGAATAAAACATAGCCATAATATGAACCAAGCTTATGCACACTCTTCTTAGAACTTATTCATGTGTGAACATTTGGCAAGAAAAGAACTTATACATATTAGGCTTTCTTGACATTGTCTGGCATGGAGGAGAGTGTGTCCTGAGAGTAAAGGAAGAGGAACTAGAGACAAGGTCATAGGTATGCTTCACACACCCAGGCAGCAAGCCTGGGACACAGCCTCTTCTGACAACCCTGCCCTTGCTGTGACTACTGCTCACAACCTTTTCAGAAACACTCAGTGATAACTGTGAGTTATCACATTGATCTGTGGTATTCCCAATCAATTTCCAGAGTACTCGGGGTCTCTGAAGGTAGAGGGTACAACTACTGAACACAATCTCATTTCATCATGTTGCAACTAACCTACCTCCAGACTTTTCAATTTTCATGCCAGCTGTAGATATTGGTCTGGTGAGTTTCCCTGTCTCTGACTGGAGAAACGACTGTGCTGTGATTTCTTAGCCACCAGCCTCCAGGGCATGGACCAGAAACAAAATAAGCAAAGGCAAAGAAGCATGATGCAGCTTCCTCTTAATGCATCTGGGACGTTTTGTAAGGACTAAGACCATTTTAAGGATATGTGAATTTGGGTCCCACTTCACCATTCAAAAAGGTCAAGCTGTTTCCTTTCCTGGAGTCTCACTGGGGTTAGGATGCACATGTTCGAGTCCTGATGGAAGCAGTTTGTGCTCTAAGCTCTCTACTCTGCACCTGCCCACTGCCTTCTAAATGCACTTATCAAGATGTGGCAACTCCCTGACTAAATCCAGGACAAAGGTAAGAGACCAGCATGACAGCATTTATGGTTTAAGTAACAACAGAGCTGTGCTTAAAGCACGAGCTTGATTAACTCAGCTGTGATGACGAGAAGGTGATAGAAGTGGGGGAAAAGGCTGGAGAGATGGCTCAGAAGTTAAGAGCACTGGTTGCTCTTGCAGAGGACCCAGCCTCGATTTCCAGCACTACATCATATAGCTAACATCCATCTGTAACTCAAGTTCCAGAAGAATCTGATGTCTTTTTCTGACTCTGTGGCTATTACACAACATATGTGCACTCACACAATGCACACAATACACTCACATAAAATAAAAATAATAAATGAAATAATTTAATAAAGAAGTGGAGGACAGTGTAAACCAACAGAATGGCAGGGAGAAATGGCCGGGTGCGTGCGTAGACTTGGGGCAGAAAATACAGACAGCACTCAGTGGGAGAGGAGACAGCAAAGGGAAAAACCCACATGACCGCTCTGCGGTTCTCCTTGGAACAGCCTTACAATTTGTCATGGAACTTGTGGTTGAATTTCAATGTTCTGTTCACTGAATATGTTGGGCAGTTTCAAAGTTTCTTGTAGAGCTGATAAAAAAAAAAACCAACCCCAGCCTAGCATGACATATAGTACAGCCACATTTTCTCCTTCAAATGAAAATCAATATAGTATATATGTGTAGGTATAAGAAGGTTATCATTGCCAGTGTTTTGTTAGTAATTCAGTTATAAGGAAATTATTACAAAATGTTATATCTAAGACTCAGGGAGGAAAAAAGGGAAAGTCAATGATTAGGCCATAGTTATGGAGGTTAGATGCAAATTCTCACTGAGCCTGTTATATAGACCAACCTAAAACATAGCCAGGACAAGTCTATGTTTGCAATTTTTCTTTTCTTCAATTAAAAATTACTTATTGGGGGCTGGAGAGATGGCCTAGCTGTTAAGAGCACCGACCACTCTTACAGAGGACCTGGGTTCGATCCCCAGTACCCACATGGTGGCTGAGAACTGTCTGTAACTCCAATTCCAGGAGAACTCCAGTTCCAGGGGAATCCAACACCTTCTTCTGACCTCCGCGGCATTGCACGACACGGGTGCACAAACTTGCATGCGGACAATACATTCATACACATACAGAAATAAATAAAATAAAATAAATTACTTATTGATTTTAAAGCTTTGCCTACATGTATATAAGTGCACCATGTGCATGCAATACCCACAGAGGCCAGAAGAGGGCATTAAGTCTCCTGGAACTGGAGTGATAGACCCTGCTGAGAACGGAACATGAATCTTCTGCAAGAGCAGCAAGTGATCTTAACCACTGAGCCATCTTTCCAGCAAACCTGCTCCCCCCACTTTTTTTTAATTTGGACTTTTTCTCTTCTACTTAGCTCAAAGGCAGTACTCCTAACTACAGCCAGAAACTCATGTATAAATCTCTTATGACATAAGAGGTCACATGTGGGAGCCCCCAAACTCTAGTTCCATTTCCTAAAAACAGTAGGCACTGTTCAGTGTCTAACATTTCTCTACCTAATAGGAAACCAGTGCCGGGGGCCCCAGGTAAGTTGCATCCTGGCAGGGCCATTCTCATCTGCAGTTGCTCGTCACCACGAGGACTTCATGCACACCACAAGATACCCTCACACTGCATGATGCTTATCGGGGAGGCACCATTTTTTCATTTGTTTAGTATGAATAATTTTCGTGTTTATCATATTTTCCTGATAGAATTAAAAAAATGTATTTTTCAAAGTTATAAGCATGCTGCCCACACTGTAGAAAGTTGAAATTGGTTCCCTAAATAGCAAAGGATAAACTGTCTCAGCTGTCCAATGATTTGCCAGGTCTCAGGGTAGCCCCAGCTCCTGCCAGTGTGCACCACTGATGCATGTGGCCACACACCACACATACACTCTGCTCTGCTTTCCAGCCAACCTCATCCCTGTTTCTCTTGGAACATTGTGATCATCAGTGAGCAAAGCATGTGTGCACAACCTGAGGTACCGCTATTTGCCTGTGACTGAGATGAACTTATCCACTGCCAAAAGAGCTCTGGTGTACCCACCCCTGCTGCCTCCACCCTTCTCCACACTGAACCAAAACTTCCATGTAACTTCTGTCATCACTCGGCTGTCCAGGCTCTCCTGTTGAGTAGAGATCTCAGCTGGGCACCTGGAGTTTCTGCTCTCCTAGCTGTTCTTGCTGGCCTTTACCATGTGGCCTTCTCAAGAAAAGGGCCTTACCCAGAGTGCCTGCTGCAGCTCTCTAGAAATTAATTCCTCCCCACACAAAGGGGAATGCTCAGAGACTACAAGTCAATTGGCGCACTCTGAAATGAGATTACAAATGAATCCTTGCCAAGGTATGTATACTGCAAAGAATGATTCCCCCAAGCACACCCTGAAAACCCAAAAGACCACCAATGGAGATGTGCAATGTCAACTACAATAGCTCAGCAATGAAGACTTCTGAAATATTTTCCCCCCTTTAATATTCGCCCTCTAGGTCTGTGTTCTTATTATGCTGCGGTCCTACAACACAACATGTTAACCTCTGTTAGTCTGGAAACAGGAGCTTTTCCTACCACACACACACCCACCCTTCTCTCTCTCTCTCTCTCTCTCTCTCTCTCTCTCTCTCTCTCTCTCTCTCCAGGTGAAATATAATAAAATATAATACAAACTACCAATATGAAAGGATGGCATGATGACACCTGTACCCACACACACGAACAAGCACACAACCTCTCTCTCTCTCTCTCTCTCTCTCTCTCTCTCTCTCTCTCTCTCTCCCCAGTTCTCACTTTTGCTCTCATCTGACATTTCTGCTACAATATGTTTTTCTAGAATTTTTAAACAATGGTTTCTTCAGAAACGTGGTAGCAGTACAATTAAGGTCTGATCCTAAATGAATGCTATGGTTTGAATGTTTGTGTCTTTCCAAAATTCCTCTATTGAAACTAACCTATAAGGTAATGGGATTAAGGGGAGAGGCCTTTGGAGGGTGATTAGAAAGAGCAAGCAGAATCTGATGAACCTCAACGTGTGACTTCCCAGCCTCCAGAACTGTGAGCAATGGATCTCTGTTGTTTAGGAATTGCCCTGGCTAAGGAATCATATTACAACAACCCAAACCCAAACAGACTAAGGCAAAGGGTCATCTTTTCCAACATACTAGGACTGTGCATCTTTAGACTGTATATACCAGGCTGACAAGACTGCAAGTGAATTTGCAGAAAAGTACATTCAGAGAATGTTTACTTTTCCATTCTACTAAAAGAAAAGACAGCGTTGTGCTGCAAAGCTCTTCTGGGGTCCCTGGAGTTACATCTTTACTGGCTGTGTTCATGCTTGAACCAGGTACCCAGCTCCTGAGAAGAGGCTAGCAAAGAAAGAGGAGTCTGGTGGTTTGAATGAGAAACATGCCCCAGAGGTGTGGTACTGAACACTTGGTTAGTGGATGCTGTGGCTTTGGGAAGATCATGAAGCCCCCTAAGGAGACGCCACCATTCTGGAGGAAGCAGATCACTGGGGGTGGGCTATGAGAGTTCATATCCACACCCCATTTACAGTGTCTTCCCTGATTCTTCTGCCTCCGTGAAGATGTGAATGCTCAGCTTTCTGCTCTGGTGCCTCCTGCCAGGCCTCCTCCGCCATGATGGACTCTTTTCCCTCTGGAACCATTAGCCCAATAAACTCTCCCTTCTATTAGCCGCCTTGGTCATTATCAGTGCAGCAGTAAAGTGACTAACGTGGGGACTGTCCTTGAAATGCTGCTGTACTATTTCTAAGTCATCTTTTTCTAATTCAGTCAAACTGACCTTATCCTGAAGACCACAGAGCTTGCTTTTTATTTTGTTTATTTTTATTTTTCAGTCAACTATAAGCCACTAGCTATCAGACTTAATCATATGTGATACCTGGTAGAAAATAAAGATGATTGTCATATGATGAAGATGTTCCACAAGCATCTAGAAGGATGAAAACCTTCTCAACTATTACCCTATGGTTTCAGGCAAACAAGGAGTAGAGAGGTGTCTTTAGGAACAGGAAGCATTTGTGATTTCCTAGAGTAATCTTGTACCAAAGAACAAATCGCTTTGAGAAAACAGGTCTTTTCATTTGCTCAGATATTGAGTGAAATTCTGAGGTGGACTCCATGCTGGGGATAACAGAAGATAAAGGAGGAACTGTTCTGACCTTTACAGATTACAAGGCCTCCAGAGGTTTAGAGACAGGTAAGCAGGTAACTGTAACCGGGTGTGAGAGTTGGAGTCTGGGGGAATCTCAGCAGATGAATAACCAACTGGGGTTTACAGGGGCCAGAAAGACCTCTTAGGGAAGATGTTGCCTATTTCCAAGAAAAGGATGAGCTGGAATTAAAACAACACAGAGAAATTCGCACTCTAGACAAAGGGGACAAGCTCCTATCACACGCCACAATTGTTATGCTTCAAGACTCTGAAAATTGTATGTCCTCATACAAATGGATGAGGGAAAAATGGACTTGGCTTTCATTGTGATCCAGACTACTATACAGTGAAGTAAATTCTCTGGTTGAAAATCAGTAACTGTGAGAATAGGAGCCTCCATGTAACATAAACAAGGCTAAGCGCCCTTCCTGTATGGTAATTGCTTAAACATACATTCAGATCCAAGCATGCCCCACAGGCCTTGGCAACAGGAGGGTAAATAAGAGATTAGTAGTTAACTGAACATGACATGTGTTTTCAATAGAGTCAGTGTAATTTATCTATTTACTTGGACTGTCACTTTTTCCCAAAGGAAAAAGATCGGTGGTCTTCGTCCACTTTTGTTTCTAAACATCTTAAACACAATGTTCCTGGCTTTCTTTTAGGATCTTTCTTAATAAAACATGGACATTTATCACAGATTCATAATCATGTTTTCACTTTCTACAGAAAGGTGGGAATACTGGGATACTAGGTTTAAGCTGTTTAGAAATAAAGGTGGGTAAAGAGAATTGATTACTTTTTCCTTTTTTAAATAAAATATTTTATTCATTATTTTATGTGTATAAGTGTATTGTTTGCATGTGTGTTAGTGCACCTGTGTCATGCAATGCCCTTGGAGGTCAGAAGAGGGTGTCAAACCCCTGGAACTGAAGTTATGGACAGTTGTTAGCTGCCATGTGCATGCTGGGAATAGAACCTGGGTCCTCTGCAAGAGCAGTCAGTGCTTTTAATTGCTGAGCCATCTCTCTAGCCCCCTACTTTTTCCCTTTTGGAAAAAGTAAAGACTCTAGTTTCTGCTTTGGCCGATTCCTTTGGCCTCTAATTAAATCAGCACCCAGGGTCATCTCAGGAGTCTTTGCTTTTCATATGAACAAAGATAGAAAGTCATGGTTGGGAAACTTTCAGAGTCACATGCAGCCTGGCCTAGCTCACAGCAAATGCTCAGGGTGCACTTAGCACTTGGGCTTAGGTTTCATCTCTTGCTGTCCTCTGAATAACAGGCCAAAGTTCTTAACTTTGTTGGTTCATCTACACATAGAAATGACTCAGGAAAAACTGAATGAAGTCAGGTGCCTCAATGACTCTGTTTCAGGTCATCGCTCCATTTCAAGAAAGCCACAGTGTTCTCAGTTCTACTGACTAAAATAATGGTGTAGATCAGCCTTTACCAACCATTAAAGGTTTTCTCACTGAGGAGAAAAGTTTACCAATAGCTCCTTAGCATGGTCAAAGTCTCATACAGCTGTGCATGTAATATTAATATATATGTATACATACATAGAAATTTTTATGAAGTGGCACGTACATGCGAATATCCTTTTTTTAGTAAATAAATCAGTATCTGTGAATGACTGAATGTGGGGAATTTTAACCTTTTTCTCTTGATTATTTTTGTACTTCCTAAATTGTATAATGAGAACAATTTGCTTATTAAGAAAATTTTACATGCATATATGTTTATATAACACTTTTTAAAGGAAAAAAATCAGACCAATACAAAGTGGCCACTGTCTAGACTGTCCCCAGGCTGCATTCCAGAGACAAGTGATGCTAAGTATCTATGACAGTGATGGTTGTTCAGATGTCCAGGGGGAGCGAAGCCAGCCAGCAGAGTCCACTTTAGGCTGTCCAAGAAAGGGTCATGGATCTGAGCCACTGGCTTCAGAAAAATAAATTCTAGAATACCATGATGCTATTTAAAGACCGTCTCTCATGGTAAGCATCTAAGGCAGAAACTTGGGGGCTTTAGCCCTGCTTAGCTCCAGCCCAGTGCTACTCATCAGCAAGACAGAGGCTAGGAATCCAGTGCTTCTGTGCTGAAGGCCGCATCAGCGTGGAGCAATGGGAACAGGGAGAGCAGGTGTCTCTGAGGAGTAAGATGCCAGCGAGACCACAGTGACCCTTGGGGAGCTGTCCACTCTTCTTGCCTTCCTCATCCTGACTCTAATCCTGTGTCTCAACCAGGCGGCTAGACTTCAAGATGCTCATTGAGATGTTTCATGGAGCGCTACAATCACAACTTTTGGTGTTTTCTGCCTCACTGGGAACCACCGTAGGTTGCCCTTCAGAATCATAACTAGGCCACTCTACTGAGTGTTTATTTTCTTTAAAAGAGTGAGGTGTAGGCTTTCTCAGATGCGCCATGCTAGCACAGGGGCTCAGGCTGGGCTGGAGCTGGTATGTTTTTGTGGTTCATTTGTTTTTCCTAGGCTGGAATGCACTGGTTTGTCTTGGACTCTTAGTGATTCTGTTTCTTCAGTGTCAGAAGATGAGAAGGTGGCTATTGCCTAAATACATGTGTAAAGAAAACAACTTCTTAAAGACCAAGCATAGCAGGACAGTTAGGCACAGAACCTCTAACATAGGCTGCTGGTCTTCAAAGGCTGGTCCTATAATGGACAGGCTACGCAGCCCTGGGACAGGTACTCAGCCTCTCCGCACCTTGTTTGCCTCATGAATACACCCGTGATAACAATAGCACCTATGTCAATTACAGCATTTATTAAAATATAATCTTCCAAACATGAAACCATTGCCCTCATATAAATACAAAGTGACCATAGTCAAACAACTCACTAGTAAGAGAGTCAGCAAGATGGTTCAAAGGAAAATATCAGGGCTGGTGTATACATATTTCTAAGTTTTAGGATAGTTATCCTTAAAAGAATCTTATGAAAATTAATTTCGTACACATGCATACACTAGGTAAAAAATGAACAGTGTGTGGCACATGATAAAGCTTATACAACTGAAACAATTATCTTTTTATCAAAAATAAAACTGCTTTCAATCTATGCCAATTGAAAGAAGCCATTTTGCTGTTGCTACTATTCTTGATGCAAATGATACAGAATGGATTTGAAATGCCGCAAATTTCAAAATTTTATCTTACTTAATATCTATTAAGATTTCTTTTCAGTTCACAAAGATAAATATATTATTTTTCATCTATTTAAAATGATTAATTTCTATACTCAAAGAAGGAGGTTTATGTAACTTATTAAGGACTTTTGCTTCATTTGGAAGGTGCCTGTCTTGTCTCCTTGCTGCTGGGGTTAGTCAGACCTGGGGCCTGGTCCATATAAATATGAACTCTAACCCTGGACGGCACCCCAGACCCAGAAGATGAATCTTTAAACAAACTGATTTTTGATATTTTAGATCCAACTACATAGCCTTTACTTTATCAAAACATTCTAAACTATTAAAAGATTATAATAACATTTCAAATAAGATGAAAAATGAAGCTTTGTGCTTGTTTCAAATTTAAAAACATTTAAGACTCTCAAAATTCTTAACCAAGGAAGGAGAAGCGGAATAAACCACACGATGAGGGTAGGGTGCAGCCCAGCTACCCTCCCCCGGGAAGCCTGAACATCTTTCAAGTGTCTCCTATCAGGTACAATACTTTGCTCTGTGACTTACTTGTTTCACCAAGAAGCCTCTCCCAAAAGATGCAGGCCATTTCAGACAACCCGTGGGTTCTGCAGAGTTTGGTCTGGGCAATCATTCCACTGCAGATACGAAAATTTATTCACAGAAAGTTTGGCTTCTCTCGCTTGGGTCCTAGGGGTCACTCTGCCAATCACTCTACATCTTGACTCCATGGCGAATTTCAGGGCCAAGACTCTGTCCAGAGCAGGTTTGAGAAAAGCCTCAATTCATGCACACTGAATGAGCCCAGTGAGAAGTGTTTATCCCGAAATCACTCCCTGCTTTCCTATCAATCTTCTGTACCAGAGGACATTAACTGCAGATAATTTACCCAGAACAGGGTCCCTGTGTTGGGGGAAAACTAGAGCCTCTGAAAACCATTCATTACAAAACTCTCTTTGGGACAAAACAACCAGTTTCCTCATAATATGTGTATTTTCCACTTTTAAAATATAATTTTCATGGACCGTCTGTGGCAGGCAGTTCCAAGATCGGCTTCTCATTCCCTTTCCTTCCCATATCCATGTCTTTGTATAAGGGTTACTAGGTCATACTGAAAACATCCACACAGGGAAGGACCATTTTAATGAGGCCGAAGGTGATATGGCATAACTGGACTGCAAACAATTTATGTCACGCTTAAAACTGGATGCCCAGGGAGCAACAATATCATGGGCATTCATGATAATAAGGAACTATGGGTAGCCTCTGGCCAGGAACCTGTGGAGGACTGAGGCGTTCATTGTAGCAATCTACCTGTACCTAAATCCTCTAAATGCTGTACCACCAATCAAACAACAATCGGTCACCTCATTTTTGAAAGGTTGCTACCTGTTCTTTTAATTTAAACTACCTGCTCATCATAGGTCCGTTATTAGAAGCCGACTGCTCTTGCAGAGGACCCGGGTTCGATCCCCAGCACCCACATGGCGGCCGAGAGCCTTCTGAGGCTCCAATTCCAGGAGAACTCCAGTTCCAGGGGAATCCAACACCCTCTTCTGACCTCGGCGGCATTGCACGACATGGGTGCACAGACTTGCATGCAGACAGTACATTCATACACATATGGAAATAAATAAAAATTAAAAAAATTAAAAAAAAATAGAAGGGAACTTCACAACCATCTTGGCAGTTCTCTAAATCACACCTTCACATACATCATACTCAGTGTGCCAGACACTGAGCTAATCTTGGTGGATAGAGAAATGAGTGACACATGGTTCCTGACATGTGAAAAGGAAACATGAAACATGAAAGTTAAAACAAGCAACAGTACCAAATGCTGGCAAAGGCATGAATCAGAACTCATACACTGGTGGGAGTGGAAAATGGTACAGACGCTTTGGAAAGTTGGCAGCTACTTAGAAAATGACACATGCTTCTATTCCATGACCCAGTGAGTGCACACTTAGGTATTTACCCAAACAAAATGAAAACGTGTCTTCAGGAAAGACTGATGTGCAAGAATGTCTGCAGCAGCCTCGTTCAAATAGAAACAACTCAAATGCTCATCATTTGGAGAGGAGATGAGCAAATATTCATGAAATGGAAAGTTGCTCAAGAATCAAACCAATGAATCAGCAGTAAGGTAAATATGGTTAGATATAAGCATATGTAGAGTAAAAGGGAGAGGCATCCGTGGACTAGAGTTCAACTCTGAGCCAGCAGCTCTAGCCCTGAGCATCTGGGCTGGCGGGGAGGGGTGGGAGGTAAGCTGTGGGGCACATGTTGTGGGTCTGGATTAGGGTGAGCACTATGTGGATGTGTGACTCTAGCAAACCCCATCAAGCAGTACATAAAGAATATGTGCACTTCAATGAGAGTAAGTTTTACCTCAGTTTTTACAACAAGAAAAAAAAAACGAGTTGACAGCACAGGCTTTAGGATTCCATTAGACTGGGGTTCTGGGTAGATCTCCACCCGTCACTGACTGTGGGACCTGGAGCAAGTGAATCCTTCTCACTGAGCCCATCTCCCAGGGCTGTTGTGAGAATTCAAGGACTATTTGTTTAGTTAAACATCTAACAAATATTGTTGTGTATGCTTATGTATGTAGGGTTCTGGGGCTGGAACCCAGGCCTTCATTTATGCTAGGGAAGTGTTCTACCCCTGAACTGCCTCCCAGCTGCTGTCAGAGTTGAAAAGAGACAATCTTTGTAAAGTATTAAGCTTAATGCTGGACACAGTGAACAAAAAATGAATCATTATCCTTTTAACTTAAAAAAAATTGGGGGGCTGGAAAGTTGGCCCAGTGGTTAAGAGCACTGGCTGTTCTTGCAGGGGACCCAGGTTCGGGTCCCAGAACCCACATGGTGGATAACCACTGTCCGTAACTACAGTTCCAGGGGAATCCAGTGTTCTCTTCTGACCTCTGCAGGCATTGCACAACATGGGAACACTTACATACATGCAGGCAATATACTCATATACATAAAATAATAATAATAATAACAACATATTTTTATAAACCCTTTCATGAACATGTACATAAGATGCTAAGTCAAACCAAAAAGCAACTTTCTACATAACAAAGTGGGTCAGAGAAAGCTATCTAAAAGAGTTTAAACACTTAAAAGAAGATTTTCAGCTGCTTTACAGAAGGGTCAAGACTATTTTATACCCGTCTAAACCAAATTTTGTTTCCTTTATAGTAGGCAGCTCTGGTGAGTTTCAAGGTGGAAAATCTGATTCGCACTATATATAGATCATGCTAGGTAATATAAATGGTAGAACCATAAATACATGGGTTTCATTAAAGTATAGTTCACTTCAGCTATCCAGAAAACTAACCAAATTACAGCAGTAACTGAACTGGCTGGGCCCATTTGCATTGCTTAGTGGCTAGTGAGGCAGGCTGGGGAGATGGCATGGCCTTAGACAGACCTGCGCCTGGGGCTGGAATCTGGAATCAGCCACCTACTTGTCCCGTAACCTTCTGAAAATTATCTCTCCTCCCAGAGCCTCAGTTTTCTTAGTTGCAAAATTCTAGGTAAGTTATCTTCAGGACAAGGCTGTGTGATAACCGGTGTGGACTCACTACCTATGGACACAGCAGGAAGCAAATAGCAAGGCTTGGAAAACTTTTGGGTCACTTCTTGAAGAAATGGCTATAGAAAAAATCAAAGATGTTAAGGATGAAGATAAAGCAGCTGAGACAGGTGCGGTGATCTTCAGCTTAATACTATCAACTCAACGGCCACCATTAAAACTACTGGCGCTTTACAATGAAAGTCTTAATTTTACATAAAAAGGGACTGATATTCTAAAATCGTAAAACAATCCCATGATAAAATCCAGTATCTGCTGAGTGGGTCCAAAGTCCTCTAGGAGAGAACTTGGGAGTTGGTGCCTGACACATGAACATGAGGATTTGAATTCAGATCCCCAGTACCCTTGTAAGAAGCTGGGCGTCACAGTGTATCTGTAACTCCGGCACTGGGGATGCAGAGGCTGGAGGATCTCTGAGGCTCACTGGACAGCTAGACTAGCAGAACTGGTGAGCTTCAGATCTAGCCAGATTCCCCACCTCAAAAACATGAGGTAGAAGGTGACTGAAGAAGACACCCAGTGTAGACTTCTAGCCTCCAGATGCACTGACATACATATGCACAGGCATGAACACGTACACACACACACACACACACACACAAAGCCTGTGAAGTGTGACAAGAGGTACTGGAGTCAGGGAAGAACACACTTGGGGACACCTGCTCAGTCACCATCTGCTCCCTGCTTCCCTAATGATCAGTCAAAACCCTTTTTAAAATATTTCACCTAAATAAGACATACGATAGACATTGCTTTCCTGAAACTTGAATCTGGGAAACATCATTTGTTTAGTCTCAGGAAGCACCAGGTGCCTGCACCACACTCAAATTTAGGGTTTTGAAATTTCATTTTTGGCAATAATTATATAGGTATGTTTTTTTAATATCTCTTTCCTGTGTTTTATTTAGCTTCTAGAACCACATGGACCATGTTATCACTGGGACGGAGTGGTTTGTAAACCCGCTAAGTGCTACTCCCTGGGAATGCCACAGACTGGCCTGTTATAAGAAACCTCTTAAAATACACAGCCAAGGGCTGCACTGCACTTGCTACTACCTACAAGGGTATGAATTAAGATTAAGTGCAAGCATATGCTACAGAGGAAATGGCAGGTGATCTTCAAACATGTCCAATACTCCAGTAAAATAAGGAAGTACATGGTTTAACTATTTTCTCTCTTGGCTAAGCTCTCTACAGGCGAAGGGCTGAGTGGGCAGAAAAATCATCCCAACCTGTTCTCCTCTGTTCCTCTTAAAGCTGCACCATATCTTCCTCAAATAAGACAGGGGCAGCCCTCATGCCTGCTAATGATCCTGCGCTATATCTCCTTCCAACCCTTCTGATTTGAAACTCAAGATGCCCAGACCACAATATTTTCAAGATCTTTCAAGCAGCTAGATCTTATAAATAAAATCATGGTTGTCTGAAGACAGTTACAAGAGCAACCTGTGTGTAGCTGTCTGACTTTTCCTCCAAACACAGACAAGAAAGGAAAAACAAAATGAACTGAGGCTTCATGTTTCTACTCCCAGCTCTCCCACCCCCACCCTCACCCCCAGCCCTGGAAAGCAATTAAAACAAATCCGCACCACTTCACTGACATGTTCTATACCCTAACAACAGGCTTCCAACATCCTCAGGAAGTCAGATCTGGAGGGACTTGCAATTCATTCCATGCTGTTGCAGGAGTAGGAAGTTCTTAACCTCAAAGACTGCTGTTTGTCTTAGGTGAACCAAATCAATAATTCACAGAACTGCTCAGATTCACATAGAAGCATGGCAGAGCTCATTTGGGGTCTCTCAGGGAACACTAGCCACAGCTTGTTGTCTACTCAGACATACACAGAGTAAAACTAGCTGTCTTGGGGGCATACTGCAAAGCTCAGAGAGAAAGAAAACAGTGCTTTAACCTTGCATATACTAACCATTAAATCACAGTTAAATCAAAAGAGGACAGGGAGCAAACAACCTCTACCAAGTTTGGGGATTTTTTTTTTCTTTCCCTAGTTCCAAGGTACAGAATTTCTCAAAGGCGGGAACGAGGAGAGGGCAGGATAACTTCAGTAATTTCTTCAATCCGTATCATCAATTTGATCATATGAAAAAGATATTAAGTAAATAAATGCAGGCAAGGGAGTTTATTTATGGGATCTGAATTATGTAGGACACAAGAAACTGTTTAACTTCACTTTTAATGTATCCATCCCAATCTCTATGTTTCAAAACATTTTCTGCATAACTTATGAGAAATGCATTTTATTCTGCTTTCAAGTTTATGAGTCTTTATTTTAATTTAATTTTTTTTTGGTCTTTTTGAGACAGGGTCTCCCTGGAGACCCAGCTGTCCTGGAACTCACTCTGTAGACCAGGCTGGCCTTGAACTCACTGAGATCCGCCTGTCTCTGCCTCTCAAGTGCTAGGAATAAAGGCGTGTACCACCACGCCCAGCCTGAGTCTAATTTTTTAAGCTATTATAAAATATCAAGCTCAGCCATTATACTTTCAGTGTATTGGAGGGTTTTTTATTTTAAAAAATTCTTCATCATTGTAGAAATGGATGTTTCATGAGGCAGGGTGGCAGAGCACAAGGCGAGATTTCATTAATAAACACTGCTGGTCTCAGTAGGGAGAAGCTCACAGCGACCTGTACAGAAAAGGGATGGTGAAGGGGACAAGGGCCGTGATGCAGAGTAATGGATGAGGAGCTGGGGTTCAGTGGATGGGGCGTCACCCAAGACAACACTGCTTCAAGGACCTCCAGTGCGTGAGGGTCACACGGGAAGCCTTAGAACAAAATTTGCTTCCTTCTCCCCTTCCCTCTTTCTCCTTCCTTGTTTCCTTCCGTCCTTTCCCTCCCTCTCTCCTCTTCTTCCTTCCTTTTTTGCTTCCAGGGCTTGAACCCAGAGCCTCAAAAATGTTAGAGCTCTCCCACCAGCGTATACCTCTAGCTCCAAATTTGCTTCCATTCATTGCAACTGTTAGAAAAGGCCCAACAAATGGACTTGCGATCAAGCTGCCTCCTAAATAAGTATGTTTATACCAACAGGTTAGTGCAGGTCTCTGCCCTCATCACAGAAGCATCTCAGTGCAAAAGAAAGAGGTTAATACAGACTCACAACTGGTCAAAATGCAGAGAATAAGTGACTTTGGAACACTTGGCCCTAAATGGGATAACTACACACACACACACACACACACACACACACACACACACACACACACACACGTGCAGCTCAGGAATCACCATGGAAGGGGGCCAGGAGCTGAGGAGGACTGCTACAAAATAATGTAACAGTTCTGGATAGGACGAGGGTAATGCACTTATGAACTCACTGCAGCCCTGTTTCCTGCACACAAATGGTCCCATCAACACTTCATCATGGAACGGTTAAGGGCTCTTGGGGCCCTAATCCTCTCAAAGGGACTACTGACAGCTAATGGTAGCAGGGAGTACAGGCGTCACTTTCTACGGTGCTGTAGCTACTGATAACTTGCACATGCTTCTATAAACGGCCTTTCAGCCTTGTTCATGCAAACACCCCTACTTAAACTCAGTGGGTCGCAAACACAAAAAAGACAGAGTAAAAAAGGTGACCTATTGGGAAGAAGAAGGGTTTCAGTAGGAGCTGGAGGGGCTGACACAGTAATGGGGAGGGGCATAAGGAATAAAATGTATTGTATACGTGTATGAAACTGTCAAGGAATAAACCAATTTTTTAGATCTTTAAAAATATTTTTATTTTTATTATTTTCATTTTATGTGCATGAGTGTATTGCTTGCATGTATATAAGTGCACACATGTCATGCAATGTCCATGGAGGTCACAAGAGGACATCAAATTTCTCTGGAACTGGAGTTACAGATGGTTCTTAGCCACCATGTGGGTGCTGGGAATCAAACCCAGGTCCTCTGCAAGAGCAGCCAGTGCTCTTAGCTACTGAGCCATCTCTCCAGCCCCAAACACAACATTTTAATTAATTAAATAAATTTAAAATGAAAAATCAGCCTTTGGAGCACATATGGGCAGTCTTAGGCATCCTAGGAAAACGGCTTTCAAGCCAAGTGCTAAGTCAAACTCTACTTTCCTACTGCAAATCCGTTTCAAGTGATGGCTAGATTCAGCAGGGTTGAAAATCCAGAGAACACAAGGGCAGGTGGTTCTAAGGTGATCTCTGGGAGAAAGGTGTCCAGCAGTGTGGTCCCAGGGACTAGCTCCAAGTTCTCAGCCCTGGACCATTGTGGTGGCTTGTGTGTGGGCTACACCTTCCTTTCGTTCCTTCTGAAACTGACCCTTTCTGTTTTCTCTCTAGCCCTTCCCCCCCACCCCGCCCGCCCGTACCCCACTGTGAGTAACTTCCCTATCAGATTTCCTCTGTGTGGTAAACAGTGAATTTTTGTGTCCTGACTAGATACTGCTCTTTGTTACCCTCAGTGCCTGGCACAAGGCACAAACGTTAGAAGCATGTGTGGTACCGTGACAAACAAACATGGAACTAGAACTCAGTACAAGTCTCCACTCCACCACGTGCTGGCCTCAAGACTTTCGACAAACTAATCAGCCCACTGGTGTTTACTGTGCAATGGGCACAGCACTGGGGAGGAAGCACTTGCTGTGTGTGCTCAGCCCCATCTCTGCAACCTCAGAACTTCAACAGTTCCACAGCTGAACACCTCTTCAGCAAGGCCAACCTTCATTTCCAGCGTGCTCTGTGTACACAGTTTAAAAATCTCCCTGGGTGCTGGGCGTGGTGGTGCACGCCTTTAATCCCAGCACTCAGGAGGCAGAGGCAGGCTGATTGCTGTGAGTTCCAGGCCAGCTGGGGCTACAGGGAGACCCTGTTTCAAAAACACCAAACAAACAAACAAACAAAAAACAAAAACCCTCCTGGGTGACTACCTCATGATCTCATAATCTGAAAACCACAGGAAGAGCTTCATGAGCAGCCTACAGACTGACAGCAATAACAAACCCAGAGCCCATTACAGATCTATCAGATGACATTCAAAGACAAAACCACAACAAACGTGGTGGCTGGCTTCCCTTGTGGAATGGCAATATCTCATCCTATGAAATGGAATGGGAGTTCTGGTGAACCCAGCACAGGAGGTGGACTTTGTGGATCAGTCAGGTCAAGGCTGCTTTCCTCTCAAACAGGGTTAAACCTGGGGGAATCAACCACATCACTTTGGAAAACACTAAAGCTGCTGAGCCTGATGGCGCACGCCTTTAATCCCAGGACTCGGGAGGCAGAGGCAGGTGGATCTCTGTGAGTTCAAGGCCAGCCTGGTCTACAGAGTGAGCTCCAGACCAGCTGGGACTAAAGGGAGACCCTGTCTCGAAAGCAAACAATAAAGCCTCACACATAGCATGCAATTTTTTTACATTTATTTATTTTTTTAAATATATATTTTGTACAAGATTATCAAATCTAGAGCCATGTTCCCGACCCTATGTCCCCACCCCACCACAGTTCATGTATTCTGCCAAACATGCTTTTCATCTCTTTCTCAGTCTTTCTCAAAATTCTCCATGTGGAACTTGACTGTTTTGAGCAGATGTTCACTGTTTCAGTCAGTTCTTTGATGCAGTCCTTTCTGTTGTTGTTATTTCCAATATGCATCACTTCCAACTGCTTGGACAAAAGCTCAAGGGGCCGTGCACAAGAAATACTTACTAGGTAATTGGCACTAGCATCCACAGATCAGGGATAAAAACAAAAAACATTCGTCGTTTGTTTTTCTGGGACTGTGTTACTTCACTCAGCATGATGTTCTCTAGCTCCAGCCATTTTCCTGCAAAGCTCATGATGTCATAAACATGGCCGTGCATGTATCTCTGCGGTGGGGTGAGTCTTGAGGGTACATGCCTAGAAGAGGTATGGCTGGGTCCGGTGCAAGATCATTCCAAGTCTTCCAAGGGTTCTCCATACTGCTTTCCATAGTGGCTGTACTAGTTTACATTCCCACCAGCAGTGGATGAATGTTCCCTTTTCCCCACAACCTCTCCAGCACTTTCTTGATCCTGGCCAGTCTTATTAGAGTGAGATGATATCTTAAAGTGGTCTTAATTTGCATTTCCCTAATTGTTAGAGACGTTGAACAGTTTTTAAGATGTCTCAGCCATCTCTAATTCCTCCTCTGTGAAGTCTCTATTCAGTTCTTTGCTCCATCTTTTGAGTGATTCATTTGTTTTCTTCTTTGGTTTTTGAGTAGTTTGTATACTTTGGAAATCAATGCTTTGTGAGATGTTTCTGCAGTGAAGGTTTCCTCCCACTCTGTAGGATTTCTCTTCAATTCTTTGATTATTTCTTTTGATGTACAGAAGCTTTTGAGTTTAATGATGTCCCATTTGTCAACTGTCGACCTTAATTCTTGCCCAGCTGTTGTCTGATTTAGGAAGTCTTTTCCTACGCCTATGCCTTGTAATCTGCTGCCAACTTTTTCTTCTATCGCCTTCAGAGTTTGGGGTTTCACGTTGAGGTCTTTAATCCATCTGGAGTTGACTTTTGTACAGGGCGAGAGGTAGGGGTTTAATTTCATTCTTCTATAAGTGGTGATCCAGTTTTGCCAACACCACTTGCTGAAGATGCTGTCTTTTCTCCATTGTTTCTTCTTGGCCCCCTTGTCAAATATGAGATGGCTGAAATTGTACATGTTTAAGTTTGGATCTTCGGTTTTATTCCATTGGTCAGCAGGTCTGTTTTTGTGCCAGTACCAGGCTGTTTTTATGACTATAGCCCTGTAGTATAATTTGAAGTCTGGTATAGAGATCCCCCCTGTGTTGCTCTTTTCACTCAGGGTTGTTTTGGCTATTTGGGATCTTTTGTTTTTCCAAATGAATTTAAGGACTTTTTTTTCCAAGCTTGTGAAGAAACTCTTGGGGATTTTAATTGGGATTGTGTTAAATCTATACAAGAGCTTGGGTAGAATGGACATTTTTACAATGTTGAATTTCCCAATCCATGAGCATGGGAGGTTTTTCCATCTCTGCGTTTCTTCTTCAATTCTTTCCATCTTTAAAGGTTTAAAATTTAAAATTTGTTGTAGAGCTCTTTTGGTGTCTTGGTTTAAAGTTTGTTCCTAGGTATTTTAATTGTTTGTTTGGGTGCTATTGTGATGGGGAGGAGTGCCTCTTTCCGTGATCGTTATTCCTTCTCTCAGTGTTTCTTGTTTGTTGGGTATAAAAAGAAAGGCTCTAACTGATTTTTTGATTTTTTAATTTTTTTTTTTAGGTAATTTGATCCTGCCACTTTGCTGAAGGCTCGGCTAATCATTTCAGGAGTTTTCTTTGTTTCCGGAGTTTTAGAACTCCTTTAAGATAAACAATTCGATGCATCAGCAATAGGATAAGCTTGACGTCCTCGTTTTCCAGTTTATAGCGTTACTTTCCTTCTATCTCTTTCTTGCTTATGCTTCTAGCAATGTGTTTCAGAGCACTAATTTGAAGAGGAGTGGTGACAGGGGGGAGCCTGCCTTCCATTCCCTACTTAAAAAAGGAAATGTTTTCTGCTTCACATCCTCTTTTTTCTTCCTCATCATGTAGGATGATATTGCTTGTGGGTTTCCTGTTTATGGCATTTGATTACACTGAGGACATGATACCCTCTTCCACCATTCCCTCTAGGACTTTAAGAAATGGAGGGATTGCGGTGGAGAGATGGCCTTAGCGGTTAGAGCACCAATGCGCTTCAGAGGACCCGGGTCTTCCCCCACCCCACCACATGGCGGCTATAAAACCATGTCTGTAAACAACTCCAAATTTCCATGGAGAACCTCCATTTTTAGTTTTTTTTTTAGTTTTCCAGGGGAATCGAGACCCTCCTGACCGGCGGCATTGCACCACATGGGTGCCACAGACCGCATTGCAGACAGTTACATTCATACGACATACAAATAAAAAAAAAAAAAATTAAAAAAAAAAAAAAGAATTGAAGGGATGCTGGATTTTTCAAAGGCTTTTTCGCATCAATTGAGATGTATGGTTGTGGTTTTTTTGTCTTTCATTCCATTATGGTGCTTGGATGTTTTATTGATTTTTGGTATGTTGAAACCATTCTATCTTCTGGTATGAATCCAACTGGTCATGATGGATGGATCAAATCTTTATGTTGAGCTGTAGGTGATTTTCCTATCCCGTTTAGAATTTTGGACATCTGTTTCACATTAGGAGAGATGGGTTCTACTAATTCTCCTTTTTAGTTGGTTCTTTGGCCTGTTTTTGGTTATAGTGATGCGGGCTTCATAGAAGAATTTGGGAAGAATTCCTTCTGATTTATCTCTAAACAGTTTAGAAACAGTAATAATGGTTTTAGTGTCCTTTTGAAATGTTTTATGAATGTAGAATTACTGCAATGTGAAACCCTTCTGGGCTTGGGCTTTTATTTAGTTGGGGAGGTTTTCTTACCTTCACTCCTCAATTGTCTTCATGTATATGGGGTCCGGTTAGGCTGTGGAATCTCCTCTTGCTTGAGCTTTGGTATTCCCAGAGATTTCAGATTATTCTCATCCATTTCACTCGATGTTTTCAAACTTGGTAGGGATAGGTTTTTGAAGTAGTCCTGTACTGATTTTTCTGGATACTTTTCCTTGTGTTGTTGTTGAATATCCCCTTTCATCACAGATGTCATTGATTGGAGGTTGTTTCCGTCTTCTTTTTGGTGTTAACTGGGATATAGAGTCTGTTCCGAATCCCGTTTTTGTTATTCTTTCAAAAAGAACCAACTTTTGGTTTGGTTCATTGATTTTTTGTATTGTTTTCTCTTTGTTTCTATTTCATTGATTTCTGCTCTGAGTTTTTATTTTTCTGTTGTTGCATTTTGTTGTTTTTCTTTTTTTTTGTTTGCCTCTTCAAGTGCTTTAGCTGCAGTGTTAGATTCATCACTTGTGCTCTTCTGTTTTCTATTAGGCACCCAGGGCATAAAAATTCCCTCTAAAGGACTGCTTTTAAAGGTATCCATAGTTGTGTGAATTTCATTGCCATCAGTTCCAAGGAATGCTATTTCTTTCATTCTTCCTTGACCCATTCCTATTCAAAGAGTGTGTGTTGTAGGTCTCCATGTGTTCTTGTAGGCAGTAGGGCTTTATCCTCGAGGGATAGAAATGTGTTGATATGAATTTATTGCATTGTTTTCTGATAGGAATTGCAAATTGACAATTATTTCAAATCTTTTTTCATTTGTGGAGGTTTTTCTTCTGTTCCCAGATATGTGGTCATCTTATTGTGATGTCCATTGGAGGTTGTGAGTAAAGTAATTATGTAAATAGAATTGACATGGGATAAGTGGAATATCTATGTAAGAGTAGGTCTATGAGGTCACATATGGTGTACATATCACAATAAGGTCGAGGTGTCCAGATGAGTATACCTCTGTTCTATCTGTAATATTGTAAGGGTCTGCTAGCTGAAAAAAAGGAATACTTCTCGAGTGGGGCTCGTCATTTGAACATTTAAGGGCTGTGAGAGATCAGCCCCTACTATATCTGTACTGGGGTTATGTGTGTGACTTGATGTGTCCTGGGAATGGAGAACTTTCTTTATAACTATAAACGTTTGCTGCACCAGCAGTTTGGTGCAGATATATATATCATTGAATATTGATTGACAACAATGTATATTAACGCAGCAATGCAACACCAGGTGAAAAAGACAACTTGTCTTGTATTCCTTTGATAAAAATGTAAATGGTCTTCTTTCTCTTCTGATTTCCTAATCTCATGCATATTACATAAGTGTGTGTCATCTTATGTCATCGATATATATCAAATGACTAGGTGCCAGACCCACCATGTGCTTCGTTCTTGTGTCGTGTACCTATGTTGCTTGGAATATTGTTTTTCCATCCTTTCACTTTAGGTGTTTGCCTTGTCTTGAAGGTATAGACTTGTGGTTTTTTGTCTTTCTTTAAGTTTTTTTTTTTTTTGGATTGCTTTTGTTGTATTGATTTATACAACATTTTCGCCAATTTTCTCAGGTTTCAGGCATTATATCCCCTTAACACGTCCCCCCACCCACCACTACCCCACCCAGACAATGCATTCTGCCGTAAGTTTCTTTGGCATCTTTCTTGCTTTTTTTGTTTGTTTTTTCATTTTTTTCTTAACAAATAGTGATAATTGTGAGTGCAGTAAAGCATCCTTTCTGTAAAAACCATTTTGCAGCAGTTGTGCCAACCACACAGACTCATGGGTCCCCCACCACCCAGGGGGGGCTTGTATGTTCTACCAGTACATTAATTGAGAATGTTGTCCTAGTACTATATGTGTGTAGTTTTCACCATTAAACCCCAATTCGAATCCCTTACATTCTACCACACCCCCTCGTCCGCAGAATTGTTCCCTGAGCTTAGAACAGGGCACAGTGGATGAGAAACAAACACTCTAACTATTCCTCTGAGAGCTGATGTGTCTTGGTCCTCTAGTCAGTTCTCTGGCTTGTTTTCTTTCATGGTGCTGCCAGCACGTTTTGCCAGGCAATAACCTTCATCCTACTGTATGCACAGCACATGGGCAATTAGAGTATGATGAGGTAGATAACAGTATAAGTAGATTGCCGTGCAGATCACGAAGTGACGGACACACAGGATTAGATATAGAGGTATTAAACAGTAGGTAAGTTGAGGGTAGGGACTGGTGGATAGGACCCAGAGTGTTTGGATGTGGGGATGGGAAGGCAAAGGGACAGGGCGGTTTGGGTGAAAAGGAGGGGAGGGGCGGGGGGGGGGGTGAGAATGAGCGCCGAAAACCTCTGGAGCGGACGGGGACTGGCGCTCGGGGGCAACCAGGCCGGGGGGATTTGAGGCCGCCAAGGGGGAGTAGCAAGGCTGAAGAGAAGTTCTAAGAGATGGTGGGATTATGACAGACGGAAGGGGAGGGAGGCCATCGGCTGGGTAGTAGATGTGCAGAGGGCTATGGCGGGGAGAAGGGGTAAAGGGGCTGGACCACTGAGGGAGGGGAGGGCGGGGGGGGGGACGCAGGGAGAATAGGTAGGGGAGGGTCGAGACGGTATGCCGTGAGCGAGTAGGGGGGAGCGAGGAGGGGAGAAAGTGGCGGGAAGGACCCGGAGGAGGGGGGGGGTACGAGGGGACCGGGACGGCATTTAGGGGGGAGAGTCGGGTCGCCGTCGCCCCGCGTCCTTCGGCCACAGCTGGGCGTGCTTTTAGAGCGTCTGACACGAAAGGCTTCACGCGATGGCAGGTCGAGAGATAGGATGTAGTGCTGCTGTACATGTAAGCTAGTGAAATGTGGCTAGGAATATCGATCCCGGGCGGACCGGAGCGGCCGCAGCCGAGAGGATGGTTGTGTGTGTGAGGGGGAGGGGGGGGAGGAAGGCTTAGGGGGGGGGGGAGGGAGTGGTTTGGCAGTGCGCCGGGTCCTCCGGGAGGAGAGGGTAGGGCCGGCGGGGAGGGAGGGGGGAGGCGGAGAGAGGCTCGGGGTAGGGGGGGGTGGGCCCCTCCTGGGGGACCCCCGACCCTCCGAGGGGGAGGGAGAGAGCGGCTCCGGGGGGCCGACGGGGGGGAAGGCGGGGGGAGGGGAGGTGGTGCTGGTGGTGCCGAGAGAGAGGAGAACCGATAGAGCTACGCTGTGCATGAGGGAAGGGGAGCAGCGAGTGGGGGAGAGGGTGGAGGGGGAGGGGGTAGAGGAGGAGGTGGAGTGCCGGCCGAGTAGGGGAGGGACGGAGGCTTGAGGAGTGGGGGGGGAGGTCGAGAGAGAGGGACGGAGGCGGGGAGGGGGGGGGAGGGGAGCCCGGATCGCTGGGGCCGGCCCGGAATGTTAGGGGGGGGGGGGGAAAAGAAGGAGCCCCGGCCCCCCGAGAGAGTTTAGAGGAGAGGGGGGGACCCCCGAGAGCCCTCCGCGAGGAGGCCGGAGGGAGAGGGTGAGGTGGCCCCGGGCGTGGGGAGGCGGGACAGGGGCGTGGTGGGGGGGTGTGGGGGAGAGGAGGGGGGAGGAGAGCCCCTGCGGAGTGAGAGAGCAGAAAGGCGGTAGAGAGACTGGAGGCAGGCGTGGAGGCCACATGAAGGATGGCCGCCGGTGAGCCCGGGTAGGAGGAGGGCGCGGCCGAGTCCTCCGAGAGGGGGGGGACGGGGAGTAAGCGAGGAGGGGCGGGGGGAGTGGAGGGCCCGGAGGTAGAGGGGGAGAGTAGGGTAGCGGTAGGGAGGGGAGGCGAGAGTGGGGGGGGTGCACCGAGTTGGGACGGTGTGGAGTGGGAGGGGGGAGTAAGCTGGACGGAGAGTAAGAGGCGGGTCCGGAGGAGTGAGTAGGTAGTGTGGTAGAAAGACCTTGGGGATACAGAGGGTGGACCCCTAGGAGAGCCCGAATATAGTGTTATCAGACGAGGGATTATATGTTTAGGGATCCTATTTTCTTTTTCTCTTTTTCCTATTTCCCTTTTTACTTCATTATCTTTTTTATTATTTCTTCTCTTAATCTTTTATTTTTTTACCTATTTATTCTTTCCTTTTTATATTTTTTATTTTATATTTTATTCTTATTCTTTTTTACTCCTATTACTTCCTTTTTATATTTTTACTTATTTGGTTTATGGTCTTTGGTAATACTCTCTTGGCCTCCCAGAGGCCATTCTGTCTACTGGCCACAGTGTGGTCTTCCCCTTACATCTTTCCACTTGTTTTATGACAGGGTTCTTAACCAGGAGGGCCTTATCGCCCTCTCCTTCCTGCAATATCCCAGTTTGGAGGCAAGGGAGCCTTACCTTGTTGTGGGTGCTTGGAACCCCTGGCCAACCATCTCCTTGTAGAATAATCCATGTTTGATGTCAGCAGTCTAATTAATATTTTTGTTTAAGTGGCATGCTTAAGGAGACTTAGCATTTATTTGGTTTCTGAATGGAGAATAATCCTTTTTCACAGTTTTCTATGTCATTCATCATTAAAGAGGGCAGTTTTTATGATTTAACAAGAGGAATACTCTATAACAAGCTGGCTCCAATCTAAACAGTGGAGAATGACCTCATCGTCATCTTATTTCTCCTTATTCATGGGGGGGAGGGGGAGTTTACGAAGGCTTTGTATTATAAACCTTTGTGGCACCTGAAGGTTTAAAAACTTCGTTAGTGAATCATTAAAAAATAGTTGTTACTAGTAGGATCCACAGAGGGCTGATGTCTGCAGCAATCTGAGGCATTTCTTCCCTTAATGCCCAAGAGAAAGTCAATCCTCTGCTGGAACTTTCTGGTAAATTTGCTCACTGGAATGGTTGGACTCGGGAGGGTCCTGGGCGTAGGGTTGGAGGACGGACACGGTGTTTGTATATCGATTGGTGCATGTTTAAATTGAAGTGAGTTCAACAAGTATCCAGTTTTGCCCAATCTTCTCTCAAGGATACGTGGTGTTTTGATGTGGACTTAGAAAAGTAAATATGTGCGCAAATATTGGATAACATTGGTTTTTGGAAGGCTGATAAAACGGTAATGATCGAGTTAATTGGGTGGTATAAAATTGCTCTTGTCCACATTATGCTTTTAACTAAAATCGGTATAAAATTCCTTTGGGATTGGTCATATACCAATGTTCTTCTATTAATTTTGCTGTCATAAGTATTTCACCTGGTTAGCAATTCTCTTTTCACCATAGGATGTATTTAACTCAAAAAAACTTTGTTTTCCCAGTTAATCACATACCGGTAATAACCCAAAACAGCATGGGTGAAACTTGATGAAATCTGTGGCCTTGATTCAACCCTATAGGATATATATAAACAGCAAACTGCTTTTTTGAGACTCAATTGGTCAAAAATATAAAACCTTAATAAAAAAGGGGGATATGAGATAGATATGAAAAAACTTTTGTCAAAAAAAAAACCCTTGCACCCAAATCTTAAAACTATGGAAGAAAGGATTTTGTATGTTTCCCAACAGGCCAGAGTACCCACCAACTTAATGGCTGAGAAAGAAGGTGTTTCTTGTAGAACAGCATTATATGATGGGTTTGTTTTCCTAATCCATATCTCCCAGTCTGATGTCTTTTGATGGGGGGGAATTTAGTCCATAATAATTTACGGTTTGACTGATAGGTTTGTTTTGCTTCCTTTTGCCTATTACTCTTGTGGTTTGGGTTTAGGTTTTTTGCTTGTATGCAGTTATGCTATTGATTTTCTTTTTAGGGTGCCTGGGATTGTTGCTCCTTTCTTTCTGTCCTTGAACTGCTTCAAGATTCTCTGAAGGGTTGTGTTTTTCCAGATGTATTTCTTCTTTGCATCTTGTTATGTCAATGAAGGTTTTTCCTCTCTTCTCAACTCTAATTGAATTTTTCATTTTTTTGCTGTGTCAGTAACGTAGGGTGGGCATTATTGTCTCTTTAACACTGAAAATGCTTTCGTCCACGTTCTTCTGCTTTCATATTTGCATGAATATAGTCCAGTGTTGTAATCCTGGATTTAGGTTTTCCTTCCTTTCCTATGGTTACTTGTTGTTTTCTTCTTGTGGCTTTAAGGATTTGTTTTTGTCTTGTCCTTTGGTGTCTAGCAGTTTTAACTATGACGTGCACTGATAGTTTTTCCTTTTCTGATCTTGTCTGTTTGGTTTGGCGTTCTATGGTGCCTTCTTGTCATTGGATTATTGGTTTGTCTTTTTTTTCGTTTTGGGGAAATTTTCATCATTTCGTTGAAGATATGATAATACCATTCTCTTGGGCTTCTCTCCTTCTCTATTCCTTACGGATGTGGAGGTTTTGATCTTTTCAATAGTGTCCCACATTTCCTGGTTGCTTCCACTTTTGTGTATTTTTATAATTTTTCAATAATCTTTCCTTGAGGTTTTTTAGTTGTTTCTGTGTTATCTTCAGGATCTGATGTTCTTTGTTATGCTTCCTCCATTCTGCTTTTGAGGCTTTTTTCCATTCCTTTCCTCTTGATTGATGAGGTAGTTTGATTTCTCTGTTTCATTTCCTCTTCTGATTTCTTTTAGTAGTTTTCCCACTTCCTTTTGGAGCTTCTCAATCCCTTCCTGTAGCCTCTTTGCTTCGCTTGGGTTGGGTTTCCTTATCTTTCAACATGGGGCTTCTTTTCCGTGTTTTCCACTCTTCTGATTTTTTTTTGTTTCTCTTTTTCTTAATTCTTGATTTCTCCTTTATAATCTTGCATTTCTTTAAGTATGTTCATGATTGTGTTTCTGATATCTGTGTCCTGGGCCATCCCCAGGGGGATCCCACTGTAGGAATCTTCCACAGGGTTGGTAGAGCTTGGTCTGGGATTATCCAGCACCTTTCCCATATTGTCTCTTCTTCATGTTCCTGGCATATGGGCTTCTCCTTGCCTGTACTGTGGTGTGAGTCCCAAATGCCTCTTCACTGTGTTTGAAGGCTTGCTTTGCTTGCCTCCTTCAGATGCCTTTGTAATTTGTAATCTCAGTTGGGAGGGGGGAGTACCTGTGCTTCAGGTGGTCTTGGGAGGTCTCCAATCCTATTCCTCTTTCATCCAATAAAAACTCTTTAGGTGCTGGTCGTGGTGGCACATGCCTTTAATTCTAGCACTTGGTAGGCAGAGGTAGGCGGATCTTTGTGAATTCAAGGCCAGTCTGTTCTACAGAGCAAGTTCCAGGACAGCTGGGGCT
This sequence comes from Rhizomys pruinosus, assembly GCA_009823505.1. Taxonomy (NCBI): domain Eukaryota; kingdom Metazoa; phylum Chordata; class Mammalia; order Rodentia; family Spalacidae; genus Rhizomys; species Rhizomys pruinosus. Next base: position 2,495,065 of record VZQC01002068.1, on the reverse strand, counting down.
ACAGGGAGACCCTGTCTTGAAAAGAAAAAAAAAAAAACCCAAAATTCTTTAGGGTTTCCTGGATGAAATTTAAAATCAGGAAGACCATACTGCCTGCCACCTTAAACAATTTATTCTTATACTTTAGGGTGTGAATTTTAATAGGTCATGGTCAATGGCTATTTTCTACTAGCAAATTTTGCATGAACTTCACCTTTAAAGGAGTGCGAACTGGATAACTGTAGGAGATATCCCTTACTCATTTGAAATTCCTTGCCCATGGCAGAGTGCTTAGCTCTTAATATGCCTTCCGTAACTGTTTAATAGCCCAAGGACTAAAGGAATGAGTGGCTTCCTTACTGGAAATAATAAAAAAAATGTGTGCTTTCACCTAGGAAATGCAAAGGTTATCGACTGCTAAGTGTTGTCCTGTAAGAAGTGATTCAATAGTAATAAGCTGATATGTTTCATTAGCTAAGTAAGGAATTAAGATTACTCTGACACTAAGGTATTCTCTTTGTTTAAATGTATTCATGGTTAAGATGAAATCTTATATGCAGCATTGCTTTTCCTCTAGTATATACTAGGACTAGTCTTTTGAGGTCTGTTTTAAGCTATTAGATGATATAAAACCATGGAGACAATAGGTGGAAAAAAATTACATGTCTGAAACAGACTCTCCACATTGTTTCAATAACAGCATCGGGTTATGAACAGAAAACAAGATGGGGGAAAAGGTCAACACAAAACTGCCTCTCTGAAAAATCACCCGTGTTATAACCTGCTCTTATTGATAAGAAAAGCACTTTGCTCTTAAACCATCAGGGCTAGGCCACACAAGCCCAGACACAGTGCTGAGATCTTCAGAAATGCTTTTCTTTTAACCTTTTCAAGGGACTGGCTGTTTCCAAAAGTGTGTGCTAAAATAATAATACTCAAATTCATGCATGTTTGAATTTCAATCACTCCACTTCGCTAAGCTGGTCATCTGTATAGTGGATAAGTCTGTGAAGTAGGTAGGTGGGCAGCTGGAGTGATGAGAGTATTTCCAGCAAGGCTGAAACATACATAGCCTACTTGTCTTCCACCTAAGTTTCCTTGGCCACAGGTACCTTTTTCATCTTGGACATACACTCTTTCTTCCTGGAATTTTCTAGTTCTCTTTTCTTTCTTTTTATTTTCTATAGGTGCCACAATGTTATTTAAAAAGATATGTTTGTAATGTTTTATAACCATTACAAATAATTTCTGTGTTGTCACCTATGGTGCTGTCTTGATCCTAAATGAAGTGGTGGTGAGAAGATCACTGCATCTGCTGCTGCGGAGAGTGAGGGATCAAGCTGGGCTCCATTGGGGGCTCTTGGGTAAATAAGCTCCCTTTACACAGCCCTTTCTTTTGTTTGTTCTGCCATTAAGATCCACAAAAGGCAGGAATACAATGCCAACTTGTGGAGTTGAAGAGATGGCTCAGCGGTTAATGCTCAAAAAAAAAAAAAAAAAGAGTTTTGAATGCTTGCAGAGGATCTGAGTTCGATTCCCAGCACCCACATGGCAGCTAACAATGGTTCATAACTCGAGTTCTAGGGGGTCCAGCACTTCCTTCTAACCTCTGTGGGCACTGCACAACGTGTGCACTTACACACAAGGTGGCAATACACTAATATACATAAGATGATAATGATAATAATAATAATTATTATTATTAATAAAACAATAAAACCAACTTACACTGCTTGCAAGTCTTAAACACTAAATTAAAACGATCAAATTGCAACATTTCTGGAAACTTAAATTTTTTAGCTATCAAATAAAATTCATCTGACTGCTGCAAAAAGTCTGTGTAGTTTTTGCTTCATTTTCAGTTGCTATGATAAATTACCCTTGGGGGACAAAGGGTTTATTATCTCACAGTTTCAAGTCAAAGTCCATTATGGCAGCAGGACCTTGAAGTAGTTAGTCACATTATATTTACAGTCAAGAGCAGAGTGACAAGTTGATGCTGTCATTCTAGTGCTCAGTTCACTTCTCCATTCTTATTCAATCCACAGTGCCCTGCCTATGGAACACCCACAGTGGATGGATCTTCCCATCCCAACTAATGTAATTAAGGTACCCCCTGGCATGCCCAGGGATCCATCTCTTAGGTAAGTCTAGATTTCCTCAAATTGGCAATTAACCCTAACCATCATCACACCCATGTTTCTGAACTGCATATTCTCATTTTCATGGTAGAGTGTTTAATAAGGTTGATGTTACCAGATCTGTACTTTCCAATTATCTTTCCAGTATAAGAGGACTTTGACTTTTCCTCAAGAAAATGTTCCCAAACCCACTAAGTCACTAAAAGGATCACTACCGACTCACAGAGAGACAGACCTAATACCACCACACACTTCTCTGACTCACAGAGAGACAGACCTAATACCACGACACACTTCTCTGCCACCATATCACCCACCTGTGCAGTGCAGACTCCAGAGTGCTACACCTGGGCGTTTTTTTTTGTTTTTTTTTTTTTGTCTTTTTTGAGACAGGGTCTCCCTGTAGCTCTGGCTGTCCTGGAACTCACTCTGTAGACCAGGCTGGCCTCGAACTCACAGAGATCTCGCTGTCTCTGCCTCCCAAGTGCTAGGATTAAAGGCGTGTGCCACCACACCCAGCCTCACCTGGGCATTTTTATATGTATGTCTGTGTGTGTATGCCATGCATGTGTGCCCAAAGAGACTAAAAGAGGGCATTGGATCCCCTGGAGCTATAGTTATAGGCAGTTGTAAGTCACCTGATGGTGGTATTAGGAATCAAACTCAGGTACTGTGGAAGAGAACAAGCACTCTTAACTGCTGAGCTATATCTCCAGCCCCCACATGGTCAATTTATTCCACTGAAAGCTCATTAGCTCTTCGGTCTTTCTGTCAGCTACACTTCAAAGTAAACTTTTATTGTCCTAAGTTCCTAAGGACTTTATAGTGAGACATATGAATTATATCTGTAAATATATTCAGTGTATAGATTTTTTAAGGGCTAAAGGGAATTAATGTACACATCAAAATTTGGCACCCAATTCTGGATGAGCTCAATAAGAGTCTCACAATTTTCTTTGACACAACTCAAAACTTTTAAAAGTGCATTTAAAAAATTTTTTTATTTATTATTTTTATGTGTACGAGTGTACTGTCTGCAGGTAGGTTGGTACACCCGTGTCATGCAATGCCACAGAAGTCAGAAGACGTGTCAGATTCCCCTGGAACTGGAGTTAAAGATGGTTCTTAGCTGCCATGTGGGTGCTGGGAATTGAACCTGGGTCCTCTGCAAGAGCAGTCGGTGCTCTTAACTGCTGAGCCATCTATCCAGGCCCTAAAAGTGCATTTTTATGATGCCCAGCCTAAAGTTAACCAAAGGGCTATCAAACTCACTTACAAGAATTAGATCCCTTTCTTAAAACAGAGTAGACTTACAACAACTCAAAAGTGAATGAGGAAGCCGGACACCACGATGCACACCTGTGATCCCAGTATCTAGAAAGATGAAGCAGGATGATTGAAAGCTTGAAGCGATATAGCAAGAGCTTGCCCCAGAAAAACAAATCAGGGGGCTGGAGAGATGGCCTAGCAGTTAAGAGTGCCAATTGCTCTTGCAGAGGACCCGGGTTCGATCCCCAGCACCCACAAGGTGGCTGAGAACCATCTTTAACTCCAGTTCCAGGGAAATCTGACACCTTCTTCTGACCTTCACAGCATTGCAAGACATGGGTGCACAAACCTACATGCAGATAGTACATTCATACACATAAAAATAAATAAATAAATAAAATAAAAAAAAAAGAAAAGCAAATCAGAACAAAAAACTATAGTTCAGGGCCATTGCTCAGCCAGCCATACTTTACAAATGGAAATGAATCTGAATTTGGTCCATCAATTCCATATGATTTTTAAACACATAACTCTGGCTACTAGATAAAACTTGAACCCCCCCCCATTGCCACTGGTTAGTAAGAAACTGCTGGGTGTGATTCTGTTTCCAGCAAATTCTACAAAGCACCTCCATATCACTGCCCTTTGAACAATTCACCAAGTTGCTTTAGGAAGGGACTGATTCCCCAAATTAAAAATCACAGATCTCAAGACTTGCTATTTTTCACTGAGACTTTTTGTTTATTTGTTTTGCTTTTTGAGACAGGGTCTCCCTGTACCCCAGCTAACCTGGAACTCACTATATAGACAAGGGTGGCTTCAATCTCACAGAGAGCTGCCTGCCTCTGCCTCAAAGCATGCACCGCCATATCTAGCTTCATTCATACTTCTTAAAAGACTGTTCAGCCTCACAGAGAAGATAGACACACACACAAATACACACACACACACACACACACACACAGCTGTTAACTACACATAAGTGCAGTGCCCATGGTTTTTACATGCTGGGGATATCATATACAAGTCTTTACTATGCCCCTAACCCTAAGAAGATCTTGCAGCTTTAGTGACAGACTATGAAATTACTTAAACAAACAAACCTCAGTCTGAAACCATATCCCCTAGGCCATACTGGAATAAGAGAAACACATAATAATGGGGAAATGATGTATGTGATAAAGCTCTACTATAGTTTAGAAATGAAGCTGCAAGTCATTGTCAGAAAGTAAAGATCATGTCTTTTAAAGCTCTTAAGTATTTTCAAATTTATAAGACTTAACTCCAGTCAATACAAAAGAAACTTGGGATAAATTTAACTGATCAAAGGGGAGCACAAGCTAACATCAGAGAGAATAGTGCAAGGTGCAAGGCCAGGAAAGAAATGTCAAATTTAAAAGGGCAGGAAGAGAGGGGGAGAACAGGATGCCTTCAGGAGAGAGAGAGAGAGAGAGAGAGAGAGAGAAAGAGAGAGAATGTGTACATGTGTACATGTGTGTGTCATGTATATGTATGCCAGGGCATGTACATATTCACATGCATTAGAAAGCCAGAGGGTGATATTTGGTGTCTTCCTCAAGTGGCACTCCATCTTGACCTTGGAGGCAAGGTGTCTCACTGAGCCTGGAGCTCACTACCTTGGCTAGGTTGGCTGCCTAGGGATCCTCCTACTTCTGCATTCCTTCCTCCCAGGGCTAGGGCTACAGACTTGCACCACCACACCCAGCTTTTTGCAAGTGCTGGGAATCTGAACTGAGGTTCTCAAACTTGCATGGCAAGCGGTCTACCAACCGAGCCACCTCCCTGGGCTGGATTTTGGAATCAAAGCAAACAGAATAGAGAACATGCAACAATCCTCAGATTAACATACACTTATCTTATTTGTCCATCCAGGTTCACAGTGATGCCAAAGACATGGTTGGCAAGATATATATCCATCTTCCTGGAAACTCAGTTTCTGAAATGGTCAAGAATACACAAGTGGCTCAGATGGCTGCTTGACTGGAGGAGCCAAGCAGAATATACATTAAGGAAAAAAAGGTCCCGGGGGCTGCATGCCCATCTACAGTCTGATTTGAAACCACTTTCCTCCAGAACTGGAAATTACTTTACTTTTGGAGGTGGTGGTAGTGGTCATGGGCACTGGAACTCGGGACCTTGTGCATGCCAAGCATATGCTCAGCACTGAACTCCCTGCCCAGCAAGATCTTACATTTAAGGCTTAAAATCCATCAACCCACTCATCTATGGACAAAACTAGAAAGTTTTATTGTGTTCTTGGGCACTCTCAACTAGATCACCCCTTCATAAATTACCCACTTCTCCAGGGACTTGGAGTCACTGTGTTTCCGGCTGATGGCACAAATTCTGAGTAACTCCAGCTTATCCCTGTCATATAAATAGCATCTGCTTATTTTCAAGGAAGAAGAAAATCTGTTTTCAGTTGGCTTATTCAAATTGTGCACTAATAAAAAGCTAACCACAATGTATTACTGGTTATGAAGTGTTGCAACGTTAAAATTTTTTTTACTGATGATCTTATTAAATTAACATTTTGGTAAGCTTTAAAACATAGTTGCTAATTGGTAAGTAAATGTTCAATAATGATCATTTAATGAACGGCTTGCTCTAAAGCTTAATAATAATAACAACAATCATCAGAGCTAACACTTTAATTTACTTACTGTGGATCAGCAGTTTCTCCAAGTACTTTATTGTGCTCTTAATCAGACATCCTTATTGTCTTAAGAAAATGAAATATATTGTTTTCACCTAAAGAGCATATCAAATTTAAATGTCTTCTTCAAAATATTGTATTCCTATGGCTACCTCTGAAAGCTTATTTTTTCCAATAATATAATGTTATTATTAACTAATGATTATGTCCTTTTTGAGCACTTTATGTGTACAATTATTTCTATAGGAAAAAGAATATATAAAATCTACTGCATGTCTGGGCCAGGCATGGTGGTGCATGCCTTTAGTCCCAGCACTTGGGAGACAGAGGCAGATGGATCTCTGTGAGTTCAAGCCCAGCCTGGTCTACATAGTGAGTTCTAGGCCAGCAGGGGCTACGGGAGACTCTGTCTCAAAAACAGCAAAAAAAATATATTTTTTTGGCATGCCTAAAGCACTGGAGGACTAACCTTCCCTATAATTGACCTCAAATGCACTGCTAACAGTAATAGATCAAATATCTAAACAACACAATTGTAGCATTCTTAAATTTTTTTTTGGTCTTTTCAAGTCAGGGTCTCCCTGTAGCCCCAGCTGTTCTGGAACTCACTCTATAGACTAGGCTGGCCGTGAACTCACAAAGACCTGCCTGCCTCTGCCACCCAAGTGCTAGGATTAAAGGTGTGCACCACCAAGCCTGGCTGCATTCTTAAATATTAAAAAAAGGTATACAGACTAACAGTATTGAGAATATCAACTATTAGATTCAAGTTAAACAAATATGTAATTTTACTCAAATCATAGACCTATAACATTCTCAAGGGACTGAAGTACAGAAAGTGAATGGCTTGTTCCATCTTAAATATGTGGTAAGGTTTGACAGTTTCTATGAAAAAGGGCTTTTTTTCTGCAAAAATAACAAATGGTAATGGGTTGTTATAGGAATAATCTTCTATGATCCATGGCCTAATAATTTCAAAATAGAAAAAAGACAGAAACCACTTTAAAAAAAAGATATCCTGCAGGGTAAAAATTCTGTCATCTGTTTTTGAAAAAAAAAAAACATGGTCCTCAAAAATCATCTCAAGGTTATTCCTTAGTGAATAGAAAGGAAATTCTAATTTTTTGAAATAGGATCTCATTATGCAGCCCTGGCTGGCCTAGGACTCGCTATGTAGACCAAGCAGACCTTGAATTCGCAGAGACCTGTCAACCTCTGCCTCAAAGTGCTGGGATTAAAGGCATGCATAAGCCATGTCCAGTAGAACTCTAAAATTCTTTATTACTGTGTGTCTACAAGTATATGTTTAAATATGTTCCCATAGCACATGTGTGGAGGTCAGAGGATAACTTGGTGAAGTTGGTTCTCTCCTTTCACATTTATGTGGGTTCCAGGGATTGAACTCTAGTCTCTAGGCTTGCATAGGTGCCTTTACCCACTGAACCACTGTATCAGCCCAAGAGTAAATTTGAATCCACAATTACTTTTGTATTTTTTAAGCACTAGATTCATTTCAAAATTGAGAAAAAACAAGATAATCAGCACTGTGCTAATATGCTTATTAGATTAAGTTTAGACTCTTTTTCTTTGTTCAAAGGTGGACTTCAGATTCTATCTTCTTTAAGAAAGAAGGAATTAAATAATATCTTCTAATCATGTCTGAATCTAGTTCCATATTAATTAACTCTACAAGCTGAATTAATAAGTTTTAATGGTAACTGAAATGCCCAAAAGTCCATTTGCCAGCATACCCCTAAGTGTGTCCCATACATTGTGGGACATAAGAAACTATGCATTTTAGTCATTAACAATGATGCCTTTTTCTGCAGGTATTTACTGGTGGGCAGAATACCCTTAGCCTTTAATGGCATTCATATCTTCACTACCAGAGCCTGTGAATGGCTATTATCCCTATGCTATTTTACAAAAGGGATTTAGGAAGATTAGCCTGGATTATCTTTTTGGTCCAGTGTAATCAGAGAGAGGCCAAACAGAAAGTCTGCAGATAGAGAGCTGGTGAAGACCATAAGTTTAGGGGACTGCAACATGAGAGAAATACAACCAGGTATTGCCAGCCTTGAACATGGAGGAAGGGACCCACAAGCCATGAAATGTGGGCTCCTTGCAAATGTAGAAAAGGCAAGGAAACTGTCCCCTAGAACTTCTAAAGGGAATTGGTTCTGTTGCCTTGATTTTAGCCCAGGGAGACGCACATGAGACTCCTAACCTTTACAACACAAGATAATAAATCCAAGTTGTTGTTGTTGTTTAATTTTTTTGTCATTTAAAAAAAAATCTTGACAAAAAAAAAAAAAAGCAGGATGTGGTGGTGCACGCCTTTAATCCTAGCACTTGGGAGGCAGAAGCAGGCGGATCATTGTGAGTTCAAGGCCAGCCTGGTCTTACAGTCTTACAGAGTGAGTTCCAGGACAGCTGGGGCTACGGGGAGACCCTGTCTCGAAAAGACCAAAAACAAAACAAAAAAATCTTGTGTGTGTTTTGCTCACATGGATGTAAGTACACTACATGTATGCAGTACCCAAAGAGGCCAAAAGAGGGCATCAGATCTACTACAACTGTAGTTACAGGTGGTTGTTAACCATTATGCAGGTACTGGGAACCAAAATCAGGTTTGCTTCTGCAAGAGCAGTCAGTGTTCTTAGTGTCTGAGCCATCTCTCCAGTCCCTCTTTTTTTTTTTTATTGAGTTTTACAAATTTCATAGAATGTATTATTATATTTAGATCCCCTCCTCTCTCTGAGCCCCCATTTACTACCATCCAATTAAATATTACCATTACCACTTAATTTTTACATATATATATATAAAATCAAATTTGTGTGTCTCCCAAATGCTCTTAAGTATGGGTTCATCCCAGTTAACCTGTTAACCTACCAAGAATCTCACCCTTAAACAAGACTGAATCTTCCCTTCCCAGTAGCCACCAGTTGCCACCAGTTCCTTAAGTAGGGTTAAGGAATTTTCTCGTCTCTCTCTCTCTCTCTCTCGCTCTTATATTTAGATATATATCTATAATATATATTCAGATATATATATATAATATCAACGTTTTTTTTTTTTTTACGATGGTTTTTCCCTTTAGTCCCAGCTGTCTTGGAGCTCACTCTGTAGACTGAACTCACAGAGATCCGCCTGCTTCTGCCTCCCGAGTGCTGGGATTAAAGGCGTGCACCACCACACCTAGTAGGGTTGGGGATTCTTACGCACTTCCCCGTGTCTATGCTAGGATCTTGTCTGGCTTGAGCTTATATGGGACTTGTGCATGCTGTCACCATTGCTGTGAGTTCAGATGAGTAACTGCCCAGCTCTCTGGAAGACTTTGTTTCCTTGTGGTTCTCCACCTCCTCTGGCTCTTATAATGCCCACAATGATCCCTAGCCTTGAGATGCAGAAGTTTGATACTGATAAGGAGTCTGCAGCCTCTTATTTCTGCACATTGATCAGTTGTGAGTTTCTATATTAATCACCATCTGCTGGATAAAGAAACTTCTCTGGTGAGAGTTCAGAGATGCATTAATCTATGGGTAGAACAATAAGTCATTAGGTGTTGGTTTCGTACTACATATATCTAGCAGAATAATAATACTAGGCTTTCCTCTATGGTATGTGGGCTATCTAGCCACATGTTCCTAGGCCTGTTATCAATGTCAACACATCTAATGTGTTGTTTTAAACTACTAAGTTTAGGGAAACTTGTCACAACACGGAAAACAAATAGAGGTATGTAGGTTGGGTTCATGGCTGATGACTTGTCACAGAAGTGAAATAGCTCACAAAGTATAGATATTTAGGAAGCATATGAAAGAAGAGTGAGACTGTGGGAAATCCAATAATGAGAGTGCATACTTCTTTTCTCACCAACGGTCAAATGAATGCCCTATAACCCAAGTACATAATCTCTTTTAAACATGACAAATCATAACAAAATGTACTTTGGCAGAAATTATTTTTCTATCCATAGCCAAATTCATACTATTATCTCCAGTTTCTAGATGTCCATAATGACATCCCATAAGCTAATTGAACCTGTCAGTGTCTCTCGGTGGCACCTCTCACAAGATCTATCATTCCCAGCCCTCCCTCAACAACATCCATACTTACAGCCCTGATGCTTATAACCCAAATGAAGGAATATTTCCCTCTTATGAAAAAAATACAAGAATGCCCTTCCTCACTTTCCTTCATCACCAGTGATATACAATTCTCTAGAGCCTCCTTCTTCCCCAGATCTTCCCCAAATGGGAAATCATGGAACAGCTGGGCCTTCTACTTTGCATCTTAGAGGATGAAAACTCTTTCTGTGAGCACAAAGGCAGCTCAGTTGGCTTCTTCTGCTTGGCTCATGGGAATGGGATGCCCATGGCCTGTATAAACTGAGTATCTGGGACATTTGGATATCAGTGAGTTGGTAGAAATAAGGATGGTCACATTATGTACTACTAGAAACTCCTGAGAAATTTAAGATGCCTTGTCCAGAGATGCTTGATACTCAGGAAAGTGAAGATAATAAACCATAAGGTATTTTCCAACTACGTAAAATTATTTACTGTTGTCTTAAATGCCTAAATGGTTAGAATCATAGATTTTAAAAGTGTTCTGTAATTGCAAATCTACTTGGGATAAGGAGGTTCTGGTTGCTTTAAAAATAATTCTGTGCTCATTCAGAGGGTGTGCACAATAGAGCATTTCTACAACTCAAGTCACACAGCAATTTAGAGATGCCCCCCCCCCAATTGCTTCAGGCTCCAACAGGAGTATCAGAATTGCTGAGGCTACCATCAGGGGACCATGTCAGATAAACGTGCTAACCTACATTCCCCCTACCTCTGTCTCCCAGGCCCTGTGTCTCAAGTCCAGAGAGGGACTGCTTCACCTCTGACATCCATCCCTAGTACCATGGGCCCCATGAAAGGGAGCCAAGAAACTTCATTTGACAGATAGGGTATTAAAAACGCACTGCTTATCACCATCACATATGATCTAAAGAAAGTGAAAATAAATATAAACTTATCTCCTCCTCCAAACCATCTGCTATTAGCCCCCAGGTCTTCAGTGTATCAATGCTTCCTTCGATGATGATGGGAACTAGATGTTTCAATGGTACCCATCCTGTCTATCTAAGAGAACATACACAAACTGATCTCTGGAGTTCTCCAGTAGTGCCTATTGATAAGTCTTCAATGAGCTCTTAACAGCCAATTAAAATATGTTTTTCCTAAGACTGTTAAGCTGAAGGTCAAGGGACTGTCTCTTCCTCTGTGATGATATGGTGTCTGGAGCACAGAGGTTGCTTTTCAAAGTTAAACAATAGCCAACTTTAGCCAACAGTTCTGTAATTCAGTCCTCAAAACCCAACTTCTCTGTACCATCCTAGCATGCTTCCTTAACCTAAAATTGATCTTAGACAATGTTCATAAAGGAAACTGTGCTTAGACGAAACCGTCCCACCTAAGCCTCCAGCTGTGGTGGAACATTCTCGAGGGATGAAGCACACCTTCGAACTGCCCTGTGTCACTGGTCTTTATGCCCCTTTCTTCCCTCTACTTCAGCTTCTTTCTGTTAGCTCCTTCTATAAATCAAACCATCCTCAGATTTCTAAACCCTATCGACACCTCACATAGCTCCCTTCTTTGATCATTTATAAGTGATAGGAAAATTGTTTGCAGACAGCAGTGAAAGACTAGAAACCCACTGGAAAGAATAAAAACACTGAGCAAATAAAAAAAAATCATTGAGCACATGTAGCATCAAGGCTGCAGTTGATGGATATGCTTCCTTTTACCCACTTTACATCAAAAGTCTAAAAAACTCACTTATCCTGGTCTAACACATACAAGATCAAATCCTCCAGAAAGCAATGTTAACTGATACTCGGCACACAGGAACTAATCCTTCTAATTAGGGAGGCAAGGTTTAAGACAGCATTCCCTCTCTTCCTTCCAAGTTAGGACATGGAACTCTCGCTCTGAATATTGCACTTGTTTTTCTGTGCTATCAACTGAGTGATGGACAGAAAATGTGGGAAACAAGACGAGATGGCACCGGTAGCTAATAAATTAAGGAAAAAATATAATCCTCTTCTAAGTTATGTTTATCACAGAAATGCACAGTTCCTCTGTCATTCCAAGCACAAGAGGGTAACTGCTCCTGGCAAGCAATCTGATTACTATTGATTTCAACAAGGTCTGATGGCTGCTGAAAGTGTAGAGGCTCTTAGAGCTGAGGGCTGCAGAGGAATTTATGTTACTTCTTTTCTCCCCCAGGATAGATTTTTACATTGTCAGTAATAAATTCCCCCATCACCATTTTTTATAGTTTGCTATATCTAGATAAATCTCTTCCTAAGTCATTTTTGAAATTCTGTCATAAATCTTTCCATAATCTGAAAAGGTATGTAGTTATGCAAGAAAAACATTACTTGTGATATTTGACACTTTTCAGCGAAAAGAATGATCTCTCCCTTACAGCAATATGTCCTATAATGTGGGGGAACACTCGCTAGCTCTCTGCTTAGATGTAGGCTGACATGGGGAACACACACACTCAGTTTGACCCTGTCTGCACACAAACCCAACCACACACAGGGCATTTAGGAACAAGCTAAGAGCCATAAATCCATTGCATCAGCTCTGTTAGCACTTTTTAATGACTAGGTTATTTAATTTGTTTATTAATTAAAAAACAATTAAGATTTTATTTACTTTTCCCCAAACATTGCATGAACCATACTGTCCCTGTATCCATCTACCTGTCCACATATTGTCGGCCTTTTCAAGTTTTTCCAAGGAGATTTTTGCTTACAATGCAAAAGTCCTATTTCAGGCTTACTCGTTCCCATTTCAGGGTTAATATTACCAACCTTTCCCAAGGGAAGGGAAATCACATGAAATAGTAAATTACTCATAATCTCCCACAAAGTGTTTCACACCCCATAGTTATTCAGGCTTTGGAAGTCAAAAGCCTGGTTGGAGGCCACACATCTAGCTCTCCCATTCCCTGTCTACACAACCTCTATATCTATTTCTTTCTTTCTGTGGTTTCATCAGTCTTGCCAATTAGGAATTATTACTTCTATTATTTCATGATGTGGGGTCTAGGCCTGTAGGACCAGAGTCTAGCACAAAGCCCACAAAGTGTGAGGGTTGGCTGCACACAGGGACTGGAGGAAAGAAATGGAGACACTGAGGATAATGAGGCCAGTTTCTTCTCTAGCTAAGAATAAAGAAAGAGAGAATGCTAGACTACGCTCAGAATGTTGGGTTGGAATTGGAGTATCAATGGAAGCAAAGGGCGTGTGTGTGTGTGTGTGTGTGTGTGTGTGTGTGTGTGTGTACAGGTAAATACGTATGTATGCAAGTGTGTGGACATGCAAGTGAGTACACATGGAAGAGTGGGTACATTTGTGAGGAGGCCTGAGGACAACCTTGGGTGTTGTTTCTCAAGAGCCACACATATGGTTTTGAGATCCGGTTTCCTATTGGCTTGAAGCTCCCTGGTTTTCCTGGGCTGGCTGACCAGGGAACGCCAGAGATCCTCTACTTCCGCCTTCCAAATGCAGAGGTGGCACGGGTGTCACTGCACTGGGCTTTTATACATGCGGAGGTGGCACAGGTGTCACTGCACTGGGCTTTTATACATGCGGAGGTGGCACAGGTGTCACTGCACTGGGCTTTTATACATGCTGAGGTGGCACAGGTGGCACTGCACTGGGCTTTTATACATGCAAGGTGGCACAGGTGTTGCTGCATTGGGTTTTTATACATAGATCTTTGTGCTAAGTAATCACTCTGCCAACTAAACCACCTCCCCAGCCCCAGCAAAGCATTTTTAACAGACAGATAAATCAGTATGTATGTATTTTTCATACACACACACGCACACACACACACACACACACACACACACACACACGCACGCGTGCACTCCCTGTATGGATTTTCTATGTACTTACTCGTAGGTCACAGAAGCAATGACACTCAAGTTATAACGTGCTTTCCTAGGGCCCAGATCTTGTTTTATAAATACCACCCTCTACTAAAAACACTCTGTTGTCCTTGAAGAAGCAACTAATACCAAAGGAAAAGATGTACCAGGTGAGTCTGGAATATCTCATTGTACCATAAAGTAAGGGAAGGGCCCAAAGAAAGATGGGAGCATGTCAAAAGGACACTGAAGCCAGCGTGGTGGAGTTCTCATGGGTCAAATCTGAGAAATTTTGCACATCAAAAAATTGTTGTGTGGAACGGGGCTTGGTAGCATATGCCTTTAATCTCTGTACTTGGGAGGCAGAGGTAGGTGGATCTCTATGAGATGGAGGCAAGCCTGGTCTATACAGTGAATTTCAGGACAGCTGGGGCTATAGGGAAACCTTGTTTCAAAAAATTAAATAATAATAATAATAATAACAATAATAAATAATTATGTGGGCCAGTGAGACGGCTTGGCAGGTAAAGAGGCTTACAGAGCAAGCCTGATAACCTGAGTTCCCTTCTTTAACCTGCAACGGAAAGAGAGACCCAACTACCAAAAGTGGCTCTCTGATCAACACATATGCTCGGTAGCACGTGCATGCCTACACTCACAAACAGGTGTACACGTGCACACCCACAGTGATAAATGAAATGATATTTTTATGTGTATGAATGTACTGTCTGCATGTAGGTTTGTGCACCCGTGTCGTGCAATGCCGCGGAGGTCAGAAGAGAGTGTCGGATTCCCCTGGAACTGGAGTTAAAGATGGTTCTCACCTGCCATGTGGGTGCTGGGGATTGAACCCGGGTCCTCTGCAAGAGCAGTCGGCGCTCTTAACTGCTAGGCCATCTCTCCAACCCATGAAATGGTATTTAAATAAACAAGCTTGCACGGATAAACTTCACAATTTGGGGCCAATGAGATGGCTGGAATTCCACGTGAAAGTGGAAGGGGAGAACGGAATCCACCAACTTGTCCTCTGAACTTCACACACTCTGGGCATATGTGTAATGCATGTGCGCATACACACACATACACATACACACACAGAATAATTAATAAATGCCTAAAATAGTGATAAAAATATACTAGGACACATGGAATCAAAGAAGACTCCATTATTCTATATTGAATAAGAAAGAAAAAGAAGGGAAGGAAGGAAGGAAGGAAGGAAGGAAGGAAGGAAGGAAGGAAGGGAGAGAGGGAAGGAGGCAGGGAGGGAGGGAGGGAGAGAGGGAAAGAGGGAGAGAGAAAGAAGGAAAATGAAGGAAGGACGAAAGAATGAATGTTAGGAAATAAATCTCCAAAGGATGAAAATGCAGCAAAGCACCATTTGGCACCAATCTGGAAATAAAGACATCCATTTGGCAATGATTGATACTGTCAAACCTTGTCAATGGAGGTTAAAAGTGTGGGAAGACATGGAGGAAGAACAAAACATTTACAACAGGTAAAAGACATAACTCCAAGTTTTAACTTCTTTAAGCACCTAGATCGATTACCCATCTTGTATCTCTCCACCAGAACACTTACAATGTTGTCACTAAGTAAATAAGAGAAAGAATGTAAGAGATTCCTATTATCTTTCTCATTCTGAGACAATAGATTTTCCAGTCCGATTGAAGTCAGTCTTGATTACTTTTGCAAATGGAAAAAGCATGAGGGAACAGGGCTTAGTTTCTGACCCACTCGTAACGGCACAAAGCATACTATGTCTACTATGTTGAATCATATTTGGCTCTACTGAGTAATAAGAGAGAAAAAAACAAAAGCCCATGGAGGTATTTTTACAGTCTCTTCTGACATTGAGACCATACTCTGCTTGAATGTCATCTCTGTTTACAGGATCAGTGTTAGAATTCAGATGATTCAGCTGGGCGTGGTGGCGCATGCCTTTAATCCTAGCACTTGGGAGGCAGAGGCAGGTGGATATTTGTGAGTTCAAGGCCAGCCTGGCCTGGTCTACAGAGTGAGTTCCAGGACAGCTGGGGCTACAGGAGACCCTGTCTCAAAATGACCGAAAAGAAAAAAAGAATTCAGATGATTCTCCAGGCCGAAAAATAACCTAAATTGAAATATAATCCTGTCTTCTGAAAATATACCCCAAACCCCATTTCTGTGATATGAATCTACCTTGCAGTACCCAGAAGGGCTGTTTTAAATGTAAACTCCTATGAGGTGAAAAATTCAGTAAGAATTAACCCTTTATTTCTGGGATCCAAACTCATTTTTTCCCTTGGGGGGGGTCTTTTAGTGCATAAAACTCAAATTTTAATTATTCCCCATGTAGAAAACCAGAGACTAGACATAAAGTATTTCATGGGTTTAAATACCCAGCAATTTAAACATTAAAAAGTAGGAAAAAGAAGGCCAGTTGGATTTCCCTCCTTATTTCTCTCCATCTGCTGAGATAATTCTCTGTGGATGAAGTTTAAGCACAAGTACACACTATGAATGCTGGCAAATAGCTAAACTGAGTGGACTCAGATAATGCCAATTTATTATGTCAGCTATACTCAGAACAACGTAGTCCTGTCCCCAAACAATGTACCATCACTTAAAATAGCTCACATTTTTCTTAATATTTGGCAACTACTCTTTGAACTTGGCTATAAGCCTAAAACATCCCTTACAATCACAGAATTTGCCCCAGGGTTAAAAGCTAGCCACCCACAGTTGAAACATTTACGTCTGAACCTGCAATTTGTTGGCCACCCGCACTAGCTCATTAAAACATTGGAACTAAATCTGCTTTGCCAGCTTGATTATCAAAGCCGAGAACTGCAATTCCCACCAAATGACTTATGGACTTATGGACAAATCTCAATCTCTCTCTCTCTCTCTCTCTCTCTCTCTGGAAAAAATGAAGACCCATGTTCTGCCCCCTTTTCTGCATGACTTCACCTGTACACATCAATGAAAAGTGAGGTTAGAACAGGTCACGTGTACACATCAAGCATAACTTGGCACAGGTCTAGGTGTTACCCTTGCCCCAAGTCACACTTTGATAATTTTTTTTCACTGATTTCAGTGGGCTGAGACATACTTTCTTCATCAAGCTCTATACTTTTTCTTTTAATCTTCTATTTTGATTTTGGATCTTTTGAATCGTTGTGCCTATTGGAAACACACTTCTAAGTGCTTTGCTGAAGAAGCTCTAGTCTTCTGGAGGCCTTATTTGTTCCCAGAGAAGTGGTAATCTGGTGAATGATCATTCTTTAACACATAATTGGTAAACTTCCTATAAAGGGTCAGACAGTAAATATTTCAGGTTTTCCGGGCCATTCAGTCTGCCCAGCAAGTCAGCTTTGCCACTGAGATGTTGACAGAAGCCACACACTATAATAAACCAAAGGCATGTCTGTGTTCCAATAAAACTTTATTTACAAACATAGGATCAAACCCAGACTTGGCCTGAGGCTGTACTTTTTTTCATCCCAGTTTTCATGCTTCTTGGTTTTTCTATCTAATAAACGCTAGCCCTTAACACAAAACAAAAACAAACACATAAGGAACAGGGGTTTTGAGAGAGCAGTCCATATGTGACCTGCATTGAAAACTACTAAGCATATCTGAAAACTATTTATTCATATTTCTGGGCTCTAATCCCAATTTTCTGAATTAGGATCCCTGAAGTAGGGTCCGGGAATCTGTCTGCTTACAAGCTTCTCAGTTAACTCTTATGGCACCAAATTCAGCATCTCTATGTGCATGTGTATTTGTATGTGTGTATCTATGCTGGCCCCTGAGCATGGGCGATTTGCCCATTTCCAAGCTCCCGGCTCTGGGCTTTACAGCTCTGTGTCTGGCTTTTACTTGGGTGCTGGGAACACGAACATGTCCTCAAGCTTGCACGCCGTTACTGACCAAGCCATCTCCCTAGCCAAATTTAACATCTTAAAGTCTATGGCTACAGGATGAGATTGCGAGTAAAGTTCTACATATAGTGAAGATTATGGTTTAAAGATATCTCTATTACATGTATTTGGTTACTGTGTTCGTGTATGTGTTTGTGCACTCATGTGCTATAGTATGCTTGTGTGTGGAGGGCAGAAAACAGCTTTCAGGAGTTGGTTCTCTCCTTCTACCATGTGGGTTCCGAGGTTGGAAATTAGGTCATTAGGCTGAGCCATCTTGCTGGACATAGAAGATAGCTCTACTATGCAAATCTAGAACACAAAAAGAGATTCTCTTCCATCCCCAGGATAAGGATAGCATTTACCTTGGTTTTTGATATGATAAAAAGAAAGCAAATGTGTCATATCACATTTAATAATACTCAAGCTCAGCACTGGTTTTCTGACATATTAACAGTTCCACATCAACCCTGACTGCTTGAGACTTTCCGATCCCCTCCTTATACTTGTCTATGCACTTAATAGCACTGGTTTTGTTTTGCTGTTTGGTCTCTCAGAAAATGTTTATCTTAATTGGAATTGGCTATCTGCCAGACCTATATATAGGCAACTGCATGGAATTCCATTAACTTTCTTAAAGCATCTGGCTTTGGAGCAATGCCTTTATCAGCAATCACAAAAGACATTTCCTTTCAAACTATCTCTTCTTTCAGTAACACACACTCCCTTTGGAATTCAATTCATCTTCTTCCCCAATCTGAGAGACACCCTTCAAGGGTGCAAGCCTCCCTCTCAGTACAATTCACTTGTCTATCTGAGGATGTAGTCACATTGCTCCTTGAAGGTGATGTTGACAACTGCTGCCATTCATTCTCCCCCCATCCCCATGGTAACTGTATGGCTAGGATTCACTGGGCTCTATCAGGGGTCTATGTCGAGGCATTACAAGTCATTAGCTTATTTCTCGTGCCATATCCAGAGGATTTTAACTCGTGTGCAAATCTGCTTGAAAACAACAAAGCACACAATTTCAGACACTCCATTTACATCCCAGAAAGCACCCAACAGTTCGGAACAGTTAACTGCAGAATGATGGCACCCTGCAGGCCACGGTCACCCTCTTGAAGAGTTTGCACTTTAACATGGGAACTTTCATACACACACACACATACACACACACACACACACACACACACACACACACACATATATATATATATATATATACACATATATATAATTTTAAACTTTTTTTAGGATTCCATACCTGAATACACTGTATTTACATAATTTCGGCCGTCCTTCTCCCATGTTCTCTCCCCTGAAGTTTATGACCTCTTTTGTAATTGTTACTGATATACTGGGGCCTTGTGAAGTTTCTCCCATCCATGTTGGCATGTGGACTAGTGTAGTCATCATGCAGATCTTATGCAAGCAACTACATAGCTGATATTTCATGGGTGCAGCATCTTTGTCAACATGAGACCTTTCTGATCCGCAGTTTCTAAGCAACGGCATGTTTGAGAAAGGCAGTAGAAAGGTGGGAATTCAAGAGTGGTGGAAAGAAAAACAGATTTGGACTTAGTCTGCTATTTCTATAAAGTTAGTGAGCATCCAATTAGCAATGAAACTTTCCCATCCTCTAACTGTGGTTCATAGAGGCAGCACTTTAATCTGAAGACAGTGCTTTACACAGAGAAAGAAAAAGAAAGATGTATAAAAATGATGTATTCTGGGCTGGAGGGATAGCTCTCGGCCGTTAAAGGCTCAGGTTAACAACCCAAAATATAAAAATGATGTATCCAAACTGAAGCTCAGTGTCTACCAACCAAGACAACTTTTCATTCTGCATTCCTCTTTTTATTTGGGTTGGATTTTCGTTCAGATCAACAGAATTTACACATTAAATGACATAGATTTTAAGCATGTAGTATGTATGCCATATTAAAAGGGAGGGTTTTCCATGTGGCACAAATATGGTGTGTATGTGTGTGTGTGTGTGTGTGTGTGTCTGTGTCTGTCTCTGTGTGTGTGTGTCTGTGTCTCTGTGTCTCTGTGTGTGTGTGTCTGTGTCTGTGTCTCTGTGTCTGAGTGTGTCTGTGTTTGTGTCTGTGTCTGTGTGCTGTCTGTCTCTATGTGTGTGTGCGTCTGTGTCTCTGTATCTGTGTGTGTGTCTGTGTTTCTGTGTCTGTCTGTCTGTGTCTGTCTGTGTGTGTGTGTGTGTGTGTGCGTCTGTGTCACTGTGTCTGTGTGTGTGTGTCTGTGTCTCTGTGTGTGTGTCTGTGTGTGTGTGTCTGTGTCTGTCTCTGTGTGTGCGTCTGTGTCTCTGTGTCTGTGTGTGTGTGTGTGTGTGTGTGTGTGACTTGCTCTTTTACAAACAAGAAGGGTCCAAGCTCCAAGCAGAAACAGCAGGGGCTAGCCCTGGCCCCTCCACACCAGGAAAGCCCCATCGTCCCGGAACACAGACACCTGGGAGAGTGCACAGCTGTTCCGATCCTGCTGTGCTTTGAATCCTGGGAAGATTCCTGGTGAGACAGGGAAAATGAAAACCCCGTTGGAGAGTCTGGAAACCTTTAAATTATCATGTCCATTTTCTGAGGTCTACAAACAATACCAGCAAAGTACCTCAGTCCTCCTGTGACCAGATTGGCCTCAGAGGTAAGCACTCGAAGAGCTATAACCCTGACATTACAGTGTGGTTTAGGCACCAGGTATCCTAAACCTGCTAGAATTCCTTGCTCAAAGACACTGTTGATATGCTTTTTTAAATGCTGTTAAATGTTTCTAGTTTTTCTTCACAGCTGCAAACTCTGCTGGCATGCCTCTACAAGAAGGCCAAATGGGGTGCTGCCTTTTAAATCAAACACCTTCTATAGGTACTCTGGCAGTCCTTCTAAGGCCCCCAAAGCAGAAGGGAGGACCACCCACACACAGTGAGATTTATTCCAGCAGCATAATCCTTCAGCCACCTGTGAAGGGTGGCTGTTCCCACATGCTTTTGGCACAGGTGGCTCCGCCTTCCCATGGTGGCCAAGACTTCATTATAAATGCAGGCCCTGTCACTAGAAGGACCAGGGTCCTGTCCTTATTACCCTATCATTTAACTTGATGACGGCAATTATTGAGTGCCCACGACATGGAAGGTGCCATAAAGTTTATTAAATTTTGAAATGATGGAGAGAACATCCTGTAAATGAACCCAGGTGGGTTTCTCAAAAAGCTAAAAACCCAGATTTTTGCAGAAAAGAAAATGAATCAGTTATTTATCTCACATAAATGCTAAAGGGTGGGAGTGAACTTACAAAATACATGAGTATGAATTTATAACATAGTGAGTTAGTTCAATGACTGCAATAAAGAGTTTAAGGACTGCCTGACATGCAATGGCCCTTTGAGTGCACTAGCCACAAGTGGGTTTCCCTTATGATACCTCAGAAATGGTAAAGATGGCAGAGCAATAGCTAGGCACCAATGGTGACTGAATGCTGTTTTGCAATGGGCAAGCTGCTTCACTATTAAAAACGTCTTCTAAAGGAACTATTAACAACAGTTAGGGGCATTATGGACTAGTTTATGTGGACTCTAAATTAAAATAAAAAGTCTGGCTGATAATGGAACTCGGCCATTTCCCTTCTCTTTCACGAAACTACAACCAACAGAGGGCATTTTCTAGAATTCACTAGCAGCTACATGAATTCTAAAACATTTTGAAAGCATTTTATGTATACATATTAAAAACAAAAGATTAGCCAGATGTGTGGCACACAATTTAATCCCAGGCAGAGATGTGTAGATCTCCTTGAAATCCAGACTAGCCCAATCTACACAGCTGGGGCTACAGGAAGACCCTGTCTCAAAACCAAAAACTCAAACAAACAAAAAACAAAACATTATACAAATTATTGTATTTTACAATGTAAAATATGTATACATATATACATATGCAAGAATGCCTGCGATCTCAACCCTTGGGAGGCTGAGGTAGAAAGAGTGCCAGCCTGGATTTTATAGAAAGACTCTGTCCCAACACAACACAACACAAAACAAAACAAACCACAAAAATGCAAAGCACTAGTTAAGCTAAAAATAAACTACGTATGGAGTGTGCCATTTTTCCTAAAGGTCATCTTCTATGTTAGTTTAAATTACATAGACCTATACAAAGATAAGAAAAACTCTGTGTGTGTGCATCGTAAGTTCACTATTTAATATAAGTGATAGGTGCTGAATGTAGGAAAACAAGTAGCACTTAACATTCTATCTGAAAATGGAACTTAGTGAGTTCTCACTTAATAAAGGAACTGACTTCTCTCTGTTAAGGAACTGGACCCTTCCCATGGTGGCAGGGATGCAGAGATCTTAAAGCATATTTGCAAATTCTGCAATAACCCTTGTACTCTGAGAGGATAATTTTAATTTGCCCCTGAGTAGGACTAGCACTTATGACTAGTTTGTTAGCAATAGAAAACACTGAAGTCAAGATTTATGGCTTTCAAGATTATGTCACACAAAGTACACAGATTCTACTTCTTTCACTTGGGACACTGCTTCTGGAGAAAGCTTCTCCACTATGTGGAGATGATCTGAGTGTTTATATGGAGGGAAAGCCACATGTAGGTATCAATCACTACTACTATATGTATGAGCCATCTAGATTCCGACTGAATCACTGGGTTACTATAGAACCAGAAAGCATCCTTCAAATAATAACTGCCAAGCTGAGCCCTTCTCAAATGCCTGAACCACATAATTTTGAATAAAGCAAGTGTGTTTCATATCAGTGTTTTAGGAAATGTTAGATAGCAAAGTCAAAAGCAGAACAAGCTTGACTGTAATATTAGCACCAATTTCCCCTTCTGGACTCATGTATTGTGCTGTGTGACACTGAGTGATAGTGTCTTTCCGCACCTTTTACAACTGGGCTGGACATGGGCTGGCTTTGGTCAACAGCACACAACAGAGGGAATGGTGCACTGGATTCAAGCTTCAGACTTGAGCAGCTTCAGCCCTCCATTCTGCTCGTTCCCTTGCCATTCCTTAAACAAGGCTAGGTTCATTGAAGTGAAAAGCCAGGTAGAGGTGAGTAGAGTGGTCCTAGCTAAACCCAAGCCAACTACCTAGGGGACAACATCACACATAAGTCAGTACAAGACCTGCCAGCTGACCCACAGATCATGAGCAATAAGAAATATATCTTAGCTGGACATGGTGGATCACACCTGTAATCCCAGAACGTACAAGGATCAGGAGTCCAAGGTTACCATAGGCTACATAGCTAGATCAAGACTAGCCTGGAGGAGTCTCCTGGAGAAATTGCTCTGCAGTTAAGAGAACTTGCTGCTCTTCCAGAAGACTGGGGTTTGGTTCCCAGCCCCCACATGGTGGTTAACAATCGTCTGTGATTCCAGTTCCAGGGGATATGACACCCTCTTCTAGCCTCTGTGGGCACCAGGCATGCACATGGTGAACTTACATATTTGCAGCCAAAACACTCATACCTATAAAATTTGTAAATTTATTTTATGTACATGAGTGTTTTACCTACATATAGGTACACCCATATCATGCAATGCCTTCAGAGGACAGAAGAGGGTGTCAGATCCTCTGGAATGATCTTCATTAGCCACCATGTGGGTGCTGAAAACCCAAAACAGATCCTTTGCAACAGTAGCCAGTGCTCGAGTAATCTCTCCAGTTCCAGTTTCAAAACTAGAGAGGAAGGAAGGAAGGAAGGGAGGGAGGGAGGGAGGGAGGGAGAGGGAGGGAGGGAGGGAGGGAGGGAGGGAGGGGAGGGAGGGAGGGAGGTGAAAAGAGAGAAAAGAAAGAAAAAAAAAAAAAAAAAAAAAAAAAAAAAAAAATAGTTTATATTGATTTTATTTTAAGGAATTAGGTCCTCATAGGCTGACAGTGCTCAGTGTCCATACACCCAGACGTGTATGAACAGTACAAATTAGAGTGAATGGGTTATTAAATTTAAAAAGGAGGAAAAGTTTGAGGGGATCACAAGGAAGTTGGGGTGGGTCCCAGGAAGGTTCAGGGGAGGAAGCGGGGTATGATATGATCAAAATATATTGTTTAAAATTCTCAAAGAATTAATAAAAATTTTATTGTAAAAAAGCTGAAGTGTAGGGGGCTGGGAGAGATGCCTAGGCGGTTAAGAAGCGGCCGACCGATCTGGTTTACAGAGGACCCGGGTTCGAGAATCCCCAGCACCCACAGTGGCGGATGAGAACCGTCTGAAACTGCAGTTTCCAGGGAATCCGAGACCCTCTTCTGACGCTCCGCGGCATTGCAACAAGACACTGGTCACATCCCTGGCATGCAACAGTACATTCCATACACATACAAATAAAAGTAAAATAAAAAAAAGCTGAATGTGGTGAAAATGACTTCTTTCAAAAAACCAAATTCCATAGTTTTCCAAATATTGTACTTTCCTTTTTAAAAATATGTATTATTTTATGTGGTATGAGTTTTCTTCGCTGATAAGTAAGGTGCGCGGGCCATGCCATGCAGATGCCATGGAGGTCAGAATGAGGGTAATAAGAATCCCTGTAAACTGGGTTTACGAGCAGGTGCTAGCGCCATGTGGGGTGCTGGGAATCGAACCTGGGGTTCCTCTGCAAAGAGCAGCACTGGTGCTCTTAACCTAAACACTGAGCCATCTCTCCAGTCTCCCAATACCGTGGAACCTCTCTCTCTCTCTCTCTCTCTCTCTCACTGCCCTCCCCTCTCTCCCACTCTCCTCTCTCGCTCACTCTCCCCCTTCTCCCACCTCTCTTCCGTCTTCTGCTCTCCCAGCTCTCCATTTGGAACAGTCTCCCTTTAGTCCCAGCTGGCCTACAGCTCACGATGTAGACCAGGCTGGCCTTGAACTCACAGATCATGCCTGCCTCGCCCCCAAGTACTAGGATTTAAGGCATGTGCCACCACACCCAGCATATATTTGTGCTTTTCAACAAAATAAAAATTAATTCAATTTTTTTTTTTCGGTCTTTTTGAGACAGGGTTTCCCCATAGCCCCAGCTGTCCTGGAACTCACTCTGTAGACCAGGCTGGCCTTGAACTCACAAAGATCCGCCTGCCTCTGCCTCCCAAGTGCTAGGATTAAAGGCGAGCGCCACCACACCTGGTTTGTGTGTGTGTGTGTGTGTGTGTGTGTGTGTGTGTGTGTTTTCTTAAATAAATGAAGCAAATCAATATTAATGTTTAAAATAAAAAAAAAAGAACTGAATCTTTTTGTATGCCAGGGAGCTTTTGTGAACAGCATCACTGTGACAACAAATAGCTAACACAGCAATAATAAACCACAATGCAGCTTTTGTGTGTGTGTGTGTGTGTGTGTGAATGTGTGTGAATGTATTTTCTTAAAGAAATGAAGCAAATCAATATTAATGTTTAAAACAAAACAAAAAAAGAACTGAATCTTTTTGTATGCCAAGGAGCTTTTTGTGAACAGCATCACTATGACAACAAATAACTAACACAGCAATAATAAACCACAATGTCTTTGGTAAACTGGTGTACCACTTAAAATGGCAGCTTGTAAGAGCTTAGTGATGTTACATGTGTAAAATTTGCTTTTATGACTCTATGAAGAGGATTTGGTATACAACATTCTTAACTTTGTTTTAAGAATGATTCTGGCCGGGCGTGGTGGTGCATGCCTTTAATCCTAGCACTTGGGAGGCAGAGGCAGGCGGTTCTCTGTGAGTTCAAGGCCAGCCTGGTCTACAGAGTGAGTTCCAGGACAGCTGGGGCTACAGGGAGACCCTGTCTCAAAAAGACAAAAAAAAAAAAAAAAGAATGATTCTGTAACTTAGCAGTTGATTTGCAACTTAGACTGATATCTATAAAGAAATACTGTTGAAAAGAAGTTTAACTGCAGCATTAGGTTCTCTAGTGATGTTTGAATAACAATTTGCCGGGGTGTTTTGCATGGTTTTCCTTTCTGTTGGCATATCCAATTGCAGTGACTTTTAGTATCTTAGAGAGAAGATGGGGTTGGGTTGAACCCAGTTACAAAAAAGGCCAAAGTAAAAGCTACCCTAGTGCTTATTCTAACCCCACCATCACTTACCAGAGGGGCAGAAAAGTTCGGACACAACCAACTGCAGGGTTGATTTTTACCACACAATTTTCCTAATAATAGCCAAGCAGTAATTACACACATGGCAACTGTTCACCAGACCACTGCGGTGATCTATTTAAGTAATAGAATCGGAAACACTACATACAATACTTATTACTCATGGGAAAAGATAAATGCTATTTACATCAATTCAGATAATGCCCCCTGTTAAAGCCAACAGCAAACTTTGTAATGAAGCATCCCAAGGACATTTTCTGGAATCATATTTTTGGACTTTATTCTAATCCTGATCCATGGCAGCTTACCAAAATTTCCAAAGGCAACTATAATTCTAAGTGAGCCATAAATACATTGCAGCTCAGTCCACCCTTATCCTAACCTTTTGACCCTAAGATCAAGTCATATTGGTGACTATTATAGTCAGAATTCAAGGGTGTTAATGATCAAGTTACTATGAGCTACTGAGTCTTCTCATCTAGCTACTAATTTACCTCAACTAGAACCCTAAAACTGGCCCTGAAAATGCATTAAAAATATTTTAAAAACCCAATAGAATGGGTCCCCAGTGTGAAGCAGACGTGTCAGTGAAACTGGCATCAGTCTTTCCGCACATGTCAGGGCTCTAACCAGTAATTTACACCCGGGGCAGAGGAAGGTGAGAATCGACATACATGCACACTGCACTGAACAATACAAGGTTTAAAAAGAGAGTCAAGACTGAGTAGATAGAGGCCGCAAGGCAGGGCATGGTGCCTGAGACTGGAGTGTAGGACTGGGCAACATGGCATTCGGAATGTCTCCCCACCCTAAGCCGTATTGTTTGGAATCAGGCAGAGGCACTCCCTACAGGTCGTACTGCTGGAAACAGTGGCTCCCGAGGCAGCCAGCATAACCAGCTCCCAATTTGCTTTCCAGTTTCCATACCCCGGTTATTTCTGCTGGGGATACAGACAGCTGCTGGGAGGCCACTCCCACCCACGCACAGGAAACAGAACAAGAATCCAAAGTCTTCTGTTCTTTTGGAACCCACAGAATGTCTAGGTAAAAGGCAAGAAAGTAAACTGAATTCCAAAAAGTGACAAGAGTCTTTCAGGGAGAAGATGGGTTCACCTTAGACATGCCAAACAGGAAGACCAGGTAGACAGACAAAAAGGAAGTGGCCTTGATTTTAACATGCTCTGTGTAGTCAGCAACTTTGGGATTCCCCTACATGTGTCAACTTTTCCTCAGGCTCCCGTTGACTGTTCCTAAGAAACTAAGGACAGAGCCGAAGGCCTGAGCAAGCTGCCCTCCCCTCCTGGCCACTGTGGAGGTCTCAGCAGGCAGCAAGGGTCTCTGGGTAACTGGAGTGCTCCTCAAGCCCTACACAATTAACAGAGATGACCAGTGTCTCAGCAAGCTCAGGCTGCTATCGCAAAACATCGTAGGATGGCTGGCTTTACAGACATTTGTGTCTCTTTGTTCTGGGTGTTGGAAATCCAAAATCAAGGTGTCAGGAGATTCAGTTTCTGGTGAGAGCCCGTGACCTGGCTTACAGTCAGCAACCTTCCTGTTAGGTCTTCACATGGGGCAGAGAGCTGGCTCAGCCTCTTCTCGTAGAAGCATTCATCCCATGATGGGGGCAGTGTCTAAGTCTACTTCCCTAACACCACCACACTGGGAGCTAGGACACAAATCATCCCACATAGATGGCTCAAAACAAAAGTCATCTGCTGATGACGAGGGACAAGAAATCTGCCTTCCCTCCACATCTGACTCCAATTTGAAATGCGTCAAATACAGTATACCACAGGAAACCCTCCAACCACCCACCCACCCATCCCATCCCAGGTAAAGATGGCTGTCCCTAGAGCAAGGTGGACAACCCGCTCAACTACCAACGAGCCAGCTCCTGTTGGGAAAGAGCTCAGGCCAAGAATCCTGGAGTGGGTATACATATAAAAAATTATCTAGAAAAAAAGTCAAGGTTTGCCACTGAGGCTGGAGCACTAGGGTGTGTGTTGCCCTTACTGTAACCAAAGCAAGGTACAGAGTGAGTAGACAGACGAGAAGAGTGAAATTCCCAAGGAGACTGGAATCACTCACACCAAGCAGTCTCAGGCTGCTTGGAGTATCTTTTTTTTTTTTTCAAAGCTAATTTTAATGAACCTTTGTGCATTTCATACAAAATTTCCAATCGAATCCAGACCCGTGCCCCATTCCTTGCCCCTCCGCCCCACCAGAGCTCATGCATTCTGCCAAACATGTTTTTCATCTTTTTCTCAGTCTCTTTATGCAGAAGTTTACTGTTTCAAGCAGAAGTTCACCATTTCAGTCAGTTCTTTGACCCAGTCTTTTTCTTGTTGTTGTTGTTATTATTCCTTCCAATTTGCATCAATCCAAAATATGCATATATGCATGCCACATATATCATAGGTTTCAGCATCTTCAGCTTATTATTCTTTTTCTTTATTAGGTTGAAAGATGTCATGTTTGAAGGCTCCTCCTTGGCAAGCACAAACAACCATGAGTTCTGCCCTTGTGCGCCACACTGGGGTTTTCCCTTCCCATGGTAGAGCACCTTTTGAAGTAGACACATGTTGATCCCACCACCAATGTTATTTGCTCTCGACCCCGTTAACCCTTGGATACTACGCAGGTACTCACAGAACAAGGATATCTATCCTGGCCTAGCTTAACCCTATTCTGACAGTTCAGACTCTGGCTAGCTTCATCCTCACCTCAGTCTTAGGTTCCCCACTAGCTCCTGAAGCTCAGGTGAGAATTCATCCACCGGGGTTGGAGATACCCTGCTGTGAATCCCAGACTGTGTCTCATTGATTCAGGTTGAGTGGTTTCTTCTCAGGAAGAGTGAGGTCAGAGGCCCTCTTCCATCTGAAGCCTATACCATAGCATTGATGTTAATATCTGATCTCTTCACTGAGTAAGACACTTAGCCAGCCAGACACACTGCAAGCTTCACAGGACTTTCCGGGCCCCATCACAGTTTACCAACAAGGGAGTATTTCCTGGTCTTTTTGCCTTTTTTCTTACCCTGCTCAAGCACCCCAGACAAAGCATCCAATTACCATGCCTGACTGTCTCCGCCAGTTTCCTTGGCTGAGTTCATCTTGCTGCTCCAATCCCAGGATCTCCATACCCAATCTGTCTCCCAGAGCAAAGACAGAAAAAGACTATACATATTATGAAAATACAGAGTCCATTCTCCTAAGTTCCTTAGAACCCCTTCAAACAAAGCAAAAGTTAAGGCAACTTTTTGTTTGTTTGTTTGTTTGTTTTTGTCTTTTTGACACAGGGTCTCCCTGTAGTCCCAGTTGTCCTGGAACTCACTATGTAGACAGGGCTGGCCTTGAACTCACAGTGATCCACCTGCCTCTGCTTCACAAGTGCTGGGATCAAAGGCATGTGCCATCATGCCCAGCAAGTTAAGGCAACTTGTAAATGGCCGTGCAGTTGGTAAATACAGAACTGGAATGTGAACCACCATCCTTGTAGCCCTGTGGCTTCCTTTATTCCCTGAGAGCTCACTAAGCATCAAGAGGGCAGAACAGTGAGGCAGAGCACTGCCCCTCTCCCACCCACACAGGTCAGGTGGAAGAGACTCAGTCACCCACCCAAATCACCTGGCTGCTTCATCAATGAGGGGCAATGATGAGGCTCTGGCCAGACCCCTGCATAACACCAGGCTTTTCCGGAGTTTTCCCTTACTTGACAGCTCTTTCCATTGCTCCTCTCCTTCCCTCCTGAGAAACTCCAACCCTGAGCTGTTTCTAATACAGAGGGATTAACAGAGAACAAAAGAAAACTAACATAAGAGGTATTAGGAAAGGTCAATGCCCCCCCCTTTAATTTCATAACTAAACCTGAATGCCAATAATGGACAAAATAATGCAAGCATCAGGGCCGCTGCCTAAAGGTGGATCTGATTACATTTAGGCCTACAACACAAAGGTTAACCAACTTCAGACTTCTCCTCAAAATTCAATTCAAATAAACGTGGTTCTGATTTAAAAACCAACGATACATCATTGCTTCCAAGTCAAGCAACAGTTACACTGAAAATATGGACAAGAGGAACCGTGTCCCTTTGATTTTTCAAAATGCTGTTTAGGCCAGCAAGCTAAAACTGTTCCTCCCAGCTCCTGTAGACTCGAGGCCTCTTGTCCTTCCTTGAGTAAGTTCGAGGGTAACTGAAAAAGAGGCAGGGTTGTTTAAGAGCAACTATGGAGGAATTCCAATCTCTATTCTCTGGCTGCACACAGATTCCTCACACATAAAGTAAAAATTATCATGACGTTTAAGCAGCAGTTGTAACCTCCCTGGTAACCTGGGTGCTCTGAGAGACCATCACTTTTCAAGACACAAACATGTAAGTCTGAAATGCATGATTTTTAAGGACTATGAGAAGTTTCAAGAAAGCAAGTTTTGGAAAATTACATCAACTTTCAATTTCCTCTTCAAATATGAAGACTCTTTACATACACACACACACACAAACACACACACATACACACACATGCACATACACACATATTCTCCCTCTTCTAGGAAACTTATTCCAGAAATTCTCACCAATTTACTGTTATCTCCAGTAAAAAGAACTGAATAGTATTTAGGACACTAGGTATTAAGATAGAATTTTTGATTTTTATTGGGTCATATCTTTACATACCTTTTAGAAGAAAAACAAAACAAAAAATTTTCCACTCATTTTCCAAGATCTAGGGCTTTTTCCAGTTGACTTTGGAAAGTTATCACAGAATGAAATCTGCAGGGAGATTATCCATTTCCTATTCTTTTTCTTTTTTTTTTTTTTATTTTTTTTTTATTTTTTTATTTTTATTATTTCGGTATGTGTATGAATGTATGTTCTGAATGCCAGGTGTGTCACCCGTGTCGTGAATGCCAACGGAGGTCAGAAGAGGGTCTCGGACTCCCCTGGAACTGGGAGCTCTCCTGGAATATGGAGTCTCAGACGGTCTGCTCGGCCGCCATGTGGGTGCTGGGGATCGAAACCCGGGTTCCTCTGCAAGAGCGGTCGGCGCCTTAAAACCACTAGGCCATCCCTCCAGCCCCCTTCCTATTCTTTTTCTAATTAAGATGATTTAAGGACATTTTCTACACAACATAACAAATAGCGAAATATTTCCTCTTTTGGAATCACTTGAAGACATTTACATAAACAACCAAATTGCATAATGACTTTAGGATATTAAACAATGTCCTTAAAAAATGAAATTAGAATTAGACAAAATTGGGGTTGGAGAGATGGCTCAGCAGTTAAGAGCACTGGCTACTCTTGCAGAAGGACCCAGGTTGCAGTTTCAGTGCCCATATGGTAGCTAACAACCAGAGTAGACGCCAGGCCAGGTGGATCGACACCCTCTCTGGCTTCTCTATGTGTGTGCACCACAGTGGGGCAGATACACACTACAAGCAAATACTTCAACACCATTAAATACGCTACATTTTTTAAGAAGAATTAACTCTGCTGTCCGTATGTGTATCTGACCACTGTACTGGAAAACTCTGCTCCTTGTGGTCATCACATCGCTCTGGCCTTACGATCTTTCTGTTTCTTCCTCTTTAACAATGATCTTTGAGGGCGTGGTGAGGTAGAAGTGTTGAATAGGTGTTCCTATCAGGGGAACGTATTGGGGCCGTTGTTCTCTGCTTTACATTGCCGTTAGGGTTTCTATGTTAATCAACAGATAAAATTATCTGGGAAGGACAATTTAAAGTACATAGCTATTTAAAAAAATGGTCTTTCGTGTATATATACTAACCTTCTAGGGAATTTTGTTCATTTAGAATTGGAAAAAAACATGACATAGGAAGCAGTCTGGCAAAACACTATAGTATAAAAATATACAAATTTCATTTTATTTGCATAATATATTTATGAGCCCACTGATGGATATATATATATATATATATATATATAAGCAGCTGACACAGTGAAAAATGCACACTAAATTTTTAGATATTTACTATTATTTGCTTTACAAATCTGAGCTCAGATTTCAAAATTATACGAAACCATCTAAATTTCCAACTTTTATATCCTGGCATAAATCTCAAAGTCAATACTTTCAGCACTTGCCAGAAAAAAAGAAATTGAAGTTCCAGCTGTGACGTCCCTCTCTGAAACACATTTCCAGAAAGCCTCACCCATTTAGAGAAGACACGCAGGAATGGCGCAGACACTGTGCATGTGTTAAGTACAGGGTCTATGTGTGCGTATGTTTAGTACAGGGTCTATGTGTGCATATGTTTAGTACAGGGTCTATGGTAGGTCTGTGTTAGCTGAGCATTGCAAACAGCTGCAGGCCACTTCACCCTGACAGGTGGCACTGCAGTCCCCAGAGATGGTCTAGCAGCAGGTGAGAAGCAGGAGCTTCCAACACCTAAGGAGGGGGGGAGAGGGGGAGGGGGAGAAGGGAAGGGAAGGGGGAGGGGAGGGGGGCTGGGGCAGGGGGTGGGGGAGAGGGAGAGAGGAGGGAGGGAGAAAGAACGAGAGAGAGCTCACAGAAGGGCAGCAAAGGATGTAGAGATGAGAGGGGAGGGGGCTATTTCGAAAGGATCATTTTAAAGGGCTGTCAAGACAGGAAGAGTTTCTTGCTTTCATCTCTGACTGGAGCATGATCCTGCATACCACACTGAACCATCCACTTCATCTGACCCCTTCTGATGTGACAATGGCTCAAGATTCACACATGCCTTCTCTTGAGTTGTAGGAGTTGTATACTAAGTGAGGCAGTTGATTTGTCTTCAGTGCCTTTGATTTAGTCATTCAAAAAACTTTAATGGAATCCTTATAAACCAGACCATTGCAGGCCCTGGGGAAACAAAGAACAAAACTGAATCATTCTCTGGCCTTATAGAACATACAACAAGTAATGGGGGAAGTACTAGGAAAAACTTTAATAAGATCATTTGACTCAATCAAGAATTTAGGAAAGAATTCTTTGAGGTCTGAAGGGCAAGTAGGGGTTAAGTAATGAAATGGGATCTCCCTATAGCAGGCACTAATGTCCCAGAGGCCCATGGCAGGCCAGAGCAGGGCAAAATCAGTTTACGTGGCAGAGCTAAGACACCAAGTGAGGAATGCTGGAGCTACAGGCACGGTCTCTTCAGGCATGTTGGAGTCCTGCTGCTCACGGGAAGACCTTAAAGCTAAGGGGCAGGGCTGGAAGGTTTTATCAAGTTTAGGTTTTGAAAAAATTTACTCTGATGCCAGAGTGGAAAACATTTGTCTCTAAGCAAGAGGAGATGGAGGTGACCTAGGAAACTACAATAGCCCAGAAGAGAGATTATTGCAGCTTGTAATATGGTGTCAACAGTGGAGTTAGAAAGGGGTAAACACACTGAAGAGGTACACTGAAGAAGTGCTCATGACAGATTGTGTATATCTGTGTTAGGATGGATGTCCACACATGAGCGTGGGCTCTAGATTGTGTATATCTGTGTTAAGATTGATGTGCACACATGAGAATGGACTCTAGGCCAACCTGGAGAGGGAGAACCGTTCTTCAGAACATCTCAGGAACAGCTGAGAAGCAGGCATCCAGGTCCTGTCCACAGCTAGATATAAGGTTTCTTCACCAAAAGGGGGAACAGAAATGGATGGAGAAAAGCCAGGAAAGGGTGGGGATATTTTCCTTAGCTATATAACTCCTAAAGTAGTGCTCTCTTCTATAGCGTAAATTCCTATAAAGCAGTTGCAATAGGCTGTAAGTGAACTTTCTACACTGACACTTAAACCAGAACTGCAGTCCCTGTATTACAATTTACTGGGAGGACAGCCTCTAATGACGATGAAAATGAGGATAGCAATAAATTTGCATATAAAATAGCCACTTACGAGAGCCTTAGAGCAAGTAGTGGAACAGGCCTGCTCAATCTCTACACAGCAATCACCCAGAAATAGATGAAGCGAATGAAACTAGAGAGGTGGAATCAAAGTCTGGCAAGGGTCTGAGCCCTTCCTCTGAGTCCGCCTCCGAGCTTGGGCACTAAGGACCTGTCACAATTTCACTTCTAATACCCTTTTTTTTCTTTCCGTTTATTCAGGTCAAGGGACATGTTCCCTCCTGAGAATACCTTCCTGTCTTTGAATTTCTTCATGCTTCCTGAGCACAGAGCCAGGAAAACATATCAGCATCTCTTTCCACCCTGGCCCTCAGCACTCTAAACTTATAGGTCTGCCTATAGTTTACAGCCAAGAGAGAGTATATAAAATTCTTGGACCAGGGAAATGTCTCAGCATTTGAAGCACCTGCTGCCAAGCATGATGACCTGAGTTCAATCCCTGGGACCCACATGATGGAGGAGAGAACCACCACCCAAAAGCTGTCCTCAGACTACACACACACTCACACATGCACACACACACACACACTCACATGCACATATATATGCAGAGTGGGTAAATAAGTAAATATAATAAAATTATCTACTAATTTGGACAACAGAAAGTGGGAGGGAATATTAACCTATCAAAAAGTGACCTCTACAGCCCTTAGTCTTTAATTTCCAACCAGGTTGGTCCTCACAATCATTCCCAACCACACTTTTAGATCCCAGATCTACCAAAGCTTACTTTAAGCTTCAAAATCATATATGCATTATATTGTTCCAGGCAAAAAATATAATACTTTTTGAAATTAGATAATTTCAAAAATATGACAGGTGGTTTATTCTTGATTTATTTGTTTATTAAATTCTACCTAAATTTTTCGATAAGACTGGCTAGCATTAAGAAAACAAAAAACACCAAATGCTGGAGAGGTTGTGGGGAAAAGGGAACACTCATCCACTGCTGGTGGGAATGCAAACTCATACAACCACTGTGGAAAGCAGTATGGAAAACCCTTAAAAGACTCAAAATGAGCCTACCACCTGACCCAGTCATACCACTCCTGGGTATATACTCACAAGACTCATCCTACTGCAGAGATACACGCACATCCATGTTTATAGCAGCTCTCTTCACAATAGCCAAGAGCTGGAACCAACCCATATGCGCCTCAACAGACGAATGGATACAAAAATGTGGTACATCTACACAATGGAGTACTATTCAGCGGTAAAGAAAGATGACATCATGAACTTTGCAGGAAAATGGATGGAACTTGAAGCCATTATGCTAAGTGAAGTAACACAGTCTCAGAAAAAAACAAATGGTGAATGGTTTCCCTCATTTGTGGATGCTAATACCAAATCCCCAGATAAAAGGCAAGCTGAACAACATTATGGTTATATTTCTGTTTATATGAAAGCAACTGTGTTGTTATAAAGTAAATCTATTAACAGGCTCTAGAATTGACCTACCACTTATTTTCAGACTCTGTAATTACTGTATATGGGTGAAAGGTATGTATTCATACATATTTTAGAGTAATATAAAATTAAAGTGGGAAAATGTGAATTCCTAAACATATTTTGGAATTAACATACAGTGTATTCTCAGAGGTCATAATTTTGATACGTATGTGATTGTTATATAGGCATATGTTGGAGTTATACAAAGGGGAGGGAACAACAACAACATAAAGACTGGGTTAAAGAATTGAATGATACGGTTAAACTCTGGCCCCAAACAACAAGCCTCTGAAGTGAAAAACTTTGGAAAGACTGAGAGAAAGATGCAAGACGTGTATGGCAGAAGGCATGAACTGGGGTAGGGTGTGGGCAGGGAGAGGGGAATGTGTCTAAACTGGACTGAAAGACAATGAATGAAATACACAATTCAAAAGTATTTTTAAAATTCTACCTAAATTTTTAATGTATGTTTAGAATTGTGACTGGTGGGAAAGACAGCATTGTGATGACACGTCCATTTAGGTTCCTGAGAAGGAGTACCTGACGTGGGAATCTGAATGCGTCTCTCCAGTGAAGGGGCAGCTGGCAGCCTTGGCAGGCAACACTAAGGTAAGCTGGGGAAGAGGGCGTTGCTCTGGGGAAGAGGGCATCACCTTGCAAGGATCCTGAGAAGCTTATCAACCGTGCTTACTACAGGCTACTCTTACAATCCAAACTTGTTTCCTTGTAAACCCTTTCAGCATGTGAGGCACCCTGTGAGGTATTATGCCCCCTGTCTCTCTACAGAAGTGAAAGTGTGAGCACTGGGAGGTGGAGTCACTCCTGCAACCCTGAGAAACAGGAGGAGCTGGTATTTAACCTAAATCTTCCAACTTCAACTTCCATGTCTTCAACCTGAAATACTCATCCTAACAATCTGGAAGTGCTCCCAATATAAATACCTGCAAATGTTGAGAAAACATAATAGACATCGTTTTACAAGCTTATTGAGCTCAAAGAAAGCATGGGATGTGCCCAGAAGGCATAACCAAAAGGGGAACTGAGTAACAAGCAGGTGCTGGTGCCAAGGTGGCCCAGGAGAATGAGGGTATGAAAGCTAGCCATTTGGATTTTAATGGCCAAATATAGCTGAGGGTTTGATAACAGGTTCTAAAATGGGGTGAAATTAGAATTAGTAGACCATGCACCACAATCTTTTTGTGCTGCTATAACAGAATACCACAGATTGGGTAATTAGAAACAGGTGTGATGGTTAATCTCAATTGTCAACGTGATGCCGTCTAGAATCACCAGTCAGGCTTCTGGGCATTCACGCTGAGGATTATCTTGATTAGGTTAACTGAGGTGGGAAGATTCACCCTCTGTGAATAACATCATTCCCTGGGCTACGGTCCTTGACTGTCGGAAAAGGAACTTGAGCTGATCACAGGCATTGTGCTCTCTGCTTTGGGGATGTGCATACTTTGTGACCAGCTGCCAGAAGCCCCTGCCACTGTGACTTTGCTGCCAAGATGGACGGCAGCCTCATACTGTGAGCCAAACAAACCATTCCTCCTTAAGGAACTTCTCTCAGTGGATTTTTATCACAGCAACAGAAAAGCAACTGAGACAACAAATTATTTGACTGGTGGTTCATTTGTGAGGCTAGAAAGTCTAGGACTCAGGGACCATATCTGGTGAGGACTTCTTTCCTATCTCATCCCATGTTGGAAGGCAGAAGGCCAAACGGGTAAAAGCTAGAGATTGAGTTGACAGCCTCAAGCCCTTTTATAAAGCCCCTTTGATGTTGGTATGAATCCATTCACAAAGGTAAACTGAACCACACCTCCCATTAGACTCCACCTCTCAACACAGTTTCATTCCAACCCATGCTTTGCTAAAGGGACATGTTAAAACGATGACACTGTGTAAAATAGAAACCTTCATAGGCTCACTGAGTCCTGTTCAGGGTAGCTTGTCTCAAGAATGGGCTCTGAGAAAGAGAAAGGGCCTACGGAAAACTCTGAGATTTAACTTACATTTAGCTTTTGAAGACAACACTCATTCTACAGCTGAGTCTAAGAACCCTTATGATAAGCAGTTAGCCCAAGTGGTTTCAGATCAAAGACATCTGCAGCACCAGCCAAAAGCAAGCTCAGAAGTTCTCTGTAGAGAAAGGCCCTTAACCAGACTGTGAAAAATCCCACAGATACAGTCCATTGAAGGTGAGACCACAAATCAAAACTACAAAATACCTAAAGGGAGGAAATTACCACAAATACATCCACAGACTAAATAAACAATAAAATTCAATCCTCATGCTTTGAAACTCCTAGTGTCTTTGCTACTGTTCAACTTCTAGGAGACTAAGCAGGCAAGACAACTTTATCCAGACCCACTGAGTTCAAGGAAATAAAAGCCATGCTCCATCACATTACATTAGAAGATCTATCTAATCACTCAAAAACATTTTCTCTTTGAATTTGGTTTTAAGAGAAAAATGAACATGGCTTTCTAATTCCTGAAAACACAAGGACTTACCAATATCTCTCTTAGATCATTGAAATTCAACCCTAGCCAAAGGAAAGCAAGTAGAATAGTTTTCTTCCTTCCATGAGGATTCCTCCAAAGCCACGTGTCTCACCCAATGTTCCAAAAAAAGAGAAAAAAAAAGTATTCTGATCTGAAAATGTTATGCAATCATTGGTTATAATCAGAAGGAGGGCGGGTAAAGAGGCCACACTGTTTGCCAACCAAAACAGCAACTAGACTAGAAAAACCCAACTCCTTTGTAACTGGCAGTCTTTCAGATTGTGACTCACAAAGGATACAAATATTTCTTGCAGAAATCAGAAGTGGCTGTTGTAAACAAATACATACTCATTCCTCTTAATGTTAATGCAGGCTACAGATGATAACCCAGTCTCATACTATGAGACAAGGGCACTTTCCAAGTCAGACTCAAAGCTAGATCCTTAGATAAAAAGAGGGAAAGGATATCTTTTCCTGCATAAAGTGATCATTAGACTAATTTCAGTGTTTGTTTCAATAAAATACAAAAGGTAGAGGAGGAGGAATGTGGAAAGAGGGCAGAGAGTGAAGGCTGAGATGTTCTGGGCCTGTGGCTCCAGGCCAGTGTCAAGCTGTGTGCTAATGATGTTTCACTGACTCCTTACAAACTGCATGTGTGTGGCTTTAGAAGCACATTTAAGGAAAACCCACGGAGGGCCTCTAATTGCTCAGTTACCACCACAGGGCCACTGGGAGACTCTGCATCTTTCTAATGCCCAAGCCCAGCATTTTCATACAAAGGTCCAGGAAGGTTTTCTTCAGGTTGTAGGAAGCTCTTATAGTCAATGGGTTTCCATTTCAATGTCAGGTATCTTTTATATTGTCATATGGCAGAGACAGACTGAATCGCCCTGTTACTCTATCCAATTCTACTTCACAGATATTTCACAATAAACCTTTATCACCCATCAAAAGGATATCAGCTACGTTTGGTATACAAGCACAATAAAGTATGGGCTCTATACCTTCCAATAAGAATGAGAATGGGGGCTGGAGAGATGGCCCAGCAGTGAAGAGCACTGAGTACTCTTGCAGAAGACCCAGGTTCGAATCCCAGCACCCACATGGTGGCTAACAACCATCTAACTCCAGTTAGGATGCAATGCCCTCTTCTGTCCTCTCCAGGCATTGCATGACACAGGTGCATTTACATACATACAGGCAGTGCACTCATACACACAAAAATAAAAAAAATCAATAAAATAAAGAAGAAGAATGAGAATGCAAAGAACAACTGTGTGAGAGTTGTGAAAAGAGACAGAGAAGAAACTGGTAGAGAGGAAGGGAGGAGGGAGAGAGTGAAGAAGGAAAGGAGAGGGGAGGAGAGTAGGATGAAGGAGGGTAAGATGAAAAGGTAGGAAGAGAAGTCTGGCAGAAGGAGAAGGAAGAAAAGAGGAAGAAGGGAGACATGGAGAAAGGGAAAGAGAGAAGGAAGACAAAGTTCAGGAAAGAAGACATGGATTAGAACAAGCATTTTCTGGAATGGTGTGAACGGCACGCAAACGCTCTCAGTGAACAGGAAGAAAGTGAGGGCGAGAAGCTGGGTATCACTCAGTGGCCGTGGGTGCCCAGTGCTCCTACTATAGCATTTGTTCAATTTGAGTCTGTTCTCTGTCCACACTGGGTAATAACTATGCCTCATGGCTGACACAAATGAAGGAAAGCCCGTGGCTATGAGGGAGCAGTGGGTCAACCAGGGTGGGAGTGGCCTGTACACTGAGCCAGCACAAGGCAAGAGGTAGCAAGTGCTGCCATGGCAGTACAGTAACATGGGAAATCCAGGAGAAGAGGTGGCTCCTGCTGGAGTCCTGATGGAGATGGAGGGAACACTCAGGGCGATCACAGTGCAGTGGTCCTGACAGTGAGGCTGGCTGGCCTTTGTTTCCTATGGGTCCCAAACAAGTCCCCTCCATCCCTGCCATTCCTGTGCTGAATCTGACCTTGACCTAGAAGGCCTACTGCATCATCCCATGGAAGCTTCTGCCATCACACCCTGTACGCTAAGTACACATCAGAGCAGGAGGGAGGAATCAAAGAGCACAGGTTTTCAAGGAGCAAAAGAAAGAGGCAGGGGTCCCTGGACTCCTTCAGTTTCTCTGAGAGGATATATCTAACTTTAATAAACTTCACTCCCTCCCAGTCCTTCAACTGACTTGATTCACAAAACTTCAACTTACATGCTATTATAAAGAAATACTAAAGCAAAATCCTGGATCCCCTGTAAGTATGTGGATAAATAGATTGAAGCAAAGAACAAAGTCTCACGTGGAGTCTGAGCTTACTCATTCCCCTTCAAAACCACCTTTCAGTGTCTTGGGCTGTGAAAGTTGCCTGGACGCCACTAACCCTGCATCTCAGTAGAAATATTGGTGCAATATCCACACACTGTCTTATCTTGTTTGTTCAGTGATTAAACCACAGCTACCTTAGGCCTACACAAGATGGGTGAACCATACATATTTTCCTGATGATAGTGCATGCAGGTATAGTTAAGAGCCAACCTTCTGTGTTCACTTATAATGAACTGCCTTTGCAAATAAAACAAAATGAATTGCTGTTTATCACTGTAACTGGCCCACAATGATTCAGCACAATGAATGAATCAATATTATTACATTAACATTTATCACACCTAACAGAACAGTTACACAAATCAAGCCCAGGGCATGGTTTTATAGTCTGTTATAATGCAAAAATAAAGAAGCTAAGCAAAGATGAAATATTTTACAGTAGAACAAAGCACAGGCTTCAGACCTGCACCCATCTACAACCCCACCTGAAGAAGCTGTTCTACCTAAGGCTACAGGTTATTGTTGTGGTTTCTACAAAATTCTCTACAAAGTGTAGCAGGCATGAAGAAGGTTTCTTTTCTTTTCTTTTTTTTTTCAAGTATAGTAGAGAAAAACTTTCTTAAGACCTAGAGTTTTGAGCCCTGCCCAAAATCTACTCTTTAAGAAAACAAGTTCACACCAACTCCAAGAAATGAAACAAGGAGGTACTTTGTGTCACAAATCAGCAGCACATCCACAATACGCATGAGGGAAGCAGAGTGGAAGGCAGCCTGCCAGGGTAACCAAGGAGAAGGTCCCCACTGACTGAGAGGGAGCCACCAAAGACCAGAGACTTAAGTCTCTTCCCACAACACTGACACAACAGGCCAAACATGGCCTGCTGCCTTCCTCCGTAGCCCACACCTCATCTCCACCCAACACACTCAAATATTTCTTACTGCACTTTGTGAACTTTGAAATTTATTTTTCCTTCACAGAAAAAGTGTTACAAAT
The DNA here is from genome assembly GCA_009823505.1 of Rhizomys pruinosus. NCBI lineage: Eukaryota > Metazoa > Chordata > Mammalia > Rodentia > Spalacidae > Rhizomys > Rhizomys pruinosus. The sequence goes on along the minus strand of VZQC01002068.1, from coordinate 2,453,900 downwards.
CTCATTGCAGAAAATTAAACAAATGGTTCATTGCAACTTGACCAGAAACAGAAGTCAAGAAACTGAGGATTGGCGAGGCTTTGCATCAACAATCAGTGCCCTTTAATATTTAAAAACACCGTGAGTCAGGGCTGAAATTAGGATGATGGACGGCCTTTCCTTAGGATGTGGTACAGACTTCCAGGATGCCTGTGGAGCTGTGTTCTTAAATGATTGCTTAGAGACAGAAAGAAGTTTGAAGAGCACATGTAGACCCACAGCAGTGTAGAAACAACTTACCCCAGGTACATATGAGGTGCCAATGAAAGACCTTCCCCAGTGAGCTCCTGATGTTTGGCACCTGGCCAGATGTGGGAAGATGCTCAAGCTCTGGATCCTCTAGATCTGAGCAAGCAGCCTACAAGTGAAATCTTCCCCAGTGAGCCTTGCTGCCTTCCAGAAGTTCGGTTCCTCAAGGATTCCCACTTCTTTTTTTTTTTTTTTTTTTTTTTTTCGAGACAGGGTCTCCCTGTAGCCCCAGCTGTCCTGGAACTCACTCTGTAGACCAGGCTGGCCTTGAACTTACAAAGATCCGCCTGCCTCTGCCTCCCAAGTGCTAGGACTAAAGGCGTGCGCCACCACGCCCGGCTAAGGATTCCCACTTCTAAATGCTGGAACACTTGACTTAAAAAAGTGACCCACAAGATCAGCACATCTCCTAACTGAGATGATGTAATTTACGAGGGGATTCTGTGCTTTTAAGCACATTACTCTAGCATTGTTTTTACTAAAGTTACCAACGGTCTTAAAAATACATTTGTTGAGGGGCTGGAGAGTTGGCTCAGCAGTTAAAAGTGCCAACTGCTCTTGCAGAGGACCCGGGTTCGATTCCCAGCACCCACATGGCAGCTAAGAACTGTCTTTAACTCCAGTTCCAGGGGAATCCGACGCCTTCTTTTGACCTCCATGGCATTGCATGACACGGATGCACCAACCTACATGCAGACAGTACACTCATACCCATAAAAAATAATAAATTAATTAATTAAAAAATACATTTGTTGGAATAAAAAATAATGCAGTTAATAGAATAATGGCTGTTCTTCCATCATCAAACACAAGAAGTTGAAAGCTGTTCTGAGGAAGGAGAAAACTTGATCCACCACCCAATACCATGGTGATATGTAGGTGAGTTCTTGGAATTTTCTAGAATACTTACTTGATATCTGTACTGGTTATTTTCTGCATAGCTGTGACAAAATACCTAACAGAAGCTACTTAAAGGAGGGGTTATTTTGTCTTCTGGTTTCAGAGGACACAATCCATCCCAGTAGGGAAGACACAGAGATGGAAGCAGAATAGAGGAAGCGTGAGGTTCTTGGGCACATCACAACAGCCTACTGAGAACAAAGGAGCTAGGACAGAACTGGAGTTCAGATAATCTTCAGAGGCTGGGCCCTAGTAGGCCCCACACCACAGGTTCTACAGCATCCTAGAGAAACCAGCTCCAGGTGGGGACAAGTACTCAGAGCATGAGTCTATAGCCAACATTTCAAGTTTAAAACATAATATTTAGCATAAGCTACAACCCTAACAGGGGTAAAAAACATTTCCAATACAATATCATCAAATAACCCGATGTCGTTCAAAGCATCTTGGGAAAAATCTTGTGATATGAATTTTTTACATACAGAGAAAAAAGCTACAGGCATGAAATGATCCAAAGCACTGTGGAAAATGCCTCATGACCAGCATTTCCCTCCCTAGGTATGCTTCAACAGTAACACGTACTGACATTACCCAAAACAGTGCTCAAAGCAGCATTATCTAGAACAGCACCTGACTGCAAACAATTCTACTCTATCTGCAGCAGAAGGGATGAAGAAAAACATGTAGACATGGGGTTGGGGACAGTGCTCAGTAGGCAGGGTGCTTGCTTGTCACGTACGAAGCCCTGTGTTTAATCCAGCATATTGCATAAACAAGGAGTGATAGCACACATCTGTAATTCTAGCACTCAGAGGATAAAGACAGAAGGATGAGAAATTCAAGGTCATTCTCTGCTATGTACCAAGTTCAAGGCCAGCCTAGAAAACATAGGAAAATGTCTAAAAAAAACAAGGTAATGACAAAAAAACAAGCACTTCTGCGTGTGTGTGTGTGTGTGTGTGTGTGTGTGTGTGTGTACATGGAATATTCCAAGCTTGAACAGAATAAACTACAGCTAACATACTCCTACAGCATTAGGAGTGACTCACAAATGTAATGCTTAGCAGAAGCCCTCTGAACCTAAAGACCTATGATTCTAATGCATAAAGTTCCAAGCCAGGCAGTAACCTCTGTGGTCAGAGCTGGGAGAGGAGAGAAAGGGGAAAGTGACTTGTACTAAAAAGTGCTTTCAGGTACCAATGACGAGTTGCCATGCTAATCCTGAGCCACCAGGTAGGGCAGTGTTGCTCTGGTTTGGGTGCCAGTGAGTTTAACAAAACTTCAAAAATATATATAAATAAATGAAAGGAGCTTTCATGGCCTTGGTATCCTGTCTGAACAGAATACTGGCTATGTCTGAGTTTATTCACTGTACTCAGTAAGTGATCATGTGACTTGTGCATGTTGCTATCCACACAAATCACATACAGTACCTTCATCTTTAATAACTTTTCAAAACATTTTACAAAACTGATTACATGCAATGTAGAATGTATAGAAAATATTAATAAGATAAGAATACCTTCTTTTTTTTTATTAATTTTATTTATTTCTGTATGTGTATGAATGTACTGTCTGCATGCAAGTCTGTGCACCCGTGTCGTGCAATGCCGCGGAGTTCAGAAGAGGGTCTCGGATTCCCCTGGAACTGGAGTTCTCCTGGAATTGGAGCTTCAGACGGTTCTCAGCCGCCATGTGGGTGCTGGGGATCGAACCCGGGTCCTCTGTAAGAGCGGTCGGCGCTCATAACCGCTAGGCCATCTCTCCAGCCCTTTTTTTTAAAGAATACTTTCTTATAACCACATCTGGCTGGATTTACAGCCTAGTTAGACAAGAACAATTCCCCTCTGCCTGGATCTTATTTCCACTCAGTATTAGAAATCATTTCTTGTCATTAAGTGGTCCCCTACCATATCTTTTTAACTGTCATATCACAACCCTTAACATGTGTCACAATGAGTTGTTTAAGCAACGCTTACTTTTCTAGGCATTTAGTTGTTTGTAATGAATCATAATCAACACTGTAAAAAAGCCTAATTGTAGCTAGGTCTTTTAACCACATCAAAGGATTATTTTCTTAAGATAAATTCCCTAAAGAATGTCAGGATCAAAGGCTATGTAAATAATTAGCAGGAAGGAGTTTTGATAATTTACATTTCCATCATCTATGTTTAGGATCTCATTCATAGATTAATTTCTGAAAAGAACATATAGTAAAAGATAGTTTGAGCAATGTTGCATCAAACAGTGGATATTACACACACACACACACACACACACACACACACACAGCAATTTTTAAACAGATCTTTAAAAATGAATAAAGTTTACCATAAAACTGAAAAAGCACAGTTCTGAGAGATAGAACCTTTAGCCTGAAATGGGAGCTCAGGAACTGTTGGCAGCAGACAATGGATGGGGGGAGGCAGTGCAGGCCCAGACAGTTTTCATTCATTCATTTCTGGGAGACTTTCAAAAGTTGTCTTGATTCTTTACTCAGAAGCATCTGGATGCACAGTCTGCACACTTCACAGGCCCAAGGATCTCTGGCACTCATGGAGCACAACATGTGGGGTTTGTTTTAAGTGAGACAGGAAGACTTGAGAGGCCCCACTGTGACCCTAGGATCAGAGCAGCAGTCACTTCTTCAGTTAACAAATCTCCTATAACCTGAGCATATTTTGGTCCATGTAGTTTCAAGGATAACTTATTCAAAAGCAAAAATTGTTTTAAAAATCACACCAGTGGAAATTTTTCTATCGATCAAGGCTGCTTAAAATCTACCACTTGTGACGCTTTTCATCAGAGAAAAAGTTTTGTTTTGTTTTTTTCTTTTTGATCTTTTCGAGACAGGGTCTCCCTGTAGCTCCAGCTGTCCTGGAACTCACTCTGTAGACCAGGCTGGCCTTGAAGTCACAAAGATCTGCCTGCCTCTGCCTCCTGAGTGCTAGGATTAAAGTCGTGCACCACCACCCTGGCTTAGAGAAAAAGTTTTTACATGATCTCAGACACATAGATATATAAAACAGGCTTATAAGTGGAACAGTTACTAGTAATAAATCATAAAGAAATTTTATTTTAAGATAATTTTTTGCTATACACATTTTACCATTTGTTAAATAGAAAAACAATTCTTCCTACTAATGAATGGTATGGACTTATTTATTTTACATAAAGAGCTAAATCTTGGCTGAATATTTGATGTTACAGGATACAGAGCATCTCAATGTTCTCAAAGTTGACCAATATTTAAATTTTATAATCATCAACACTGAGAACGCTGCTTTCTGTTAAGTGCACACTCCAAAATGTTAGAGACATGTTTAGAGCCATTTTGGAAACTTTTTTCCTAATCCCAAGCCAAATCCATTTAATTATTTTTTAAAATAAAACTCAAGTCAGCAACTCAAACATCCGAACACAAGGTAATCTATAGCTGTCCTCATTTGCTACACGCTGAGGAATGACAATCTGAAAACACTGGAAGTCCTTGTTTTCTGTTAAACTCTAATGTTTCCTAGTACATACAGTAAAAAACATCACAGTCAAAACATGTGACAGTCTCAGGTCTGAGCTGAGGTGTTTCAAACAGTGCCCCTTGGCTTCGTCTGGTGCAGCAGTACACACAATATGAAGTGCACTTGCTGTGTTCAGAACCAAGGCAGGGGCACTTGGTGGTTCAGAGAACTGGCTGTTGTTGCAGAGGACCTGGGTTCAATTCCCAACACCCATGTGGTGGTTAACAACCATCCATAACTCCAGTTCCAGAGGAATCCAATACCCTCTTCTGACCTCTGTGGACATTGCATCACGTGGGTACACTTACATACATGCAGGCAATACAATCATACACATAAAATAAAAATAATAACATATTTTTAAAAGAAGAACCAAGGCTGGAGTGAAGTTACATAGCAAAACACTGATGAGCACTGCCAGAAACTCCTCAGATTTATTACACATTTGATTTTTTTAATTAATTTTTGGTCAATGCTTGCTCTGAAAACTTTCACTGTTGATAAACTTCTCACGAACCTGACATTGAAGTTCCCACTCCATATGGCATTATGACCCATGGTTTAAGGAACTATGCTCTAAAAGAGCAATCAAATACACCACATACGTGGATGAAATTGTCAAGGGACAAAAGTAATCAATAAAAGACTACTGTTCTTGATCATTGGAATTAATCCTAATATGGTAAATATGCAAGGTTTGCAATGAGTTAGGAAAGACACCCATCCTTTCCCTTGGGCTGCCTGTTGGCTTTTCAACTTCTTGATACTCTGCTCAGTAACTTGACCTCCCTCCTTTGTGGACCCTACAAGCAATTGTTCTCGGATGCTGCATTTCATCAGTGGTCATAGCAGTCACTATTTTAGAATGGTGCTTCCCTTGGGATGTTCTAAAGTAAATCTAAAAGCTCAGTCACGGCGTCATCACTGCAGTGCATTAGGTGCTGACTTATTTTTTCAAGATCTTTTATTGATTTTTGTGTTCATAGACAAAGGGCCTTGTCAAGAAAAACACAAGAAACATAAACTGCAGGATCCTGGTGTAGAATTCCTGCAGGCGCATTGCCCCCTTGTTACTCTAGGCAGAGACAAAAGGAAGGATTTGCTATTTCTACCCAAAAGGAAACAGAAAATCTAAGACCAGTAGACATGAGACACAGAACAAGGCTGCTAAATTAATATTAAATATTTTCCTCATCGTGCTTAGTGACAGGCGCTGTCATCAACTTCAGGATGTAAGCAGAGAACCCATCTTTCCACAGGAAGTGGAAATACTGACTTTGAGTCAGTCCTACACACTTCTTTGAGTGAGTTTTTGGTAAACATCAACAATGGAAAATATATGCAACAAAAATACATGTAACCACATAATGGTTTTAATATGGAAAGTTGCTTAAAACATTGGCTCCACACCCTAGAAAAACATGAGATGGAGGTGTAATATTTAATCCTGACTTCACCTCTGTTTCTATGACCGAGATCCCTCATTCCCTGTGCAGGGGGTTATCAACCTCAGCACTACTGACATTAGGGACTAGATCGATCTTTACTGTGGGAAACCATCTTGTCCGTACCATATTTAGAGGCACCCCTAGCATCTGTCTATAAGATGACAATATTAACCCAACTCTCAAGATGTTACCAAACTTCCCAGTGAGTGGTGAACAAAATAGACCTGTCAGAACCACTGCATTGCTGGAGTTAGAAGCTCGAAAAGCTTCCAAACAAAACAGATCTGGGTCAAGACTGAGCAACTGGTTCATTGTTCATACCAGTCACTGAAGTTCTTCGCAGGTGGCTTGAAGCATCTGTCCTCGGCTGAGATACAGACCAAGCACAGGACTCAAGCATAATCTATCAGGGATTAGAGGAAAGCAGAAGGAGAAGACAGACTGCAAAGCCCCTGCAGTAGAAACCGCAGCTGCTCCCAAAGGAGCTCTGGAGCTCTCTCTACACCCACATCAGATGTAACCTTCCTAGAAGGAAGAAATCTAACCCATTCTGAGGTTGAAAGAGTGAGGGAGTTTCCTGTAGCAGACATCGGTAGGCACTGGAAGAAAAGCAGAAAGCTTAAGAGTCTCCACTCACCAGGGGTTTTCATTCCAGCAGAAAGAACAGAAAAAGGAGAAGTAAGATTCACTCAGGCGTGAGGAGGTTCCAGAGGTGACTGCTCAGTGCGCGCAGATGGGCTTGTAGCCCCAGAAAGGCTTTTGGTATGTACGTACTATTAGGAAACTAGTCTCCACAAACAACATGAAGTCTGAAACTGTTTTACGGATGAATAAATGCAATAATGTGAATTAGGAAAAGGGCTTCCTAAAGAAAGCCTACAGGAGTTTAGAGGTAAAAATACCTTGCTTGAAGTAGAGGCTTTAACTTGTGGGACATTTATTGGTGAGTATCTATTAGCAAGATATTTTCAATTGTGCATTATTTTCTTTTTAATTTAATGATAAAAAAACATTTATAAAATAACTGTGTGTAATCTGGAGAGATGGTTCAGCAGTTAAGAGCACTGGTCTCCCTTGCAGAGGACCCAGGTTTGATTCCCAGCACTGACATAGCAGCTAAGAAACATCTGAAACTCCAGTGCAAGGGGATCTGACACCCTCTTCTGACTTTCCCAGTATCCTTGCACACATCCAGGCAAAATACTCATACACACAAAATGAAAATAAGTCAATCCAAAAGTTTTTTTCATTAAAGATACTTTGTGTGTATACAAGTCTGGATGTGTTCCTGTGTCTGTGCATATGTATATGTAGGTGCACGTGTATATGTAGGTGCACGTGTATACGTAGGTGGATGTGTATATGTAGGTGGATGTATATATGCAGGTGCACGTGTATATGTAGGTGCACGTGTATATGTAGGTGCACGTTATGTTGACAGACATGTATATGTAGGTGGATGTGTATATGTAGGTGCACATGTATATGTAGGTGCATGTGTATATGTTGGTGGATGTGTATATGTAGGTGCACGTGTATATGTAGGTGCACATGTATATGTTGGTGGACATGTATACGTAGGTGCATGTGTATACATAGGTGCATGCGTATATGTAGGCACACATGAATATATAGGTGTGCATGTATATGAAGGTGGGCATGTACATGTAGGTGCACATGTATATGTAGGTGCACATCATGGAGGCCAGAGGTCAATGGTGGGTGTCTTCCTCAATCATCCTCTGTCTTATTTATTGAAACAAGATCTCTCACCAAATCTGGAACTCACATATTGGCTAGGATGGCTAGCCAGCAAGCCCCAAGGATTCTTCTGTCTCTGCTCCCTGGCACTAGAATTATAGGCATGTGCTGCTGTGCCTGGCTTTTGACTTGGGTGGTGGGGATCTGAACTCGGGCTCTCTGTGCAAGCACTTTACTGACTGAGCCATCTCCACAGCCACAAAACATTTATAAAATACTTTTGAGAAGCTATGTGTGTGTTGTGTGTTTGTGTCTAATTATGTAAAAAGGTCCTTGCTACTCAAAACAATGGCCCAAACAATACCATTTTCATGTAGAATATTCCACTAGTTACAGATTCCAAGTCATTAAGTTTGGTGTGTGGCCGAGAGTCTATGCATCTAGTACATATGCAATTCTTGTCTACACTGCTAGTTCACAGGCCACACATTGTTAGTTGCTGTATCATTCAGCTCAAATGGTTAGTGACCTTCCAGTGAAGAAACAATTGAACAGCCGGATAAGAAAAATAAATGTGAGGACAATACTGCACCGAGGATCTGGCAGTCATCTAAGCTGCTATCTCAGCAGAAAAGCAGGTGCTTGCTATGCAAGTGTAAGGACCTCAGTTCAAATCCCAAAGCTAGATGTAGTAGTACATGTCAGCAAGCCCAGTGTTCCTAGAGTAAGACAGAAGGCAGAGGCAAGCGGATCTCTGTGAGTTCAAGGCCCGCCTGGTCTACAGAGAGAGCAGAGGCAGGAGAATCCTTGGAATCTTGTGGTCCTGCTAGCCTGGCATAGGCAGCGATGGAGAAGAAATGAGAGACCCTGTCTCAAACAAGATGCAGGGTAAGGACCAACCCCCAAGTTACCCTCTGACAGCCACAAGTGCAGCATGGCACACACATGCACACACGTGCATGCATACAAGCTGAACTAATGCTACTTCCTTCAGCATTTAAACCTGACATCTGGGCCTCAGCAATAGAAGGTAGGCATTATGGGCTGGCAGGCATTAAGTAGTCACATGAACTGTGGATAAATTATTTGCAACATAAATACCACAAAACAAGCTCTGAATAATATTACTCCATGTGAAAATGAGCCAACCCTCAACCACAGCATCTCCATGAACTGAACAGCCATTCACATCCATTCACTTCAAATGTCACCACTGAGGTTTTAAGTAAAAAACAGTTATACACATCATATTGATGAGATGGCTTCCAAAGATTGTAATGAAAAAACAGTGGTAGATCTCAGCCTTACACAACACTGTTAAGCCCAAAGCAGTGTGGAGTTTCTCTAGATGGTTTTATTCTGAATTCCTGGCACCATTCAAGGATCTTATCACTTTTTTTAAAGTGCTCTGAAGACATGTTATAAATGAACATGTCGGATCATATTTTTATCATTGTCATCCAGATTGGATGTGTCAGAAAGTTATAAGACAAGGATGATGAGTGGTCTGTGGGAATGGTTTGCTACTGCGGACAAGAGCAGCACTTTAAGCAGTGAGTGATAGCATAACAGTACTTTTCAAAGAAAATTACATTAGAGAATCATTGTTTCAAGCAATAACCTCTCCTAAACAAGACACATATCTCTATTACTTAAATATGCAACAAAGTTTATACTGATCAATAAAATAAGTCATTCGGGGGGGCAGGCTTTTGTTATTGTTCTTGTTTTGTTAAACAACCTATTTTGAAAATTAATCTAGGGGCTGAAGGAGTGATACGCTCTTACAGAGGACCCATGTCAGGTTCCCACCACCCATATCAGGCTGCTCACACAGCCTGTAGGGGATCCAACACCCTCTTCTGGCCTTGGAGGGCATCTTTAAACACAGAGACACACATACATAAAGATAATAAATCTGGGGCTAGAGAGATGGCTCAGAGGTTAAGAGCACCGACTGCTCTTGCAGGGGACCGGGGTTAGATTCCCAGCACCCACATGGTGACTAAGAACCATCTTTAACTCCAGTTCCAGGGGAATCCCACGTCCTCTTCTGACCTCTGTGGCATTGCATGACATGGGTGCACCAAACTACATGCAGACAGTACACTCATACACATAAAAAATAATAAATTTAAAATTTTTTAATAAAAAAAGATAATAAATCTTTTAAAACTAATCTAAATTTCAAGAAGGCACATGATTTTTAAAATACTGTAACAAGGAAAAGTGTTTACAAATATTTAAAATGTAATATTAGTTGCTTTTATTACAATTTTCAATATACTCCCGCTTGAACTATCAAGATATGATAGTGAAATTTACCTAAGTGAAAAGGTCTTAAAAGATTTTTGTTCCATTTATCTTTCTGGGCCTGGGTTACCTCAGTGAGGATGAGTGTCTCCATAGTCAGATTCTAGCTCTGAATTCATTGGTATGCATGTTTTAATTGGAAAATCCAGAGAGATCAGGAAATAAATAAATAGCCAGGGTGGGGATAGGGGAGGTTTCATGGGAGGGGATATATAATACAATGATATAAAGGGGGAGAGGGGAATAATAGAGCAGAAGGGGTTAGATGGGGGGGGCGGGGCAGAGGAGGGAGTATGGGAAAGGATAACCAACACTAAAGGCCTTTAGAAAAAGCATATGGAAATCTAGCACTGTAGAAGTTTCTTGAAGTATACACATATACTTTATAGAAAGAGAATAAAAGGAGTTACCTTACAACAGGGGGACATTGCCCCTACTAGTCACCATAGGCTAGCAAAGTGAAAGCCCAATGCTGGGAATGGACTCCCTCTTTTGAAGCTGTTGACCAGGGGTCCCATAGACCCTTAAACAATACACTGTCCCTGCTCTTGGTTACCCACCAGAATTTCACAGTAGGACCGCTGAAGACACTACATATATGAGCTATAGAAAAAAACATGGAGAAATCAAGCTGATTCTGACTTCAAAGCTTCATCTCTACTGGCTAGCTTCCATAGTGCTAGAAGGAGCTATGTGTGATACTGAAAGAGAAAATTAATCAGCAACCTTACCCAGCTGTGAGTCATGTGAGCTACAACAACTGGCCTGCCAAGATATACCTGCAGCTGCAATTGTGGCACAACTATTGTGGGAGTAACCAACCACTTTTATTTACCTTTTTTTGAAACAGGGTCTCCCTCTAGCCCCAGCTGTACTGGAACTTGCTAGGTAGACCAGGTTGGCCTTGAACTCAGAGATCCACCTGCCTCTGCCTCCCAAGTACTGGGATCAAAGGAGTGCACCACCATGCCCAGCTGCCAACCACTTTAATTGGATTTGGATCAGCTTCAAAGATGGAGCTATTCCTGACATTGATATCAGTCTTAGGAACGAACTTGTGGCTAGACAGGTCAGAGGCCATAGGGGAGAGTCCAATACTATTGTTCTGCTAAATGTAGTATTGAACTGACCCTATGACTCATTGCTACACCCATAGATTAATGTATCTTTCAATTCTCAGCAGAGAAGCTTCTTTATGCAGCAGATGGTGGTTAAGACAGAAACTCCCAACTGGCCAACAAGAAGAGAACAAGAGGCTGAGGGATGCTTATCCCTGAATAGGACACCTGTACCAAACTTGTGTCTCTTAAGGCTCAAGGATTATTGTAGAAGAGGGGACAGAAAGATTGTAAGAGCCAGAGATGGTGAATGACTGTGCTGGGTAGCTTTAGTGTCAACTTGACACACCTGGGTTAAGGGAGCCTCAATTGGGGAATTGGCTCCATTGGACAGGCCTGTGGCCATGTCTGTGGAGTATTGTCTTGATTGTTGAGCAATGTGGGAGGGCCCAGCCCACAAGAGTGGTGCCACACTGGACAGATTGTTGTGTACTGTATAAGAAAGCGGGCTGGGCATGAGCCAGAGGAGCAAGCCAGTGAACAGCATTCCTCCATGGCCTGTGCTTCAGCTCCTGCCTCCAGGTTCCTGCCCTGAGTTCTTGCCTTGGGCTCCCTGAGTGAGAACTGTGACCCAGGAGATGTAAGCTGAATAAACCCTTTCCTCCCCAAGTTGGTGTCGGTCAGAGTGTTTTGTCACAGCAATGGAAGACAAACTAGACAACGAAATTGGTACCAAGAGTGGGTATTGCTGTGACAGACCTTGACTTGGTGTTTGGGGGAGGATTGGGAACCGTTTGGAACTTTGGGCTGGGAAGATCATTGAATGCTTAAGAATCCGTTGCTGTAGAGCTTGGAGCATTTTGCTGAAGGATTTGTAGAAGATAGAGGCTGGCTTGTGAAGTTTCTAGTTTCAAAGGGAGCAGAGATCATCAGACTGTAATCTGTGGGTTCTGGAAGCTGGGGCTGAAGAATCATGTAAGTAAAAGAGACCAGAACCTGAAGTGAAACTTTGTTGTACTGGGACATTGATGCTGTTAGCTGGGACTGAAAAATCAGTGTAAGTAACAAGAGAACCAGCATCACTGTGGTGAAATCTTCTGGGAAGAATTTTTTCAGGGTCAGCACACAGACGCTGTGTCAGAGGGGCCTGAGCTCCATCTAAAGCCAGAGCAGGACTTGGTAGTGTGTAAGAGTCTCCTTATATGTTCTGGTGTTGAATTTTGAGGGGTCACAGAGCAGCAAGGCTTGGCACCGTGAGAGGTCAGGAAAGACCACTGGTGGAAGTGCACCTCAGTTGCAGTGAAGACCCAGGATTGCAGGGGTCATGGAGAGAACCTGAGGCTGCCACCAAGAGAGGTTAGAAGAGACCATTGGTGAAGTGCTGCCTCAGTTTCAGTGGACCAGCTTTTGAGAGTGCCAGGACCATTGGATCCACAAGAGCAGCGGCAGTGTGGAATGGAGTCAGCCTGGGCCTTGGAGATAGCTGTGTGTGTGCCGGACGGCAGAGTTAGAGAGGGGAACTGCCGAAATCCTTGGAGCCCAGAAGATCGTGAGGGAATCCCAGTGTTCTAGCCTTGAGCCTATCTTGCCTATCTTAGGTTTGGTTTGAGTGTGCCTGATTCTTTCTTTTGAAATAAGACAGTATTGTTTTGGATTTTACAGGCACCACAGTTAAGAGACTTTTAATAGACTGTTGAACTTTTAAGCATTTGTGACATTTTAAGGACTGTGGGGTTTTTAAGGTTGTACTGTCTAGGTGTGTTTAATGTTAACATCATTTTGGGGATAAGAATGGAAAGGTTGTGGTTTATAGTGATGTGTTTGTGTGTCAATGTTGACAAGGGGTCAATTGTGCTGGATAGCTTTAGTGTCAACTTGACCCATGGGTTGAGGAGCTCAAATTGGGGATTTGGCTCCATTGGACAGGCCTGTGGCCATCGTCTGTGGAGTATTGTCTTGATTTGAGCAATGTGGGAGGCCCAGCCACAGCAAAGTGGTGCCACCCTCGACAGATTGTTGTGTACTGTATAAGAAGGCAGGCTGGGCATGAGCCAGAGGAAGCCAGAGAACAGCATTCCTCCATGGCCTTTCTTCAGCTCCTGCCTCCAGGTTCCTGCCCTGAGTTCTTGCCTTGGGCTCCCTGAGAACTGTGACCCAGGAGATGTAAGCTGAAATAAACCCTTTCTCCCCAAGTTGGTGTGGGTCAGAGGTTTTGTCCCAGCAATGGAGATGAACTAGGACAATGACCATAGGGAAGCAGAGTTTTCCAGACAGCTGGGAAGTTACTCATATAAACTCACACCAATGGGGTCAGCATGCACCTGAAAGTCCCATGAAAGCTCTAGCCAGACAAAATCCAGAATGGATGATGGGAGGTAGGAAAGAAACCCCAACCCTATCTGAGGAAGCATTGGTAACTGATGGCTGCTGGGAGGAGCAAATCATTCTTGTTTAAGGTGAGACTCTTGGCAGGTGACAAGGTTCCAGTGGATGGACCCACACTGAAGGGTATTTAGGAATGCAAATTTAATGAAGAGAGAGAGAGAGAGAGAGAGAGAGAGAGAGAGAGAGAGAATGAACCATCATGATTACTACCATTAAATATGATATCATATGTTACATATACCACTCATCATACATTAAGTGTAGTTATTGTTTTAAAAGCTAGTATCACTTGTCCCAACAAGACAAAATAAAGTATTTATTAAATCCTACTCCTCATTAAAAGCAAATTCTATTCCCATATATCCATGTCAGCTCCTCAATTCATACACTTCTTATAATCAAGGATCATAATAATAATAGGTATTGTCTAAGGAACTAAATTTTTAAGTGTGCGATTTAGAGAACCGTGGTACAATTAATACTTTCCCTGTATCTTTAAAACTGTTTAAATGTGCAAGTACTGGTTATTAAATATATGTTAAAATCTCAAGTCCTCTTCCAAATGACTGTTTTGATTTTAAGAGTATTTTATTATAAACTTTTTTCTATTTACTAGAAAGACATCACCATACTTCTAGTATCCAGAATATTCCAATAAGGAGAATGCCATATTTTCTACCATTTTGCATAAATGGGCATTTATTGTTCAGTTTTTTGAAATTTTCACTGAGTGTTTCATACTAGTACATATTATATGTTGGGCATATTTTCTCCTACACTCACTGGTCATGTTCATAGTATGTGATATCAATAAAGAGAACTGAATGCAATACTTTTGTTCATATACAGTGATGTTCCCACAAAATCTGAAGTAGGCATTAGTATGGTCCTTACTTTTTTGGATCTAAGAAGCTGAAAGAAATGTGTATTCCCCTCCTGTCATCTAGCTATTGGGTAAGGAAAACTGAGATTCAAATCTTGCCCTTCACTGCCTTCTTCTTTTGATGCACAATGTGAGGTGACACAGACTATGAAAGACACAGGTTGAAGGCTTGTTAAAGTGCAAATGCATCTGTGTGCTCCTCACAGTAAATTAAATATTCCACAGCCACACTCCACTGGGCCTTTCACACCTCATCACTAAGATATTTCAATATATGTGAAACAGAATGCAACTTAGGATCATCTATTGAGTCTACCTGCCTTCATGCAATACTACTATTTCCTCCTCATTCACTCATTCATTCATTCCATTTACATCTATGTGTTCTCAGTCTTTCCAATGGACTACTCAGACAACGATCCGATCCAATATATGACTTTACTAGCCTGTACACAAACCAAGATGCCATTTGTGTGACATGGCCTCCCAGTCAGCACAACAATGAATGGGATATAGATCACTCACTGTTGGAATGTGATTGGATGTTAGATCTTGAAGAGGCAAACATTGTGAAGCCTTCTCTTAGGGACTGTTATTTCTAGCAAAATGCTCCTTTAAGCTTTCTGATTACATAATAAGGAGTGTGATAGTTGGGGGTTAGTGTATTTTTTTTTTCCAGACAGACAGGGTCTTCTTGTAGTCCCAGCTGGCCTGGAACTGGCTATGTAGATCAGGCTGGCCTTGAACTCACAGAGATCCATCGGCCTCTGCCTGGCACTAAGGACAGTTCTTAGCCACCATGTGGGTGCTGGGAATCAAACCCGGGTCCTCTGCAAGAGCAGTCAGTGCTCTTAACCACTGGGCCATCTCTCCAGACCCATAATCTCTATTCTTTTTTATATTTTTTTAATTTATTTTTTGTGTGTATGAATGTACTGTCTGCATGTAGGTTTGTGCACCCATGTTGTGCAATGCCGCGGAGGTCAGGAGAGGGCATTGGATTCCCCTGGAACTGGAATTAAAGACGGTTGTCAGCCGCCATGTGGATGCTGGGGATCGAACCTGGGTCTTCTGCAAGAGCAGTCGGTGCTCTCAACAGCTAAGCCATCTCTCCAGCCCCCATAATCTCTATTCTTAACAGAAAGACATTTTCAGATTCATATTTTGAAACAGCACTTCCACCTAGTTAAAATGTAATGCATTTATTCATTGATTTTATTTTTAGGTTTTTAAATTTTATTTATTATTTTTATTTTATGTGTAGGAGTGCATTTTCTGTGTGTATGTAAGTGCACCCATATCGTGCAATGTACACAGAGGTCAGAAGAGCCCATAAGATTTCCCTGGAACCGGAGGTATGGATGGTTGTCAGCTGCCATGTGGTTCCTCTGCAAGAGCAGCTCGTGTTCTTAACTGCTGAGCCTTCTCTTCAGGCCCTGCATTTATTTTTAGTGTTACCTTTTAATCATGATAAGTAAAACTGGTATTAAATTTCTATATGGAATGGATATGCTATTTCTTTCATAAATTATTCATATTTAAAGTCTATATTTAAAATGATAAAGTATATGATGGTACTTGGAACTATGTAATATGACAAAAAAAATTATAGTGAAACATCAGTTGTTGACTTCAAAGAAAAAGTCACGGTTCAATAACCAGCAGCCTACTTCTAGGTCAGCCTGTCTGACTCTGAAGACCTCATTAAGCCTTGCAGCCTCATCATCTTCATCTGTAAAATATAGGGTTGGAGATCATAGTATAACATGTTTCTATCTCTACCTATAGGCACAAACACACTCCACGTAGAAGAGGGATCGCACAGCCCCAATGACGGCAGACTCACATTCAGAAGGTTGGAAGGCCAAGCAAGGCTTTTCCAGTTCCGCAGGCCTTTTGCCTGCAGCACTCTCTTCATCATGCCAAGAACATGCTTGGGAGGTGACAGTTACCAAACGAAGCCATCTCTAGAGCCTTTGCCAGCCCCAAAACTCTAAACTCTGGCTTTATATACAACTATGAGTACACAGACATCAAGGGCATTCAAAATGAGATGAAAATATGTTTCAATGTTTCCCCAAAAGAAAGAATTATTTAAAATATGACAGCCCTGCTGAGTTGGAATTACAACTTCCCTGGGAGGAAGAAGGGGCCAGAGCAGGCGGGAGGTCAGACCCCGAGAGCCTGCTGGGTCCTCTGGACATCGGCATCCTCTGTGCAGGCAATTAACCAAGTTCTCCTGGCCATCAAGGTCCCATGTGCTTCCCACGGGTGGAGACTTTCTTCAGAACATCCAGTGAAGAGCCAGGCATGGTGGCGCACACCATTAATCGCAGCACTTGGGAGGCAGAGGCAGGTGGGTGTCTGTAAGAGTAAGACCATCCTGGTCTATGAGAAAAAAAAAAAAAAGCCCAGATAGAAGAGCTAATTAGAAGAGATTTCCCTTAAATGGCCCAAATTCTGAAAGTATTCTTTAAGAAAGTTGTGATGAATTTTAAAATTGCATAATGCTTCTCCCCAAATCTTTATTTCTTTGAGAAAAATGACAAGGGTAGGAAATGCAGACTTGAAAATGTGTCAAAAGTGCTGAGCCGATAAAAAGAGATATTTCTAAAATAATAAAGAATTTTCCAGGAGGTTTTAGGTAGCACTTTCTGGTTAGAAAAAAAAAAAGAAGAAAAAAAAAAAAAAGAAAACCCACAAAAGAATATTCTGTGTAAAGTAAAAGCTCGGTTATTTGGAAGAAGAACGGAGAAGCCCCGTGGGTGAGCAGTAGGCCTCGCTCTGCTGGAGTGAGCCTTGCAGTAAACAACAGAGAAGTCGAGAGACCAAGAGGGCAGGCACTTGCTCCACAGGGATCAGGGGTTGGAGACAAAGGGCTCAGGAGAGAACGGCAGACCACGGGTAATCTCTGGGAAAAACAGGGCTCACTCAAGACCCCACCTCGCCAGAGATGGCGCTATAATCCTCAGCAAATCATCGAAGCCCTGGCTTCCAGCTTCTGAGTCCACACACATATAGTCAGGTCATCCACGGCTCTGTAAACCTTATGGAGTGCAGGAGCGCTACTGAGACTCTGCAAGCCTCAGGGCTCAGGTCTGTCAGGCCCCTATCAGGCCCCAAGCCGAGCTAGGAATTTTGGCAGAGCCAAGTCCATCCTAGTGTGCCCTGCCCAAGGTGGCCCGGATGAAGGTGGGTTCAGACACAGTGGCTATACCCTCTCGGAAGGAGAGGGCCACTGGTAACCTTAACATCAGGGTGACTTCTTTGTTATGCTTCCATTTATTATTTTTTAATCCTCAGCTTTAGACTTGCTATATAGCCAGGACTGGCCCTGAACTCCTGATCCTACGGCCTCTACTTCCCAAGTGCTCAGATTACAGGGGTGCACCACCATGCCCAGATCCTCAGGATTTCAAATCTTTTATTCAAACCAGCAGATGGAAAAGAAAAGAAAAGACACAATATTTCTCATAGGCAAAAATCTCCCTGTCTTACTTTTGAAATCCATTGTTTAAAAGTTAAAACAAACAAGTTTAGCAACTCTTCCTAAGTGACCTGTAAAAGAATTGGGAACCAGAGCTCTGCATGCCAGAAACCCCTGTAGAAAGGGGTCTAGGTTTGTATTCTTTCCCAAATTAAAAAGAGATACTAGTCATTTTAACTATTGTGTTATTTTTACTTTCTGTATTTTAATTTTGTTATGTCAATACAAAGATCAATTAAAATATTTGTACTATGTTTTATTTTAGAAAATGAACCTCTGTTCATCTGGCTTCACATTTGTTTGATTTGGTATTACTGAGAAAAAATAAAAGTTGCTTAATTCAATGAAATCTTATTTATTCAGCGTTATCTATTATACTCACCTATACATAATAACAAAACGGAAAAAAAAAAGACTTCTAGTGAGCTGTCCAGTTTTTAGCAAATCCAGATGCTATTAAGTGATGTGACACAGTGTATAGTGTCGGGATAGCAAGTTAGAGGAGGTCTGTAGAGCCGAGGATCCCTCCTGCTTTCAGAGCTGTTCTGAGAGAGAGTCGCCCTTGATTTATAAACAGCTCTAGTGACTTGAATCATCTGCCTGTTAGAAGCAGAAACAGCAAAAGATGGGAAAGCGGCTCCTGCCAACCTTTGAGAACAGGGCCTGGACAGGCGTGGGAGGGAGGAAGACTGAGCTGTGCCCACCTCCACAGGCCAGAGCCATCTCCTCATCAGCAAGCATCACCACAGCCTGAGTCCACAGATAGCATCCTGGCATGACTGAGATCCACAATCAAATAAATAATAGTTTCACTTCAGAGCAAAGAATACATGAAGTATTTTAAAGAGATGCTAACCAAATGACTGAAGAAAAGGAGAGGATAATATGCCCATCCTCAGTTTCTAGAAAACTCCAGTATCTTGAACTCTTCATTTCCTAGATAACTAAAGTGTTATTCAACTTTTTTATTGATTGGGTTTTTTTAACCTCTTTCAAAGTGTCTGACTCTAAATGCTAAATTTCATTAAACTTTAAGTTTTGCTTCAAAGTTCACCACAGGCAGAGGAAAATGTGTGATTCTGAGCAACCCTGGTGGTCACAGTAAAAAAAGCTTTGCCTCTGAGCCCCTAAATTCTGTTCCGTCACTGCCTGAATTCTTACCCTCAAAATTACACCTCAAACACTCTGCTGAGGAAAGGAGTCAACGTGTTGGAAAATATAAGCTAATGGCCATATTTTTTTTTGGAAGAAGGTTGACAAAGAGCCTGAGTGAGAACCAGAAACGCCTCTGCTGAGAACCAGGACCCAAAGCTGGAAGCCAGTACCACAGACGCCCGACACACAGCAGTGTCACACCAGGATGTGTCACACCAGGATGTGTCACACCAGGATGTCAGGAGCAGACTGGGCTTTTCCATTTGTTTCTTTCAGATACAGAAAACTTACCCTGTGAATTCAGTCAAAACAAACAAGAAATCTGTTTTTAAAAAATACAGAGCATAAAGTATAACAAATTTTTCAGATATTGTGTCACATATAGGCCTAAAAATAGTTCCCACTGGGCAAAGTGGTACACACAGATAATCTCAGTATCCAAAAGCCTCGGCAGGATGATTGTGATTTTATGGCCAGACTGGGCTACACACCAAGAGCCTGTCTTTCAAAAACCAGGTGAATAAATAAATAATAAAAATTGTTCCCGTGGTTAACATTTTTTTCTAATTAGATCAAAATCATGGTTAAAATCTCCTTACTTTCAAGGACTATAAGTCTGATAATAGATTAATTAAGAGTTTGTTGCCTGGAATAAAATTACCAGGGTTCAAATCCTACATCGGGACATTTTTTTCTAATTAGATCAAAATCATGGTTAAAATCTCCTTACTTTCAAGGACTATAAGTCTGATAATAGATTAATTAAGAGTTTGTTGCCTGGAATAAAATTACCAGGGTTCAAATCCTACATTTCTGATCACTTACCAGATTTTTAAACAGCTCTAAGCCTCGGCTTGGCCATCAGTAAAATGGGAGTGCTAATATGATTTTGTGAAAAGCAGTAAAATAAATGACATAGGGGTTGAGTTCAGAGGAGGTAATTAACAGACACATGATTTACTTTGGTTTCCACTGGACTATCACCCCTCAGGACACAATAGGTCCTCAAAAGTTTTTTTTTTTTTTTCCGTACATGTATGAATGTATTGTGTGCTTGCAAGTCTGTGCACCCGTGACGTGCAGTGCCGCGGAGGTCAGAAGAGGGCGTCGGACTCCCCTGGAACTGGAGTTCTCCTGGAATTGGAGTTTCAGACGGCTCTCAGCCGCCATGTGGGTGCTGGGGATCGAACCCGGGTCCTCTGCAAGAGCGGTCGGCACTCTTAACCGCTAGGCCATCGCTCCAGCCCCCTCAAAAGTATTTTTAATAAAGGGATACATCATTTACATTCAATAGAATGCTAATTTAATCATGTCAATATTTGCATTGTCTTAAGTACCAATATGGCTCCAGCTGCAATGAGAAACACAAAAGGTGTGTGCAACAAAGTCCCTGCATGTCACCTGAGCAGACTCAAAATAAGCAACACAGTATAAAATAGAATCCAACAGGGTTGGCATGAACCAGTTAAGTTTTCCCTACCACTGACAAGGGAGATGGTGTATACTCTAACAATAAAGAGAAAAATGACATGCCATTTATAACTCCTGTTTGCTTTGAGGAATCTGGCAATTAAAGGACTTCCTGTTTGCTGAGTGTCGTGGGGGGGGGGCAGGTATTGCAATGCCAAGTTAGGAAGAGCTCAGAGTGAGCCAAACCTCTCTACAGGAGACCAACAACTTTAAAGACAGCTGGTAGCATCATTTCATTTTTTTTATTCTAAACAAAGGTTGTTGCTCAGAGCAATTCTAGAATGAAGGAGATGAAGAAGGCGCAGAAACAAGGGGAAAGAGGAGCCGTAGAGGAAGAGCGCACATTCCGAGACTCTCAAGAAGCAGAGGTGAAGCCAGGATGTAACTCTTTGTGTGGCCAGGCCCCTGGTGACTAGGACAACTTCTACCATGCAGAACCTGTTAGCCAACAGGGGATCAATGTCCTCCACTAGTAGTCAGCTCTGGGCTGTGTCTAGAGAGTCCTAATATTTAGGACAATGAGGATGATTCTACACCATGATGGTCTTGGGTTTTTGGTGTTGACATAGCCCCATAAAAAATTTTAAAAACCCTACACACCCTTTCAAATTTCAAGTCAACACTCAGAATTCTTTATTGTATGATTAAAAAGTTGAAGGGATGTGACTTCCTGCATAACAATATGTCAACATTACAAAATAAAATCACTGTACCTCTTTATACATATTTCCCATAGCATTCACATAGGCATACCAGTGACATGATACCCACTGTCAGTATAAAAATTTATCTCGGGGCTGGAGAGATGGCTCAGCAGTTAAGAGCACTGACTGCTCTTGCAGAGGACCCGGGTTCGAGTTCCAGCACCCACATGGCTGCTAAGAATCGTCTTTAACTCCAGTTTCAGGGGAATCTGGCGCCCTCTTCTGGCCTCCCTGGCATTGCATGACACGGATGGGTGCACCAACCTACATGCAGACAGTACATTTATACACATAAAAATTTAAAAAATTTTTAAAAAGATGTCAAAAAGACCAAAAAAAAAAGTTCTCTATCCTGAGCAGCTCATTAAAAAAAAAATTTATCTCATACAAAGTTGAAATCAACTAACATAGTTTTCTAATAGTGTGTGTTTGTGAGATAGATAGATAGATGATAGATGATAGATAGATAAATAGATAGATAGATATAGATTAGACTCACAGTGAAATTATTAAAGTTTAAACCAAAGTGTGAGAAGACTGGTGAGCACACCCTCCTCCCAAACCCAAGGAAGGACTTTAACAATAAAGTTACCTGCTCACATAGTTCTGGAAAGCCTGCTAGTCTAGTCCACGTGATAACGCTGCGTGGCCAGTCCATCTGACTGCTGCTAGCCTATCTGACCTCTCTCTTCTTGCTCTGACTTACCCTTCCTCATATCACTTGTCACACCAAGTCAAAGTGCACTGCCCTGCACATTTTTCTCATGTTTTTTATTCTTTTTCCTAAAGAAAACATTCAACTTTCCTAATATTCACATCTCACAAAACTTGGCAGAGAACGATAAACACAAGGCAGCAAAAACAAGCTGTCCTGGGTAAGGAAGAGGAGGAGAGGGAGGGGGGAGGACAGCTCGGTACAGTTCCATCATTCTCAGTGTGGAGAAGCCTTGTCACAGGGTTAAGTCCATTATGATGAAAGGGAGGAGTAAACAGGCTTTTATCTCATTCCACTCATTTTTTTCTCTTAAATTTATATATTCTTTTTAAAAAGATTTATTTTTAGTTATTTTATGTATCTAAATGTTTTGCCTGCATGTGTGCATGTGTACCATGTGGCTGTGATGCCCATGGGGACCAGAAGGCACTGGATCCCCTGGAACTAGAGTTACAGATGAATGTGAGCCACCACGTGGGTGCTGGGAATTGGACTGGGGACTTCTTCAAGTACACCCAGTACTCTTAACCTCTGAGCCATCTCCAGCCTGTCACATATCCTTTTATAAAAATGCAGAAAACAAACTGGGCCTAGTGGTACAGTCCTACAATCTCAGCTACTCAGGAAGCAGGGAAATCACAAGTCCCAGGCTCCAGGCAGAATTCAAGGGTCAGCCTGGGCAACTTAGAAAAATCCTGTCTCAAAATTAAAAGGGCGGAAAGAGGGCTGGGGATACAGCTCAGTGGTAGAGTGCTTGCCTAGTATGCATGAAGCCCTAGGTTCAAATCCCAGTAATGCAAAATAATCATGAACAGTGAATATGGTGAGGACGAAAGTAGAAAACAAAGTATAGGTGAAGATTTCAGCTTATAATTTCATTCCATATCCCCCAAAGGGTGTATTTTCACTAGCAACGCATTTTACATTCGCAGATATTTTATTGCTAATCCTATTTTACTTCTGTACAATAAACATACATAAGTTTTTTTTATTATTAAAAGTTACTTCTAAAATTGCTATTATAACCCAGAAGGCTCTAAGTGTTTATAACACATATTCTGCATCAAGTTATTATTATAATTACCACTGGTTCACAACTGTTCAAAACAACAAATCCTTAAGCATCACCAGTAGGCATCAAGTGCTTGGATGATGCATGACAGAGCTGTCTGGTGAATATAGCTATAATCAAATCATACCTAATTTTTCCTTGTTTTTCACTTTAATAAATATGAACACTGAAAAACGTTAAGCCATGCAATTGATGGAAAAGATGTTTTTGTTGTACACAGTGATGTCATTTACTTCTATTTTTAGTTTTATTTACATGTACTCATTGTGTGTGTGTGTGTGTGTGTGTGTGTGTGTGTGTGTGCATCTGTGAAAAATCAGAGGACGCTGTGAGTTCAAGGCCAGCCTGGTCTACAGAGTGAGCTCCAGGCCAGCTGGGACTTAAAGGGAGACCCTGTCTCAAAAATACCAAAAAAAAAAAAAAAAAAAAATCAGAGGACAACTTGTACAAACAGGTTCTGTAGTTCCATCATGTGGGTTCCAGGGGTTCTGCAGCTCAAATTCAAATTCAGATTTCCGGGCACAGTGACAAGTGCTCTTCCCCTCTAAGCCCTCCCACTAGCCCCTTATTAGCTTCTTAACATCTGTCTAAATCCCCTAATAATGCCCTGGGAACCTTCCTAAACAGAGAACTGGATGAGATCCTCTCTCTTCTCTTTGGCAGAAAGCAAAGAACGAAGATCACATGACCTGCAAGGAGGTGGCCATAGCCACTGTCCCCACTTTCCAGAGGGTAGTGTTGATGCTTCTCTTGGCATCAGCAGGTACTGACACCAAGCACAGTGACATTAACCCATGTCACAAAGTGGGGCCTGAGGCTAGTGGTGGGAAAGGAGGTCCCCATACCCTGCTTCTTAGGAAGATGAGTTTTAGAAAGAATAATCTAACAGCCAACAACTGGAAACTTGATCCTTCAGGACAGTCTCCTTGAAGACCTTAGTGTGCCGGGAGCCTCAAAACATCAACTGGACCAGGCATGTACTTGCTTTGCTACCAGGTCATACAATTACCTTTGTATAGTTCCGTATACCATCCCTTCCATAAAGTAAGGAAAGTTTGGATATTCTATAAAAATATTTCAACAAAATGTCACCCAATGAAAAGGACTTGAAATGTGATGTGTGGGTGTGAGTCTCTCTGTGTGTGTATGAAAGTTTTCTGATGTTACGATTTACCTATTTAGACTTCAAAAATATAATGGATTCTTCATATGCATATCACCTTATTCCAATCATGAAAAACTCCACTTCTAAATTCATATAAATGTCAGTAAAACTAAAAGATATGAAAAGAAATTAAATCCCAAAGTATAATCTACTTCATGGTTTATATCACAACTCTCATCTCTTATAACTTTAAAGAAATTCTTCACACATTTTCATGAGGTTGCAGATTCAATGGAGTCTAAAATATGACAAGGCTTAGAACTAGATATTAGATCTGAAAAAAAAGTTCTGAAAAAACATTTAACAAAGTTATGGAAGAAAACCCAGTCCAGTCAAGCACATTTTCTCATTGACAACTGGTAGAAAATTGAAGTTTGTTTGCTCTTTGGAAAGAAAGGCCTCCATAAAATCAGAACTGACACATTCTCCATATATTCATTCAGAACTTCTCCCACTGAGATGGATGGCAAGCTGCAGAGCACATGAATTAGAGATGGCAAACACCTGGGAGACCACAGTCCCCTTCCAACGCTAGGTCCTCACCAGACACAGCAGACCACATGCAGGCTGGCAGGATGGGAGGATGGACAGACTTCAAGTCACCTGCTTGATTATCATCCCCTCACTGGGCAACTCACAAAGTTCTAACCCTCGGGAACTTACCACCCCTCAGTCGCTGGCTCTCCTGCTCTGACAGGAATGAAGCTGATGAAACTGCTTGCACTCAGGGGCCTCTGCTAACTTTTCTGAACACCAAGCCACTGAAATCAAGAGGTCTGAACTACCATGGGTAATCTCCATGGTTTCTTATCACATCTTCCACTTTACCAAAGGCCCTGGCTTGGCACAGTGTGTGCTCACTTTTCTAAGGGAAAAATACTCCTGTAGAAGGAACTGATCTTCAGAATGGAGGGTGGAAGGCAGAGGCCCTAAGGAACAGGTAAGCTACCTTGAGCCTGGGTCCTGACCTCCTAGGACAGATTTTCTCCCTGTTTTGTCAAGATGCAAATCTCATACTCAGCTATAAAAACTCACTTTTGGTTCACTCTAATTGCTTTCAGAAACATGTATCTCCAATAGATGCTACAGCCCATACACGTGCAGACAGGTTCCTGTCGGCCATGGGGCATCCGTTGGAGCTTTTCTATGTTTCATCTCTTACTCTGAAAGAATATCTGTCTTTAAATTCAAAGAAGCCAAGTAATTGTGTCAAGGACTCTCCACCCACCTCCTCCACTGCAGCACAATGCTATGTGCGGTCACCTAGACCCTCTCTTCCAATGGTGTTTTAACAAAACTGAAGATTTGAAAACCTGTTTCTGGTTTTAAAAATAGAAAGAAAGAAAGAAAGAAAGAAAAGAAAAGAAAAGAAAAGAAAAGAAAAGAAAAGAAAAGAAAAGAAAAGAAAAGAAAAGAAAAGAAAAGAGAGAGAGAGAGAGAGAAAGAAAGGAGAGAGAGAAAGAAAGAAAAAAAGAAAGAAGGAAGGAAGGAAGGAAGGAAAGGAAGGAAGGAAGGAAGGAAGGAAGGAAGGAAGGAAGGAAGGAAGAAAGAGAGGAAGAAAGAAAGGAAGAAAGAAAGATGGATGGATGACTGGATCACTTTGCTCCTGGCCTTGCCAAAGCGGTGGCAACAAAGGGTGGGGGCTGATGCGTCCATCAGGGGCTGACGCACCGAAAGCTCTCTCAAAATGTTGGGCTGGGGCTGGAGAGATGGCTTGGAGTTTAAGAGCACTGGCAGCTCTTGTAGAGGACCGGGGGTTCTGCTCCCCTCCCAGTACCAACATGGTACTAACAACCATCTGTAACTCCAGTTCCAAAGGATCAAATGCACACGCATGCTAAAAAAATAAAAAGAAAAACACCCTCAAAGCTTTTCCTGAAATTAATCTCCACGTGGTGTGAGGGGAAAACAGAAAGTTCACTCTGGTTTCAGAAGACCTCGCTTGGCTGCAGACCTTCCCTCACCCTGTCCTACCCACAACTCGGCAGCTGCACCCTTCTGGTCTCTGGACACAGGAACCTCATCTATGAGAGCGTAACACTTGCCCCTCACAGAAGCACATGAATGCAGCTTTGGGACCTATTCAGATCTGAAGACCTCATCAGAGCCTGCACAGGTTCTCCCTTGGCTCCAGTGCCTCCTCTCTCCTTACAGCTATCTCTGGATAACACATCTGCTATCATTCTGGGAACCAAAACATCCACTGGCTGCCCCACTACAGGCCAAGTAGAATAACACACAGGCTCACAATCGACCCTTTATCTTAGGAGCCTGCCCCGCAGCAACCTCTTGCTCTCTCCTCCACCAGTTTCCCATCTACATTGGGTTGCTCAGTGTATCCAAAGGTGCCACAACCCTGGCAAGCTAACAGAAGAACATATGATTTCCAAAAGGGAAATGCCTCTCCATTAGTTTACTATCCTGCCCTTTAAATGTCTGTGGTCAAATTGTGGTCCCCGGATTCTCATAAACAATCAAAATAGCCACTCACAGGAACCAAACAACTCATGGTCAATTAGTTGCTAATAAAAATCGTGTTAAGCAGGGTGTGGTGGCACACGCTTTTAATCCCAGCACTTGGGAGGCAGAGGCAGGTGGATTTCTGTGAATTCAAAGCCAGCCTGATCTACACAGCAAGTTCCAGGCCAGCTGGGGCTACAGGGAAACTGTGTCTCAAAAAAAGACAAAAAAAATCATGTTAAGATAAGTATCACCACTGTTCTCAACGCAACTTATAAGGTTAAAAACTGCCAGGCTGTTCTTGAGCTTACCCAAAGGGCACAGGTGCAAGGTTGCATGTGGCTGAGCCGGTGATCCCAACTAAGACCCAGAAAGAATGCAGGAGGCTTAAAGCTGTTCTGCCCTCACTCAGGATCTTGGGCAGAGTGAGAAAACAGAGTCTATAACTGCCTGGCCAGAGTGCCAGTGACCAAAAGACACACTGATGCTGATATAAAAGCTGTTTCCAGAAACAATGACAGATGGCTGGGAGAGCTGGGAATCTCGAATTGAGGGAGACAATAGGTGGAGGTGCAACTGGGAGGGTGTAGTGAGGGAGGCTCAGGTAGGGGAGACACAGATAAAAAAGCCCAGCCAGGGGAGGCTCAGGTAGGGGAGACACAGATAGAAAAGCCCAGCCGGGGGAGGGGAAGCCGAGGGAGGCTCAGGTAGGGGAGACACAGATAGAAAAGCCCAGCCAGGAGAGGGGAAGCCGAGGGAGGCTCGGGCAGGGAAGACACAAGTAGAGGAGTTAAATCAGAGGGAGCTAGAGCTGGGGGAAGGACAGCTGAGGGAGGCACAGCTGGGGGGGAAGAGCTACAAGAGGTGCCCCCAAGGGAGGGAGATGCAGCTGGGGAGCCCCCACTGTGGTAGGCGGCAGTTCAGGCCCAAACCCAGTTCCCAGCATCTGCATAGATAAATAATGATCTATGAAGCACGGACATCCTGTAAAGTTCAGTATCAAACAGTAAACAGGACTTTCAGTCCTCTAAACAAAGTTAACACGGTTTACTTTCAATGTCTAAAAAAAGGAATTTACTGTTCAAAAATGATACCTTTCAAAGGTAACTTGGTCTCCAGCTAAATCTGCAAAATCAAGTTCATTTATTTACACACACCACACACACACACACACACACACACACACACTTTGCCCAAGGGATTTAGAAAGTCAATGCAAAACTGAAGCCGTAATGGAGCTAGAGGAAAATATAAGAAATATGTATTTGAAATTAGGATGTGAAGCCTTTCTAAGCACAAAAGCAAAGGAAAATTAATAGATAAATGAGAGAAACTGATTTTAAGACCTAAAAAGCAAATGAAAAGTGAATAAATTATATCTGCACATAAAACAAAGGACTCATTTCCTTCATGTTTGAAGAACTCTTACAACTGATAAGAAAGAGGAACACTTATGTAAGAAGAAAAAAGTCAGAAAGGAGTTTAGCACTTATTCCCAAAAGATTCCTTACAAACAAATAATTTTCACTAATACTCAAGCAAATGAGAATGAAAGGTTAAGAATAACATTTTTCATGAATCAATTATGTGAAGAATTAATTGAAGATTATATACATATATATAATTAAAGGTGGCAAGAGGCCAGAACACATTTGATATGAAATTGGAAAGGGAAATCAAGATGTGGAAAGGTTTAAGCAGAGGTAGGAAGGTTTAGGGAGGGATGCAAGGCAGGGTGATGGGGAGAGGAAGGAGAATGAGGAGAATGGGGAATGGTGAGGACAAAGTCCAACCCAATTAAGGCTGAATGAAGAAAAACCCAAGGAAGTCTGGTACACTATAATAAGCTAGTTAAAAGATAACATTAAAAAGAAAGAAAAAAAAAAAAAGAAAAGAAAAGGAGTTTGACTTTAGATGTCCTGTCTGGTTGGGTAGAGCTGTTCCCAGAAGCCATAGGTTATTAACAGAAAATCCTAATGCCAGAGTAGGGTATCTCCCTTTGAGTTATTGGTTAGGAAGCCTCCAAGGCCTCATTAAACTATAGAGCAGACAGACCTCATTGCTGAAGGTACCACATGCTTTAGTCACAGGACACAGAGGAATCAACCTGGAAAACCTTCCTTGCTGACTAGATTTTATAGTCCCAGAAATGCTGTGCAGCTACTGGGGAAGAGAAGCCACTAACAGTCTTGCTGAGCTGTGAAGCCTGCATGCTAAACTATGGGCCTGTCAGGCAAGACGTGCCCCCTGGTGCAATGGTGCCACGACTGTTACAGGGGTAACCAATTGCTTTCTGATTAGATTTGAGGCCCACTCCACAGGAGGGAATTCACTCTTGATATTGTAAACCTGTTCAAAAACCATGCCAAGGAAGGCCAAAGGCCCTAGTGGGGAAGCTGTTGTTTGGGGAAATGGACATGTTGTGCCCATCGAATTACCTTCTAAATACTATATATGTGCCAGTAACAGGTTCATGCTACTCCCAGTTTGGCCTGTGGAAGCTTCCTTTTACCGTGGCAAGTGGTTCCCAGGGAAGCCCATTATTGGTCAAACTGTTGAATGCTCAACTGCAAATGGGACATCTATATCACATCCCCTCCCCCAAGCTCAGGGTACATCATTGAAAACAGGAGGAAATAATATAAGAGACAGATGAATGGGTAGAGTGGACTGTTGCTGAACACTCTTCTGTTAACACAGCTACTGTACTCATGACCTCACAACAACTGTGATTACCTCAGGACATACACAAGATTGGGCCCACCAACATTCCATCCTAGAAGGTGGAAAGGCTACAGGGCTAAATCCCCCCCTCCCCCGAGTATGATTAGACAGAAATGGATGCTGGATGAGGAGAAACTTTGTCATAAGTGGTGTTACCACTGGTAAGTTGCCCATATTCCGATAAATAGCACCTCACCCTTATTCCTGTAAGCAACTTTAATTAAAGTCATTGGGTCACCAGACACATGAAAGTACACTGGGGCCGAGTTGGGAAGATGAAGGGGACCAATGAGAGTAGAAGGGGTTGACAGAGGACAATGGAGGAAACTATGAGCAATTACAGAAAGTCCATGTATGAAAATGTCATAAGGAAACCCATTATTAGATGTCATTAATGTGTCTGTGCTGGGTGACTTCAATTGTCAACACACCTGGGTTGAGGGAACCTCAACTGAGGACTTTCTTCCATTGGACTGGCCTGTGGCCATGTCTGTGAGCCACTTGATTGTTGAGTGATGGGGGATGGGCTCAGCCCATTGTGGGCTCTACCACCCCTGGGAAGGTGGTCCTGCATTGTAGAAGAAAGAGGAGCAAGCCAATAATCAGTTCTCCTCCATGGTCTGTGCTCCGGGTTCCTGCCTCGAGTTCCCACCTTGGCTTCTCTTGATGGAAAGGAAAGAAAGAAAAGAAAGAAAAGAAAGAAAGAAGAAGAAAGAAAGAAAGAAAAAGAAAAGAAAAGAAAGAAAGAAAGGAGAAGAGAGAGAGAGAGAGATATAGAGCGAGAAGAGAGAAATCAAAGAGAGAGAGAAGAGTGAGATAGAAGATAGAAAGAAAGAACAAAAATAAAGTAAGGAAGGAATTACCTTAATAATTGAAGAAGGAAGGAATGGAAGAAGGAAGTAAAGGAAGGAAAGGAAGGAAGGAAGGAATAAAAGAAAAGGCCTCCCATACAGTCAGCCATCCCGATGTCTTGTTCCCTTTCCTCCACCTTTTTCTCCTTGATCCCTTTCCCCCACCTCTTTTGTTCCACCCCCTGTTTTGTTCTTAAATCGTCCATCAGGGGCTGACGAACCGAAAGCTCTCTTAGTCCAAAATGTTGGGCCTGGGCTTGAGAGGATGGTTGGAAGTTTTAAGAGCACTGGCAAGCTTCTTTGTATATTACCGGGTGTTTTTGTCTCTCCCCCTCCCAGTACCCAACATGGTACTAACAACCATCTTTAACTACTCCCAAGGTTTCCAAAGGATCAAATGCCACACGCCATGCCCTAAGAAAAATTAAAAAGAAAAACACCCTCCAAAGCTTTTCCTGAAATTAATCTCCACGTGGTGTGAGGGGAAAACAGAAAGTTCACTCTGGTTTCAGAAGACCTCGCTTGGCTGCAGACCTTCCCTCACCCTGTCCTACCCACAACTCGGCAGCTGCACCCTTCTGGTCTCTGGACCACAGGGAAAACCTCATCCTATGAAGAGCGTAACCACTTGCCCCCTTCACAGAAAGCACATGAGATGCAACTTTGGACCTATCATATCTGAAGACACTCAAATCAGAGACCTGCACAGTTTCTCCCCTGGCTCCAGTGCCTCCCTCTCGTCCTCTTACAAGCAATCTCGGGAGTACAACATCCCGTGGCTATCATTCTGGGAACCAAAACATCCACTGGCTGCCCCACTACAGGCCAAGTAGAATAACACACAGGCTCACAATCGACCCTTTATCTTAGGAGCCTGCCCCGCAGCAACCTCTTGCTCTCTCCTCCACCAGTTTCCCATCTACATTGGGTTGCTCAGTGTATCCAAAGGTGCCACAACCCTGGCAAGCTAACAGAAGAACATATGATTTCCAAAAGGGAAATGCCTCTCCATTAGTTTACTATCCTGCCCTTTAAATGTCTGTGGTCAAATTGTGGTCCCCGGATTCTCATAAACAATCAAAATAGCCACTCACAGGAACCAAACAACTCATGGTCAATTAGTTGCTAATAAAAATCGTGTTTAAGCCAGGGTGTGGTTGGCACACGCTTTTAATCCCAGCACTGGGAGGCATAGGCAGGTGGATTTCTGTGAGTTTAAAGCCAGCCTGATCTACACAGCAGTTCCAGGCCCCAGCCTGGGGCCCTACAGGGAGACTGTTGTCACCTCAAAAAAGCCAAAAAAAAATCATGTTTAAGAAAAAGTAATCACCGACTGTTCCAACCGCAACTTTATAAGGTTTTAAAAAACTGCCGAAGGCCCTGGTCTTGACTTACTACCCAAAGGGCACAGGTTCAAGGTGTTCATGTGGCTGGCCGGTGAGGCAACTAAGACCCAGAAAGAATGCGGGAGGCTTAAAGCTGTTCTGCCCTCACTCAGGATCTTGGGCAGAGTGAGAAAACAGAGTCTATAACTGCCTGGCCAGAGTGCCAGTGACCAAAAGACACACTGATGCTGATATAAAAGCTGTTTCCAGAAACAATGACAGATGGCTGGGAGAGCTGGGAATCTCGAATTGAGGGAGACAATAGGTGGAGGTGCAACTGGGAGGGTGTAGTGAGGGAGGCTCAGGTAGGGGAGACACAGATAAAAAAGCCCAGCCAGGGGAGGCTCAGGTAGGGGAGACACAGATAGAAAAGCCCAGCCGGGGGAGGGGAAGCCGAGGGAGGCTCAGGTAGGGGAGACACAGATAGAAAAGCCCAGCCAGGAGAGGGGAAGCCGAGGGAGGCTCAGGTAGGGGAGACACAAGTAGAGAAGTTTAAACAGAGGGAGGCTAGAGCGTGGGGGAAGGACAGCTGAAGGAGGCACAAGCCTGGGGGGGAAAGAGCTACAAGAGGTGGGCCCCAAGGGAGGGAGAAAATGCAGCCTGGGGAGCCCCAAGCCCTCCCACTAGCCCCTTATTAGCTTCTTAACATCTGTCTAAATCCCCTAATAATGCCCTGGGAACCTTCCTAAACAGAGAACTGGATGAGATCCTCTCTCTTCTCTTTGGCAGAAAGCAAAGAACGAAGATCACATGACCTGCAAGGAGGTGGCCATAGCCACTGTCCCCACTTTCCAGAGGGTAGTGTTGATGCTTCTCTTGGCATCAGCAGGTACTGACACCAAGCACAGTGACATTAACCCATGTCACAAAGTGGGGCCTGAGGCTAGTGGTGGGAAAGGAGGTCCCCATACCCTGCTTCTTAGGAAGATGAGTTTTAGAAAGAATAATCTAACAGCCAACAACTGGAAACTTGATCCTTCAGGACAGTCTCCTTGAAGACCTTAGTGTGCCGGGAGCCTCAAAACATCAACTGGACCAGGCATGTACTTGCTTTGCTACCAGGTCATACAATTACCTTTGTATAGTTCCGTATACCATCCCTTCCATAAAGTAAGGAAAGTTTGGATATTCTATAAAAATATTTCAACAAAATGTCACCCAATGAAAAGGACTTGAAATGTGATGTGTGGGTGTGAGTCTCTCTGTGTGTGTATGAAAGTTTTCTGATGTTACGATTTACCTATTTAGACTTCAAAAATATAATGGATTCTTCATATGCATATCACCTTATTCCAATCATGAAAAACTCCACTTCTAAATTCATATAAATGTCAGTAAAACTAAAAGATATGAAAAGAAATTAAATCCCAAAGTATAATCTACTTCATGGTTTATATCACAACTCTCATCTCTTATAACTTTAAAGAAATTCTTCACACATTTTCATGAGGTTGCAGATTCAATGGAGTCTAAAATATGACAAGGCTTAGAACTAGATATTAGATCTGAAAAAAAAGTTCTGAAAAAACATTTAACAAAGTTATGGAAGAAAACCCAGTCCAGTCAAGCACATTTTCTCATTGACAACTGGTAGAAAATTGAAGTTTGTTTGCTCTTTGGAAAGAAAGGCCTCCATAAAATCAGAACTGACACATTCTCCATATATTCATTCAGAACTTCTCCCACTGAGATGGATGGCAAGCTGCAGAGCACATGAATTAGAGATGGCAAACACCTGGGAGACCACAGTCCCCTTCCAACGCTAGGTCCTCACCAGACACAGCAGACCACATGCAGGCTGGCAGGATGGGAGGATGGACAGACTTCAAGTCACCTGCTTGATTATCATCCCCTCACTGGGCAACTCACAAAGTTCTAACCCTCGGGAACTTACCACCCCTCAGTCGCTGGCTCTCCTGCTCTGACAGGAATGAAGCTGATGAAACTGCTTGCACTCAGGGGCCTCTGCTAACTTTTCTGAACACCAAGCCACTGAAATCAAGAGGTCTGAACTACCATGGGTAATCTCCATGGTTTCTTATCACATCTTCCACTTTACCAAAGGCCCTGGCTTGGCACAGTGTGTGCTCACTTTTCTAAGGGAAAAATACTCCTGTAGAAGGAACTGATCTTCAGAATGGAGGGTGGAAGGCAGAGGCCCTAAGGAACAGGTAAGCTACCTTGAGCCTGGGTCCTGACCTCCTAGGACAGATTTTCTCCCTGTTTTGTCAAGATGCAAATCTCATACTCAGCTATAAAAACTCACTTTTGGTTCACTCTAATTGCTTTCAGAAACATGTATCTCCAATAGATGCTACAGCCCATACACGTGCAGACAGGTTCCTGTCGGCCATGGGGCATCCGTTGGAGCTTTTCTATGTTTCATCTCTTACTCTGAAAGAATATCTGTCTTTAAATTCAAAGAAGCCAAGTAATTGTGTCAAGGACTCTCCACCCACCTCCTCCACTGCAGCACAATGCTATGTGCGGTCACCTAGACCCTCTCTTCCAATGGTGTTTTAACAAAACTGAAGATTTGAAAACCTGTTTCTGGTTTTAAAAATNAGGCAAGTAACAAAATTAATTTGTGAATGAAGATTCAATGAAAAAGAAATTTAGGGGGCTGGAAAGATGGCTCAGTTGATAAAGTGCTTCCCATGCAAGGATGAGGATCTGAGTTTGCATGGCTAGGCTAGTATCCATATAAACAGTTGGGTGTGGCAGTGTGTCTGTGATATCAGCACTAGGGGACAGGAGGGTCTGTGGGACTTACTGGCCATCCAATCTAGCCAAATCAGTGAGCTCCAAGTCCAGTGAGATATCCTGTCTCAAAACTTGAGGAAGATCAGGTACCAGAGAGCTGGCTCAGTGTTTAAGAGAACTAGCTGCTCTTGCAGAGCACCCAGGTTTGGTTCCCAGCACCCACATGGCAGCTAACAACCATTCAGAGATCTGATGCCCTCTTCATGGGCACTGCACGACATGGGTGCACTTACATACATGTAAACAATACAGTCATAAATGTAAAATAAAAAATAATAGAAAGATATTTAATGTGAACCTGTGGCCTCTATGTGCATGTATGCACATGTGTGTACACACACACATACACACACACATACACACATACACACACACACACACACAGAGGAAATTTATAAAATACTTAATAGCAACAGCACAGATCCCTAATGAACTGGCCTGAACCCTGTCTAATTGGTTCCCACTAATGTCACAATATAGCCTCTTGCTGCTTGGAGTGCAGTGTTCCCAGGTACAGTACCTTAGTACTTGCTGGAAATACAGGCCCTCAGGCCCCACCCCAGACCTGATACATCAAGAGCTACACTTTAACAAATGACCCACTAATTTGAATGCAGATTAAAATTCAAGAAATGCTTGTGTGGGGAAGCTGTGAGCTCAAGGATGAGAAGTCCCATCAGGTACGTGATTGAAACTAAAACATCCGAGGCTGGAGAGATGGCTCAGTCGTTAAGAGCACCGACTGCTCTTGCAGAGGACCTGGGTTCGATTCCCAGCACCCACATGGAAGCTAAGAACCATCTTTAACTCCAGTTTCAGGGGAATCTGACACCCTCTTTTGACCTCCGCAGCATTGCACGACAGGAGTGCACCAACCTACATACAGACAGTACATTCATACACATAAAAATAATAAATAAAGAAACTAAAACGTCCCAGGGCTGGAGAGATGGCTTGGAGTTTAAGAGCACTGGCAGCTCTTGTAGAGGACCGGGGGTTCTGCTCCCCTCCCAGTACCAACATGGTACTAACAACCATCTGTAACTCCAGTTCCAAAGGATCAAATGCACACGCATGCTAAAAAAATAAAAAGAAAAACACCCTCAAAGCTTTTCCTGAAATTAATCTCCACGTGGTGTGAGGGGAAAACAGAAAGTTCACTCTGGTTTCAGAAGACCTCGCTTGGCTGCAGACCTTCCCTCACCCTGTCCTACCCACAACTCGGCAGCTGCACCCTTCTGGTCTCTGGACACAGGAACCTCATCTATGAGAGCGTAACACTTGCCCCTCACAGAAGCACATGAATGCAGCTTTGGGACCTATTCAGATCTGAAGACCTCATCAGAGCCTGCACAGGTTCTCCCTTGGCTCCAGTGCCTCCTCTCTCCTTACAGCTATCTCTGGATAACACATCTGCTATCATTCTGGGAACCAAAACATCCACTGGCTGCCCCACTACAGGCCAAGTAGAATAACACACAGGCTCACAATCGACCCTTTATCTTAGGAGCCTGCCCCGCAGCAACCTCTTGCTCTCTCCTCCACCAGTTTCCCATCTACATTGGGTTGCTCAGTGTATCCAAAGGTGCCACAACCCTGGCAAGCTAACAGAAGAACATATGATTTCCAAAAGGGAAATGCCTCTCCATTAGTTTACTATCCTGCCCTTTAAATGTCTGTGGTCAAATTGTGGTCCCCGGATTCTCATAAACAATCAAAATAGCCACTCACAGGAACCAAACAACTCATGGTCAATTAGTTGCTAATAAAAATCGTGTTAAGCAGGGTGTGGTGGCACACGCTTTTAATCCCAGCACTTGGGAGGCAGAGGCAGGTGGATTTCTGTGATTTCAAAGCCAGCCTGATCTACACAGCAAGTTCCAGGCCAGCTGGGGCTACAGGGAAACTGTGTCTCAAAAAAAGACAAAAAAAATCATGTTAAGATAAGTATCACCACTGTTCTCAACGCAACTTATAAGGTTAAAAACTGCCAGGCTGTTCTTGAGCTTACCCAAAGGGCACAGGTGCAAGGTTGCATGTGGCTGAGCCGGTGATCCCAACTAAGACCCAGAAAGAATGCGGGAGGCTTAAAGCTGTTCTGCCCTCACTCAGGATCTTGGGCAGAGTGAGAAAACAGAGTCTATAACTGCCTGGCCAGAGTGCCAGTGACCAAAAGACACACTGATGCTGATATAAAAGCTGTTTCCAGAAACAATGACAGATGGCTGGGAGAGCTGGGAATCTCGAATTGAGGGAGACAATAGGTGGAGGTGCAACTGGGAGGGTGTAGTGAGGGAGGCTCAGGTAGGGGAGACACAGATAAAAAAGCCCAGCCAGGGGAGGCTCAGGTAGGGGAGACACAGATAGAAAAGCCCAGCCGGGGGAGGGGAAGCCGAGGGAGGCTCAGGTAGGGGAGACACAGATAGAAAAGCCCAGCCAGGAGAGGGGAAGCCGAGGGAGGCTCGGGCAGGGAAGACACAAGTAGAGGAGTTAAATCAGAGGGAGCTAGAGCTGGGGGAAGGACAGCTGAGGGAGGCACAGCTGGGGGGGAAGAGCTACAAGAGGTGCCCCCAAGGGAGGGAGATGCAGCTGGGGAGCCCCCACTGTGGTAGGCGGCAGTTCAGGCCCAAACCCAGTTCCCAGCATCT
This sequence comes from Rhizomys pruinosus, assembly GCA_009823505.1. Taxonomy (NCBI): domain Eukaryota; kingdom Metazoa; phylum Chordata; class Mammalia; order Rodentia; family Spalacidae; genus Rhizomys; species Rhizomys pruinosus. The sequence goes on along the minus strand of VZQC01002068.1, from coordinate 2,416,807 downwards.
GCATAGATAAATAATGATCTATGAAGCACGGACATCCTGTAAAGTTCAGTATCAAACAGTAAACAGGACTTTCAGTCCTCTAAACAAAGTTAACACGGTTTACTTTCAATGTCTAAAAAAAGGAATTTACTGTTCAAAAATGATACCTTTCAAAGGTAACTTGGTCTCCAGCTAAATCTGCAAAATCAAGTTCATTTATTTACACACACCACACACACACACACACACACACACACACACTTTGCCCAAGGGATTTAGAAAGTCAATGCAAAACTGAAGCCGTAATGGAGCTAGAGGAAAATATAAGAAATATGTATTTGAAATTAGGATGTGAAGCCTTTCTAAGCACAAAAGCAAAGGAAAATTAATAGATAAATGAGAGAAACTGATATTAAGACCTAAAAAGCAAATGAAAAGTGAATAAATTATATCTGCACATAAAACAAAGGACTCATTTCCTTCATGTTTGAAGAACTCTTACAACTGATAAGAAAGAGGAACACTTATATAAGAAGAAAAAACTCAGAAAGGAGTTTAGCACTTATTCCCAAAAGATTCCTTACAAACAAATAATTTTCACTAATACTCAAGCAAATGAGAATGAAAGGTTAAGAATAACATTTTTCATGAATCAATTATGTGAAGAATTAATTGAAGATTATATACATATATATAATTAAAGGTGGCAAGAGGCCAGAACACATTTGATATGAAATTGGAAAGGGAAATCAAGATGTGGAAAGGTTTAAGCAGAGGTAGGAAGGTTTAGGGAGGGATGCAAGGCAGGGTGATGGGGAGAGGAAGGAGAATGAGGAGAATGGGGAATGGTGAGGACAAAGTCCAACCCAATTAAGGCTGAATGAAGAAAAACCCAAGGAAGTCTGGTACACTATAATAAGCTAGTTAAAAGAAAACATTAAAAAGAAAGAAAAAAAAAAAAGAAAAGAAAAGGAGTTTGACTTTAGATGTCCTGTCTGGTTGGGTAGAGCTGTTCCCAGAAGCCATAGGTTATTAACAGAAAATCCTAATGCCAGAGTAGGGTATCTCCCTTTGAGTTATTGGTTAGGAAGCCTCCAAGGCCTCATTAAACTATAGAGCAGACAGACCTCATTGCTGAAGGTACCACATGCTTTAGTCACAGGACACAGAGGAATCAACCTGGAAAACCTTCCTTGCTGACTAGATTTTATAGTCCCAGAAATGCTGTGCAGCTACTGGGGAAGAGAAGCCACTAACAGTCTTGCTGAGCTGTGGAGCCTGCATGCTAAACTATGGGCCTGTCAGGCAAGACGTGCCCCCTGGTGCAATGGTGCCACGACTGTTACAGGGATAACCAATTGCTTTCTGATTAGATTTGAGGCCCACTCCACAGGAGGGAATTCATTCTTGATATTGTAAACCTGTTCAAAAACCATGCCAAGGAAGGCCAAAAGCCCTAGTGGGGAAGCTGTTGTTTGGGGAAATGGACATGTTGTGCCCATCGAATTACCTTCTAAATACTATATATGTGCCAGTAACAGGTTCATGCTACTCCCAGTTTGGCCTGTGGAAGCTTCCTTTTACCGTGGCAAGTGGTTCCCAGGGAAGCCCATTATTGGTCAAACTGTTGAATGCTCAACTGCAAATGGGACATCTATATCACATCCCCTCCCCCAAGCTCAGGGTACATCATTGAAAACAGGAGGAAATAATATAAGAGACAGATGAATGGGTAGAGTGGACTGTTGCTGAACACTCTTCTGTTAACACAGCTACTGTACTCATGACCTCACAACAACTGTGATTACCTCAGGACATACACAAGATTGGGCCCACCAACATTCCATCCTAGAAGGTGGAAAGGCTACAGGGCTAAATCCCCCCCTCCCCCGAGTATGATTAGACAGAAATGGATGCTGGATGAGGAGAAACTTTGTCATAAGTGGTGTTACCACTGGTAAGTTGCCCATATTCCGATAAATAGCACCTCACCCGTATTCCTGTAAGCAACTTTAATTAAAGTCATTGGGTCACCAGACACATGAAAGTACACAGGGGCCGAGTTGGGAAGATGAAGGGGACCAATGAGAGTAGAAGGGGTTGACAGAGGACAATGGAGGAAACTATGAGCAATTACAGAAAGTCCATGTATGAAAATGTCATAAGGAAACCCATTATTAGATGTCATTAATGTATCTGTGCTGGGTGACTTCAATTGTCAACACACCTGGGTTGAGGGAACCTCAACTGAGGACTTTCCTCCATTGGACTGGCCTGTGGCCATGTCTGTGAGCCACTTGATTGTTGAGTGATGGGGGACGGGCTCAGCCCATTGTGGGCTCTACCACCCCTGGGAAGGTGGTCCTGCATTGTAGAAGAAAGAGGAGCAAGCCAATAATCAGTTCTCCTCCATGGTCTGTGCTCCGGGTTCCTGCCTCGAGTTCCCACCTTGGCTTCTCTTGATGATGGACTGTGAGCTGTAAGTCAAATAAACCCTTTCTTCTCCAAGTTGGTTTTGGTCAATGTTTTTTTTTTTTTAATTTTATTTATTTCTGTATGTGTATGAATGTACTGTCTGCATGCAAGTCTGTGCACCCGTGTCGTGCAATGCCGTGGAGGTCAGAAGAGGGTGTCAGATTCCCCTGGAACTGGAGTTCTCCTGGAATTGGAGTTTCAGACAGTTCTCGGCCGCCATGTGGGTGCTGGGGATCGAACCCGGGTCCTCTGCAAGAGCGGTCCGGCGCTCTTAACCGCTAGGCCATCTCTCCAGCCCTGGTCAATGTTTTTATCACAGCAATAGAAAGCTAATTAGAAGAGTATGTTTTTATTTTTTTCAACATTTATGTCCTGTGGTTATAAGTGTACAGACAAAACAGATTATAACTTGCTGGTGAAATATACTGGTATATGTCAATAGGATAATTTGCATCAAAATCAATGTGGACACACTTTACCTCAACAATTCCATATCTAGAAATCTATACCAAGAGTAAAAGAGAAGTCTATAAAAAATGTACTAATGTTCATCATAGCTTTATCTACTATAATCATGAACAAGCACTGGAGGTAGGCTATCAAAAGCAGAATGGTTAAAGGAATTATAGTGCAGTCACAGGATACTCTGCCCCCATGAAAAGTGAGCACAGCCAGAACATGGCCTTTGACACCACTGTAGGAAGGAAGGTGCAGGGAACCAAACCAGAACATCTCAGGGTCAAGGAATTACCAGACTTTTGTTCTCCTTTTTATTCTTCTTTCTTGTTACCAATTTTGTACAGTGACATGTATTTAACGATTTTAATTATTTCCTGATATTACATTTTTAAATCATTATGCTGAGTTATTCTAATTATCTACCATAAGTATTTTGCATTCAATTATTCGCTTTACCTAGAATATTTAGGCATTAGGGATGAATTTTTACATAACACCCAGCATTATATTTAAAAATAGGGTGAGACTGCAAAAACTATTAAGGAAATCTAAGAACAGTTGTTTTACCTCCTACACTTATCAATGAATGTGCCATTGGATCAAAATCTCTTTGTTCAGGATCTCCCAAATAACCTGCATTTCAACAGTGTGGATTAGAAATAAGTAGAAGTAGGCATGTTGAACTTGAGATACATAGGCCCATAATTCTCCATTAAGAAAAGACCTGCCAGACATGGTGGCGTACGCCTTTAATCCTAGCACTTGGGAGGCAGAGGCAGGCGGATCTTTGTGAGTTCAAGGCCAGCCTGGTCTACAGAGTGAGTTCCAGGCCAGCTGGGGCTACAGGGAGACCCTGTCTCTTCAACGCAAGTAACAAAATTAATTTGTGAATGAAGATTCAATGAAAAAGAAATTTAGGGGGCTGGAAAGATGGCTCAGTTGATAAAGTGCTTCCCATGCAAGGATGAGGATCTGAGTTTGCATGGCTAGGCTAGTATCCATATAAACAGTTGGGTGTGGCAGTGTGTCTGTGATATCAGCACTAGGGGACAGGAGGGTCTGTGGGACTTACTGGCCATCCAATCTAGCCAAATCAGTGAGCTCCAAGTCCAGTGAGATATCCTGTCTCAAAACTTGAGGAAGATCAGGTACCAGAGAGCTGGCTCAGTGTTTAAGAGAACTAGCTGCTCTTGCAGAGCACCCAGGTTTGGTTCCCAGCACCCACATGGCAGCTAACAACCATTCAGAGATCTGATGCCCTCTTCATGGGCACTGCACGACATGGGTGCACTTACATACATGTAAACAATACAGTCATAAATGTAAAATAAAAAATAATAGAAAGATATTTAATGTGAACCTGTGGCCTCTATGTGCATTGTATGCACATGTGTGTACACACACACATACACACACACACACACACACATACACACACACACACACACAGAGGAAATTTATAAAATACTTAATAGCAACAGCACAGATCCCTAATGAACTGGCCTGAACCCTGTCTAATTGGTTCCCACTAATGTCACAATATAGCCTCTTGCTGCTTGGAGTGCAGTGTTCCCAGGTACAGTACCTTAGTACTTGCTGGAAATACAGGCCCTCAGGCCCCACCCCAGACCTGATACATCAAGAGCTACACTTTAACAAATGACCCACTAATTTGAATGCAGATTAAAATTCAAGAAATGCTTGTGTGGGGAAGCTGTGAGCTCAAGGATGAGAAGTCCCATCAGGTACGTGATTGAAACTAAAACATCCGAGGCTGGAGAGATGGCTCAGTCGTTAAGAGCACCGACTGCTCTTGCAGAGGACCTGGGTTCGATTCCCAGCACCCACATGGAAGCTAAGAACCATCTTTAACTCCAGTTTCAGGGGAATCTGACACCCTCTTTTGACCTCCGCAGCATTGCACGACAGGAGTGCACCAACCTACATACAGACAGTACATTCATACACATAAAAATAATAAATAAAGAAACTAAAACGTCCCAGGGCTGGAGAGATGGCCTAGCGGTTAGAAGCGCCGACCGCTCTTGCAGAGGACCCGGGTTCAATCCCCAGCACCCACATGGCAGCTGAAAGCCGTCTGAAATTCCAATTCCAGGAGAACTCCAGTTCCAGGGGAATCTGACACCCTCTTCTGACCTCCGCGGCATTGCACATCACGGGTGCACAGACTTGCATGCAGACAATACATTCATACACATACGGAAATAAATAAACTTTTAAAAAAAAATTTTAAAAATAAAAAAAAAAGAAACTAAAACGTCCCTCAACAGTACTGTGAGGAAATGATGCACACCCCTGGCTCTCCAACCTTGTATCTACTACTGTCTTGTATCTACTACTGTGCTTAACCTCAGCTGCAGGATATAAGTGCATCTGGTGCATATAACACATAGAGATGCCCAGCTCCATTCCTGACTCAAAGAATGAAGATTGGTGCTTTCCAAATCTCTTCAGGTTATTCCACTGAGCTGCCAGTCTTAAGAATCCCTGACCTACTAGCATAACCAAGGTCTTAACCAACTCTAACTGCAGCCGGCACAACAAGCCCCCACTTTTAGTCCTCACTCCATCCTATCTTAGAAACCCTTTTATGTCCCTCAGAGCACATTACAGCCCTACACATTCAGTGACAGTGTTTGTTAGCCACTCTAGTGCCAGTAACCAGCTTACAACTGGTGCTTCTGAGCATTTGTTGAAGGACTGGAACTACACGGATGGAAGAGCTGACAGATGAAAGAAGGCTGCCAAGCCAAATGCGCAGGGGGCAGGCATCCCAAAGCCAATGTGAAACACGTGTGCAATCCCTTAAGTCTCATTGATGTGAGAAGCCTAAGCCTCATGAAGCAAGATTCACTCTGAAATTAACAACAACAAAAATCACTGATTATTCCAAAAAGGAGCCAGAGGGAAAACAATCCAGAAAGGAGGTGCAGATTCTGGCACAGCAGGAGATTTAGCAATAAAACACCTGAAGTACAAAGAAGGAAGCCTGTCCAGCAAACAAAGCATGTTCTGGGATGTTCTCCCTATCAATCTAGGTAATCAATGTGCTAACTGTGTGCCTCAACACATACTGTATGCCAGAAGAGCTGTTGGAAACAGCACGATCTTCTGCATACAGGTCAAGGCATGCAGCAACTGCATGCCTTTCCCCAGCCCTAAGAAACAGAACCTAAGGACACCTGCATGGGACTGGGGAGATCTGTCAGTAAAGCGCATGCGTGAAAGGATGAAGTTCTGAGTGTGAGCCTCATAACCCACATTTAGAAAGTCAGGCAGCCGGGCGTGGTGGCGCACGCCTTTAGTCCTAGCACTCGGGAGGCAGAGGCAGGTGGATCTTTGTGAGTTCAAGACCAGCCTGGTCTACAGAGTGAGTTCCAGGACAGCTGAGGCTACAGGGAGACCCTGTCTTGGAAAGACCAAAAAAAAAAAAAAGTCAGGCATGGTGGTTCATGAATGTGCATAATCCCAGCACTAAAGACAGAAGGATCACTGGGGCTGAGGTGCAACCAGCCTGATCAAATCAGTGAGCTCCCACTCCTAGTAGTGAGAGAGTCCTGTCTCAAAGAATAAGCTGGATGGCTCCTGAGGAATGAAACCTGAGGTTGACCTTGGGCACCCACACATATGTGCACACCTATGCACTCACACATGCAAGTAAACACACCAACATACCTACAGAAATAAATAACAGATAGTAAACCTGCAGCCAGGTGTGGGAGATAAAGGCAGGCAGGTCTCTGAGATCCAGGCTAGACTGGTCTACATAGAAAGTTACAGGCCAGTCAATGCTCCATAGGGAGACCCTGTCTCAAAAACAAATGAACACATAAAACCCATAAATAGCACACCTCCATAAAGAATTTGCAAAATGCACTTGGAAAATTCACCACCATGATTCAAACATCAGAGACTTAAAACAGGACTACTCCGTGGTCTTCTGGCAAGCAGAAAAGGTAGGGGTCACAGTGTGGTACCAATATTTCTTTCCCCTCACTGCTTTCTGGGAACCACTTCCTCTCTTCACATAACTGAAGGAACATAACCACATACATTTCAGGGTCTGAAGCTTTTCCAGTTCTGCTTAGCAGGCAAAAACAAAACAGCTTGAGTCAGAAGCCTGAGCAAGGAGGGCTCAATCCTGTCATCTGCTAAAGGGAGACACAGGCGCCGCCACTGGAAGTCCCCATGGATGTAGCTTGTAGGCATCTTTTCTCTTTCTTTCCTGTGTCTCACGTTAGAGCAGCCTCCATGTACTGTCTGGAAAGCCCACCACGCACTTCCAGGAAAAACACCCACATTACCCCCACACTGCTTGAATTGGCTGCTCACTCAGAGGTTATGTCAACATTCCTCTCTGGATAGATCTTCTGCAGGGCCAGCCTGGCAGGGTAACAGGGCCAAGTGGCCCTGACTAAGCCTGGCTGCCCAGGCCCCTCCCCACTTCCCAGCCCAGCCTCAGCTTCCCCATCAGTCATCACTTTCTGCTTTCCTCTCTCATGGTAAAAATAACTTCCTCTCGAAGTGCCTGAATCTGTATGTGATTTCACCCACATTCTTTGGCATGTCATCGGAGGAATTCCACACTGAAGCAGAATGAAATTGCAAGCCATCCGCAATCACACTTCTGTGGAACTCCAACCAGATGAGTCACCGGGAGTCAGAGAAAACACTTCCAGAAAGAACACACTACCAGGCAGGAGGCTGTGCTGGAAGCTCTGCCTGGGTCCTTCCATCCCCTGCTTCTTCGTCACTCAGTCAGCAGGTGGAAGGTCCTTAAGCCGCTCTGTCAGGCTGGCTGGGTGTGGCCCTGGGCATGACGAGGGCATCTTAATGGGCACACCACCCAGCAGGAACTTGTCTCTAAGAACTTGGTCATGCTTGTGCCCAAAGAAGCGTCAGCCACCTCAGCCAGGCTCATTCACCTCTGGGCATGGAAGTGGCACAGTCAATCTCAAAGAAGGCAGCTTACAAGAGGGTGGCTTGTGACAGTAATTCCCTCATATTTAAGAGAACTGGAACTTTTGCCAGAGCTGGAGTATACAAAGAGGAAAGGGACAAAGACGTGGAGGGTAATTAAAACCAGTTTGTATCTTCGTTCCCTCACTGGCCAGTTGGGGACTGCCTGCTCAGATGCTTTGCCCATTGGACTCATGAGTTATCCATTTCTTATTGATGTCTTGGTTTTAAATGATCTGTATAGCAGTCCCATTTCTTTGAGAGACATCTGCACCCAGCCTGGGTTTTTTTGTTTTGTTTCTGAGATGAGATTATTCAGTAGATTTGGCTTTAATGACTTTTTTCCCCTTCCCTTTGTTTTTTCTGTGTTTGAAAATTATGTCACAAGACAGATAAGTTTTTCTGGATGTGATTACATGTGGATAGAAAAGCACATGACAATCAACCTCATATTTTCAACTATCAAGAAGAATGTGAAGTCCAGCACAATATTCTGAGGACCATCCAGAAGGAACAGAAATAGGTGGAAGTTAATTAAAGGAAGGAGCTCAGCACACTCGCCTCCCACTACTGGACTGTCCACACTGGATCAGGACAGCCAGAACTGGGCACGGTGTAACAGTCCTCTCTGGGCAACAGTGTTCTCAGCCCTACCTTTGCCCTCTTCTTTCCTGTCCCATCCTGAGACTCTGAACTCCGGACACTTAGGCCTTGTCAGTTTCTACTGTCTCCTCCACACATCCCAGTTCCCATAGTTTCTGGGGCAACAATCTGCCCTCCTATGGCCCAAACAGGCTGGGAGTATTGGGAGAACTGCGGAAAAGTGCTGGTAATTTTAATTCAAACAAAAACCAGAATGGTAGTCGACACCTGTAATCCCAGCACTTAGGAGGCAGAGGCAGCTTGGAGCTGCCTAAGGACTCTGTCTCAAAAGATTTAAAAACTAAGATTAAGACTTTTAAAACTATGGCTAAAATTGTCTTTTTCTGTTTGCCTTAGTAACTTGACTCCTGCAGTCTTGTGTGTGTGTGTGTGTGTGTGTGTGTGTGTTCCTGTATGTGTCTAGGTGTACAAATGCTCAGGTGTGTGATGGTGCATGTGTGTACAGCATGTAGAGGCCGGAGGTGGTGTACCTCAGGCACCATCCATCTGTTTTGTTTTGGGCACTGGATAACTTTACTTGTCAACTTGACACATCTGGGTGGAGGGAACCTCAGTTGAGGAAGTTCTTCTATTGGACTGTCCTGTAGCCATGTCTGTGGGGCCTTTTTTAAAATTGTTGAGTGATGTAGGAGGGTCCAGTCCATTGTGGGCAGTACCACCCCTGGATAGGTGGTCTTGGGTTATAGAAGAAAGAAGCCTGGGCACCAAGAAAGCAAACCAGTAAGCAGCATTCCTTCATGGTCTGTGCTTCAGCTCCTGCCTCCAGGTTCTAGCCCTGAGTTCCTACCCTGACTTCCCTCAGTGATGAACTATGACCTGGGAGATGTAAGATAAAATAAACCCTTTCCTCCCCCAAGTTAGTTTTGGTCAGAATTTTTATCACAGTAATGAAGGCTAACTAGAACTGTTTGGTTTGGTTTGGTTTGGTTTGGTTATGTTTTGAGGTAGGGTCTCTTGGTGGCGTGGAACTTGCCAGGGATACTAGACTGGCTGCCACTGAGCCCCAGGAATCTATGTGCTCCACCTCCTCAACATTAGGATAAGAACTATACACCACCATCCCCAGCTTTTGTTTTCTTTAACATGGGCTCTGGAAATTGGACTCAAGGCAAGCACATTACTGATTGAACTATCTCCCAGCCCATCCTGAAGTCTTTTAAATAAACATTTAGGACAAATGGGTCAATGAAGAAATGAATAAGGAAATTAATAAATTTCTAGAATTGAATAACAGTGAAAATACAGCATACCAGACCCTCACTATGATACAATGAAAGCTGTCCTAAGATGGAAGTTCACAACAGAGGGAATGAGTTTGACTGAACTTTGTAGCCAAAGTTAATCTTATACTTTGAAATCATTTTCTATTATCTCAGCTTGTTTATAATGTAAACAAGCTTACTAGGTCTTAGGCTCCTCTTATAACCTAAACTTCTAGCTTTAATCTCTCATGATGCTTCCTTGACCCAAAATAAAATATTTGGGTGTTGGGTTGCAAACAGCTAGGGGGATTAGACTGATAGCATCTGTTTGTGGTTATGTGTGCTGTTCTAGGTCAGTAAGAGTCAAAAGGGAAAAATCTCTTGATAAGACAAATCCTTCAGCTTTTCTTCCTCTATTTCATGCTGGATGTGTTGTTTCACTAAGTGGAGAGCAAAGCCTTTGTTCAAGAGCACAGTTCCAGGAAAAATCTGAAGGAGCGAGTTCTAACAGTTCTGGCCCCACTCTTGGTTAAATGCTAAGAGTCGGGGCCGTCTTCACTCAGGTATTGTCATAATGTGGTACTGCACCACAGCACAGCTACAGTAAAGAATCAGAGATCCCTAACAAAGAACATACTGGTTTCATTGGGATATATTTATACTCCTCCTGAGCATCTACCCAAACAAAGGTCTCCAAAACAACACATCACAGAGATAGTTGCACATCAATATTCTCTGTCAACAGTAGAGTGGGTAAGGGAAATGTAGTACACGTGCACAGTGGAAGTTATTTTATTATAGGGAACATGGGGGTGTAGGAGGATTGCATGGTGTGAGTACGGGTATCAGAGGGCAGCTTCCAGGAGTTGGTTCTCTCCCTCCATTGATGATTCTGGGAACTCAAACTCAGGTGCTGAGGCTTTCATTACAAGAACTTTTATCCACTCAGCATTCTAGCTGAACCCACAACAGAATTTTTCAACTATTAAAAAAAGACCAAAAAAGGGGCTGGAGAGATGGCCTACCGGTTAAGAGCACAGACCGCTCTTGCAGAGGACCTGGGTTCGATCCCCAGCACCCACATGGCGGCCAAGAACCGTCTGAAACTCCAATTCCAGGAGAACTCCAGTTCCAGGGGAATCCAACACCCTCTTCTGACCTCCGTGGCATTGCACGACACGGGTGCGCAAACCTACATGCAGACAGTACATTCATACACATACAGAAATAAATTTTAAAAAATTTAAAAAAGACCAAAAAAAAAAAAAAAAGAAAAATGAAGTTTTCTTATTTTCAGGAAAATGGTTGAACCAGAGAGTCATGTTACATGAATTAAGACTCAGAAAAGCAAACAAATATTACACGTTTTCTCTCATTTGTGGCTCTTAGATTTTATAGAAACATAAAGTTATACATAAAGTAGAAGCAAAACTATTCAGGGGCAGAAAGGGTCTGGCCTAGTTACTTTCTCCTGCTGTGATAAAGCACTGAGTTGCCAAAAACAACTTTCAGGAGTAAAGGGTTTATTTCATGTTTCATATCCAAGGCACAGTTTATCGCCTAGGGAAGTCAGACATGGCCTCAGGGTAGGAACTTGGAGGCAGCAACTGAAGCACAGACCGTGGAAGAATACCACTTCCTGGCTTGCTCCCCTAGCTTGTGCTCAGCCTGCTTTCTTATACAGCCTAGGACCACCTGCCCGGGGTGGCACTACCCACAGTGGGCTGGATCATCACCGTCACTCAACGATCAAGAAAATGCTCCCACAGACATGCCTACAGGCCAATCCAAAGGAAGAAGTTCCTCAGCTGAGGTTCTCTGCACCCAGATGTGTCAAGGTGACAACTGAAGCTATCTTGCAAAGAAACTAATAGGAGTCCAGAGGGGTGAGAAAGAGGAACTCACAGTTCATTATATACCTACATGAATATGTCCTTATGTAACCCGCACTGTGACTGGTGAATACACATCAATGGGGAAAAATTAATTTTAAAAATGCCTTTTTAAAGTTGCTACCATTAAAAGACTTATCTCTACAACCACATTATTTTAAGACTACAAGGGACCTTAGAAATCAGTGACTCAAGGCTGGGCATGATAGCGCACACCTTTAATCTCAGCACTTGGGAGGCAGAGCGTGGCGGATCTCTGAGCTCCATGCCAGCTGGAACTAAAGGGAGACCCTGTCTCAAAAAGACAAAAAATGAAGGAAGAAAGGAAGGAAGGAAGGAAGGAAGGAAGGAAGGAAGGAAGGAAGGAAGGAAGGAAGGAAGGAAGGAAGGAAGGAAGGAAGGAAGGAAGGAAGGAAGGAAGGAAAAAAGACTGAAATCAGTGACTATAAAAATAAAAAGACAATGTCCTTGGAGTTCTATTTAACTATTTCCTACAGGATTTTCTAGAACCCTAAAAGCATGCTCTTTTTCCTTTCTCTGGGCAGGGGAATACATTCTCGAACTGACAGTCAAGCCCATAAGGAAACCCTGTCTGAAGAGTCTGGGGAAAACCACAGATCTAATCAAATTCCTGGTTTTAGAGATGAAGAAACTGAACTCTGGGAGGTTCCGTGCACTACTGACACTGCCGCAAACTACTGCCGGTCCCTTTCCAGGCCATATCCAAGGGCCCCTCTGTCTACTTACACCACTTTGCCAGACACTTCAGCTTTCCCAATAGGAAGTGATCATATCTAACAGGAAGTGAACATACCTAATAGCCTTTGTGTGAAAGCAGGAGGTTCTGGAATGGTATGAGCCTGGTTCTTAACGCTCTTCAGTAACAACTTTAACTTAAAATCACTTTTTGCTTTCCCAAGGCCCTGGGGCTGGGCCGCACTGAAGATGTGGCTTTCACTTGCTGCATACCCATTAGAGATCAAGGCAGCACAGAGAAGTAAGAACGAGAAGCAGAAGTAAATTCATCTGCACTTGGTCGAGGCATCATTGACTTCCACAGTCACTACTGTAGACTTCCAAAGGGCAGAAGGAACTGAGAAAAGAAAGAGGCCATGCTGCTGGGCCCATGGCTCCAGCACAAGGCGGGGAAGTTCTAGTAACTGTCGCACTGTATGCTGGTACCACGGCCAGATCTGAACAGGCCTAACTTAGAGATGGTCTAATCTTAGAACATTCAACCTTCCAGAGACTCAGCCCCCAGTGTGTTCCTCCACGCTGCTAATGTTATCTTATGAATGCAGAGGAACAAGTAACGTAGATAAAGTTACAAGAGCATGACGCTTCCTATGCAAAGTTATTTTCTTCATGTTTTGGTTGGGTGGGGAGAGGTCTAGGGATTGTACCCTGTAGGGCCTTGCACGTACTAGACAAGAGCTCCACTATGGAGCTACATCCCCAACCCCCCACTTATTATTTTTTTTTCCAGAACATTTGCTTTAAATATATTTCTAGGAAGCAGAGAGAGGATAAGAGACAGGAAGGTTCTTGTGTGTATATAATTAACAGGGCAAATGCCTGGAACTTGTCAGCTGCTGACGAGCCTTCATCAATCTAAGAGTGACAAGATAAGCCACAAAAGCGCTGGTTAGGTAATTTCATATTTCTTGGTTACAAGGGTTCCTGTATTGGAAGCCAAGTCATAAGAGAATTTGCATACTCCCACTATGACGGGTGTTCCTGTGAGTGTCGTGCACACACATGTGCGCTAAAAAGAATAAAAAAGGTGAGAAAACTGGCATTTGTTGAATTCAAATGCCAAACCTTGGGATAAAGATAACTATAAAATGACAATTATTCATTCCATTGTGCAATTCAAAGCACCTAAGGTTCAGAGAAGTTTTTAAAAAAATGCTCAAGTGCCCAAGTTCTCCCAGCTAACAAGCAGTAACAGATCCCTGTCCGCAGCAGTGTTACTTCTTTGCATTATTCTTCTGACATGCCAAAGGCCTTCAGTAAATATTCAAATGAGTGAACACAGGATTCGGGGATCTCAAAATACGTGTATCCTTCATTTCATTAGGGTCATAAAGGTCATCTTCACCAAGCCAGAAAATAAAAAGGAAAAAACTTGGTGCTATTCTATAAATTCAGTACAGTTAAATGCAATTGGATATTTAGATAATCCACCAGGACTGAGGGGGCGACTCAGTAACAGAGGGAAAGCTTAGCATGGACAAGGCCTGGGCTCAAACCCTAGAGGTGCCTAAATGAAAATAAAATGCAACAAAAAGTACATCATCTATAACTGAGTGGACTAAGAATCACTGAACCAAGGTCACAACTTAGGTAGTTTAAAGACCTTTCACTAAAACGAGTGGATGTATTGGTACATTGGACTCTAATTTAAGTCTAGTCATTTTGTGGTGCTAAGCTAAAACCTACTGTCACCATTTCAAAAATCATTCTGAAATCTACTGTCTAATTTTACACAAATTGCTACCTAAGGAAGTCTCTGACAGAAATAAGACATTAGTCAGCAAAATCCCAAAACAACTGGTCTGGGGTTCAGGAAAATTACAAGAAACAAGAAGCTTGTATTCTAGCCCTACACAGCCAAATCTCTAAATTGACCCCAGGTATTCTTAATTACAGTGAGCTCTAAAAATGTAATTTCAAATTCCCAAAGGTGAGAGGCACACAATTATCCCAGAACACAGGAGGAAATTTTTATCGAGCTATCTGTCCTACTGGTTTTATATTTGCTTGGTGCACTGGCTTCAAATACAAGGATGAAGGAGGTTTAAAGAGGCTGAAGACATCAATGGAGCTAGTCTTCCCCATTCCTCCCCTGATTCACCACTGGATATAGAGACCCAGATAAGCCAAGAATTGCAGTCTTAGCAAAGGAGAGTCTGCATAGCAAGTGTACTGAGGCAATAGCTCCTTCCTGGGAACCCATGGAGAACACTGGGGAGAGAAGTAAGAAGAGAGCCAGGGAAGTGCCTCTCCGCCCCTGCCACAGGACCATGGAGATTCTGTCCCAGTAGGCACTTGTGTTGTGAGGCTTACAGGGTCGGTGGCCATGGAGGCCGTGCTGAACGAGCTGGTGTCTGTGTAGGATCTGAAGAAGTTCGAAAAGAAATTTCAGTCCGAGCAGGCAGCCGGCACTGTGACCAAGAGCACACAGTTTGAGTATGCCTGGTGTCTGGTGCGAAGCAAATATGACGATGACATCCGTAAAGGCGTCCTGCTGCTGGAGGAGCTGCTGCCCAAAGGCAGCAAAGAAGAGCAGCGGGATTACGTCTTTTACCTGGCAGTGGGCAACTACCGTCTAAAGGAATATGAAAGGGCACTAAAGTATGTGCGTGGTCTGCTGCAGACAGAGCCTCAAAACAACCAGGCAAAGGAACTGGAACACCTCATTGACAAAGCCATGAAGAAAGATGGATTAGTGGGAATGGCTATCGTCGGCGGCATGGCCCTAGGAGTGGCGGGACTGGCGGGACTCATCGGACTGGCGGTGTCTAAGTCCAAATCCTGAAGGAAGCCTCGCCTGCGCTGTGCCCTGAGGCCCTGGGAGCTCCGGGGATGCTGGAAGAGGCCCCCTCCCATCCTCACCAGCCCCTTCGCTGTTGTTACCCCACACCCTTGGCATCTTGCAACCTTCCACGACCTTCAAACACTCGTTCCCCCTGAGACCTGTTGTTTAGCTACAAGTTACATGCTTTGCGTTGAGTGTAAATAAAATTGGGCTGTGGCTTGGGAACCCGTGAGTCTGTGTTGACGGAGGACCGGGTTCTCTGGGTGCACGGTGGCCTCCCATTACCCCCTCCAGTTGCTTTTGCCAGCATCCCAACCCACACCCTTCCTTCCTCCCCTCCCCTGACGCCGTTGGCCGAGCAGCACACAGGGGTTGGGCCTTTTTCATGGCCCCTGAATCTTGGGAGAGCAGGGAGCAGCAGGCTGAGATTTATGAATCCCATTCTCTTCTGACCCTCGGCTGTCTGGGAGTTTTCCACTGTAGGAGCCCCCACTGGGCTTCCTCCCAAAACCTCCACCCTTCCCCTTCCCAGACACCATCCTTCTCCTTAGGGAGGGACGCAGGTGATGCGAGGTGACAGGAAGCTTGTCTGGTGTGTGGGTTTGGTGGAGGAGCTGAGAGGTGCAGGATACCCCAGTTCTAGCCTGTGGGATGGGAGGCAGGGCCCCACTTCACAGAGTTCACCCCACGCCCCTGTGCCAGGCTCTGCGTGGGCCTGTTTGGCTTCCCTGCATACCTCACGTTCCACAGTCCCTGCCAGGCCTGCCGGGGGCCAGAGGGCGGCAAGAACTACAGGAGGTGGAGGGGGTGTGGGGACAACAGGCATAGCTATGCCCTGCCCTGGGACAGGCGTCCTGGGGACATCAGGGGCATAGCTGTGTCTTGCCCTGGGACAGGCGTCCTGGGGACAACGGGCATAGCTATGCCCTGCCCTGGGACAGGCAGGCATCCCGGTGCCACTCTGCTCACCAGGACAGAACAGGAGGTTGGCAGAGGAAGGAAGGAGATTGTGCTAAGACAGGTGCACAGCCAGGCTCGAGCTTCCTCCACTTATAATTAATAGGGCTGGTGATGATTCCCAGTAAGTGCATGGGACAGAGATTAAAACTCGGGATCATGCTCTAGGCCTGTGATCCACTGCCACTACCAACCCTCTGACCCTTGGCTGCGAGATCAAACTCAATGCCGAGGTAGGTCAAAGGTTAGCTCCGTGAGAGAGCAATTCCAGTTGAGGAAGTTTGGAGGAGAGCTTTGCTGGTGGCCAGACCTCAGCCCTGCAGCGCTCAGTTCCGGGGCAATTACCAACCGCTGCGGCAGTTGGAGTGTGCGGGGAGCTGTGATGTGTGGTCCCAACTCCCATCATAACCTGGGAAGCCAATACAATAGTGTTGTGTCAACAAGGCTGAGAGCCAAAACTTCAAGTTGGCCCTTTGATAAATGCCAGGAGCCTGGAGGGAACCAGGTTGGCTGGATTCCAGAGTGGCTGGTCACCCCTTAGTCAACCTGGATGTTCCCAAACCCTGGGTCGTCAGTGTCTTGAGCTGCTCTCAAAGTCCCTTAACCTATCATGGAAGGCTGTGGTAGGCTATTGGAATTAGCCTCTTTCCTCTTTGTCCCGATTCTTTGGTTCCTTGGGCCCAGTGACAGCTGAGTCACAGAAGGGCCATTTCCCCTCAACTCCTGAGCCCTCCCCTGGGGGCTGCTCCTTGGTTGTATCCGTTAGTCTCCTGGGTAAGTTCAACCCCCTTCCTAGGGCGGGGAGTCCTGAGGCCCGAGCCTGGGGGAGGGAGTGGACTTTTGGCCCGTTTATTCCCTCCATCACCGTCAACAGCTGCAGAGCAGAGCAGGCTTGGCTCATTCCTCTGACCTGGCAGGGAAACAGAAAGCCCCAGAGACCAGAGACAGACAGACCTGAGCCCCAGGAGGCAGACGAAGACCACAGCTGGACGAGCGGCCCTTCACCGTTCTCTGGCAACATCCCTCCCCAGGCCCAAGACACCTAGAGTCCACCTGAAGGCGCCGCCTCTGCCCCCATCCTTGGGGTTCCAGCCCCCTCGGGGGGCCTGCATCCCAGAATGTCTGTAGCTGTGGAGACCTTTGGCTTCTTTTCCTCAGCCCTGGGACTGCTGATGCTGGGGCTGACCCTGGCGAACAGCTACTGGCGAGTATCCACCGTCCACGGGAATGTCATCACCACCAACACCGTCTTCGAGAACCTCTGGTACAGCTGTGCCACCGACTCTCTGGGAGTTTCCAACTGCTGGGACTTCCCGTCCATGCTGGCTCTCTCGGGTATGAGTGAGGAGTTCCAGAGACCTGCAGGAGGTGGGAGGAGAGGGCTGGGGGAGACCCAGGGGAAAGGGTGATGGAGGAGGCTGGCTTTGGCCCAGCCATGAACCCCATGAGGCAGTTCGATCACGCTCTGGATCCTCGGGTATCTACAGCCAAGAGTGCTGGACACGACCCAGAAGGAACTAGAGGGAGACTGTCACTTATGGTCCCATGCCCTAAATGTGTGACCCTCCTCCAGTGGTTCTAAGTCAAGCTGCCAGGTGCAGTTCATGCCTTTGCTAGCTCCTGGCCCCCAGTGAACGATAGAATGAGCTTGGTCTCAGCCATTTATCTGCAAGCTTAGAAGAGTAGCAGTACAGTCACAGGTGGTCATGGGGGTTCTTAGCAATGAACCTATAAGCAGACAGTAACTATATGTTGGCTATACATTCTAGTATTTTATCCTGCGATGGAATTGCTCAGTTGCCAGGGGTAAGGACAAGGCTCCATCCCAGCTCCATCTTGGCCAGTCTCATTAGCCAGGCATCCCCGGGCTGTAGTCTCCTGCCCTGCTACACTCCAGAGGGCCCGGGGTGCAGCTTGGTTGTGTTGGAAGGGAGTCTCCTGTCAAGTTAAGTGCATGGTGTGAGGTGGAGTTGGACATGCATGTGTATTTGGGGTTAACAGTATGTTGTGAGGGTCTTTGCAGCAGCAGACTGCGGCTCTTGGGCCCAGGGGTTTCTCTGCTAGCTGCAGCCCCGACTCTTGCTCACCTGCATGGTGATACACACCACACACACACACACACACACACCACACACACACCACACACATACCACACACACACCACACACACCACATACACATACCACACACACACACCACACACACCACACACACACACCACGCACACACCACACACACACCACACACACACCACACACACACACCACACACACCACACACATACCACACACACATAC
>VZQC01002068.1:2387083-2398057 GCA_009823505.1 Rhizomys pruinosus | reverse complement strand
GAATATGAAAGGGCACTAAAGTATGTGCGTGGTCTGCTGCAGACAGAGCCTCAAAACAACCAGGCAAAGGAACTGGAACACCTCATTGACAAAGCCATGAAGAAAGGTGACAGATCCCTCACCTCTCCTGTGGAGTCCTGGGCCACTGGGACCAGCCACACCCCCAAAGTCATTTATACACCCCAGCCTCCAAGGGGTGCTGCTACCCTGGAGTCTCAGCCCTCAGGTTCTGAGCACAAGCACCCCTGTTTTGTGGAGTGAGGCGTGGTCAGGTCCTGGGGGCTAGGGCTGGGCTGCCGACATCTCCCCCTTTTTCTTCCCCAGATGGATTAGTGGGAATGGCTATTGTCGGCGGCATGGCCCTAGGAGTGGCGGGACTGGCGGGACTCATCGGACTGGCGGTGTCTAAGTCCAAATCCTGAAGGAAGCCTCACCTGCGCTGTGCCCTGAGGCCCTGGGAGCTCCGGGGATGCTGGAAGAGGCCCCCTCCCATCCTCACCAGCCCCTTCGCTGTTGTTACCCCACACCCTTGGCATCTTGCAACCTTCCACGACCTTCAAACACTCGTTCCCCCTGAGACCTGTTGTTTAGCTACAAGTTACATGCTTTGCGTTGAGTGTAAATAAAATTGGGCTGTGGCTTGGGAAAAAAAAAAAAAAAAAGAAGAGAGCCAGAAAGAAGTCCCAATACGGTCCTGCCTTCCAGGAGCTTCCTGGATCATAACACAGGGCAGAATGTCAGCACGCAGGAGTGGGTGAAAGAAACACCACTGCAGTTCAGAAGGCCTCAGTGGAGATGTTAGCTTCCTAGGCAACCGCACAGAGGTGTTAGAGAAGTAAAGGCAGTCACAGAGCAAAGGGATGTGAGCCAGTGGCTGTCTTTGGGGAATTACAAACAATATAAAACTTGAGATAGGGGCTGGAGAGATGGCCTAGCGGTTAAGAGTGCCGACCGCTCTTACAGAGGACCCGGGTTCGATCCCCAGCACCCACATGGCAGCCAAGAACTGTCTGAAACTCCAATTCCAGGAGAACTCCAGTTCCAGGGGAATCCGTCACCCTCTTCTGACCTCCGCAGCATTGCACGACACAGGTGCACAAACTTGCATGCAGGCAGTACATTCATACACATACAGAAATAAATAAAATTAATAAAAAAAAACTTGAGATAGACCAAGAAGTATCACAGAGCTTCATCACGAGAACTACAGCTCATTCCCTGCTAAGTGTATTTCAGTTTTTATGTTTTGTGTTTTTAAGCTTTTAGTGTACAAAATAATGCATTTCGTTTTGACATTTGTGGATGGATGGATGGATGGATGGAGATAGATAAGTAGATAGATAGATAGATAGATAGATAGATAGATAGATAGATAAGACAGATAGATAGTAAATGGTAACTTTCTCGTATTTATCTCTACCCCCACCCATCTTGCCCACCTTGCAAGTACCCTTCCTCACCCTAACTAGTCTCCCTTCTGCTGTTTTCACACACACACACACACACACACACACACACACATGCATTAATATTTACCACTAGATCTGACATGATAGATTATGTGATATTTTGTCTTTTTCTCCTGGTAAGTTTAAATATGGCTGTTCAAAGCATAGAAGTTCTAATAGGCAGCATCTGTCTATATATTAAGCTTCTTATTTTTATAATTTCTATTTTTGAAGCTAGTAAAAAATTTCTATCACTTTTTGAAAATTCTGCTTCCTAAAATAAATCGTTATTTTACTTAAAAGAAATATATAAAGGAAATATGGTTAGTATAAATTTGTCCTGCACATTAGCACAGTGTGTATGCGAAATTAATTAATTGTGAATCCTAAGCTTCCACGAATGCTCAAGATTTCCTTGAATGCTCAAGATTTCCTTGAATGCTCAAGATTTCCTTCACAGTTTCATGGTACATTGTATAAAGGAACACAATGTACCAAGTATTTTATCCTGATGAGCTCAAAAGCTCCATTCTAGTGAACAAATATGAAGACAAAATATATCCATGGTGCATAATCTGTAATTCACAATTGGCAGCATTCATATTCCTCACACAAGTTATAGTGTTCTTTGTGATATCTCCAAAATAGGTAAATGATAACTATACATGAATTATCATACATTTTGTAAGTATATGGTATGCATGCATGTGTGTGTGCGTGTTCACATGTGTATGGGTCTGTGTGTATGTGGGTTTTTGTGTGAGCGTGTGGAGAGGTTTGAAGCCTTCCTCAATTGCTCTGCACCTTATTTACTGAGACAGTCTCTCACTGAACCCAAAGTTCACAGATTCTGACCATTCTAGCTAGCCAGCTTGCCTGGGGGATCCCAGTCTCTCTCTGCCTCCTGAGTGCTGGGATTAAAGATGCCCGCCTGCCTGCCTGGCTTTTACATGGGTTCCAAGAATCCAAACTCCAGTTCTCATGCTTGTACAGCAAGCACTTTATCCACTAAGTCATCTCTCCAATACAAATCATCATATATTTGAATGAAAGACAAATAACAAGTGTGAATTACTGAAAGGAACTCATCACTAGAAAACAAAATGCTCAAGATGCTTTGGGGAAGGTCCTTGTTTTCACAATCAATTATCAGGACTTTATTTAGATTTTACTGCATATCCAGACACTATATTTAATACTTTCAAAAGGACTACACTGAAAAACTAACCTCTTGCTCCTTGAAAAGGATAATGCAGAAAACATATTAACAGCATTGTGTTTAAGTCAGGATTGCTCTTCTCAACCCTAAAACTGATAATAAAAATCATCTATCTCAAAAGAATCTAGTATCTAAAATATACAAATACACCTCAACAACAAAAATGAAAAAAAAATTCAAAAATTGGCAAAATATGTGAATAGACAGTTTTGTTTTGTTTTGTTGTCTTTTCGAGACAGGGTTTCCCTGTAGCCCCAGCTGGCCTGGAACTCACTCTGTAGACCAGGCTGGCCTTGAACTCACAGAGATCCACCTGCCTCTGCCTCCCGAGTGCTAGGATTAAAGGTGTGCACCACCACACCTGGCTTAAAGGCGGTTCTTAGCATGGGTGCTGGGAATTGAACCCAGGCCCTCTGGAAGAGCAGTCAGAGCTCTTAACCACTGATTCGTCTCTCCAGCCCCTGAATAGACAGTTTTTTAAAAAAGGATAAAAAATGGCCAAGAAACTCATGAAAACACTCAACATTACTCATCACTCGGAAAATGCAAATGTCATGCTGCTTTGTACGCATTGGAATGGCTATAACTTTTTTAATAGAAAGAACTCTTGGTGAGGATGTTGAGAAACTGGATCTGTACATCACTGGTGAGGATGTGAGATATCTCGGCCAATGTGGAAACACCTTGGCAGTTGCTTGGAGTTACCATGAAATTCAGCAATTTTACTCAGAAGAATGCAACCCAAAGAATGGGAAACACTATTCAGATAAAAACATGTCCACAGGTGTTTACTTACAGCATCACAATATCCAAAGGGAAGAAGCAACTACAATGTCCATTAATAAAAGGATACGTGCACAAAGTGTGATCTATCCATAAAATACCATGGATTATGTCATTCTATTAGATTTCTTAATTTACTTTATTTTACGTATATGAGTGCTTTGCTTGCATGTCTGTAAGTGTACCACATGTGTTCAGTGCCTGCAGAGGCCAGAAGGTGGTGTTGGATGCCCTGGAACTGGAGTTACTGACAGTTGTTGGCCACTATTGTAAGTGCTGGGAACTGAACCCAGGTCCTCTGCAAGAGGAGCTAGTGTTCCTAACCACTAAGCCATCTCTCCATTCCTTTATTCTACACTTTAAGAAACCAATCGTTATGGAATATTAGTTCTTTAAAGAAATAAGGTATACATTATGATATGGAAGACCCTTGAAAACATTATGCAAGTAAAAGGGAACAATCACCAAAGACATATATTATATGATTCTGTTTCTAAGAAAAGGGCAGAATAGGAAACTCTACCCAGACACAAAGATAGTTGTTTGCTTAAGGCTGGTGGTGATGGGACTGCATCACCATTAGAAAGATAAAGGGTCTGGGCTTTCTCCTTGTAGTATGAAAATATTCTCACAGTGACTGCAGTGAAAGTTTCACATATTTAAAAGTGTTAAGATGTTTTAAAACTTTAAATGGATCCATTGTAAGACATATGAGTCATATCTTAAGTAAGAAAAACTGAAAGGTACACTTAGAATTGTCTTGCGGAATAGTTACTGCATTTGGCAGACTTTTGCAAATAAGAATTTCAGTGACATGTCAGTCATTCTACTCCTAACTCTGCTAAACAAACAGAATGCTCTATGTCTCTCAGTGTCCAGAGAGGAGTTTCTACAACATAGATAAACATAGGTAAGATCAAGTTTATCTATGGTCATTTCTTTCAAAAACAAGGGGTGGGGTGATAACTCCTGATAATTCTAACAGCTGTGATCTATCAAATGAGGTTGTTTGTTATTGTCCACCACTGATACCCATCGGTACAGCTGCAGGGCAAAGAAGTTATTCTCCTTCAGCCTCCTGCTGAGGAAGCAACAGATACTGTTTTTCTCAGGACTGCAAAAGGCTTAACCACTATTTCTAGTTTCTCTAGGAAAAAATCAATTAGTGTCTTAAACCTGGATGGATGTCAGGGAGTCGGAAGAAAGACAGCATCTAGATAATCCATATTTATGCGTGTTTTTAAACAGTTCATACTGAAACTAGTCTACATGAAAAACAGTTTACAGGCAGAATGCTTCCCACATTCAGGCTATGTGTTTACAGAACAGACGGCCACAGTTTGATGCCATTTTCTTTCTTCCAATACAGTGCCACTGTGTCCCCAACCAACCCTCCAAGATGAATTTGCAGCCATAAAGAAGAAAGTCATTTCTCCATGTCAACGATTTCTATTGATAACATCATATTTTATGCATTCATTCCCTAGATGACTGTGTGGAACCTTAAGTACTGTATTTAAGGCATGTGTGATATGCAGAAGAAAAATAGACTTCAGTTTTTAAGGCTTAGAGAAACTGTTTCTGTGACAGATCTGGACTCTATTTTCACATTTTCCTTTAAATTTATTTAAAGTTGGAGAATTTCAAATTCAGCAAAATGACATTTTTTTTCAATTTTCTGACTCTAAATTCCCAGGCTTGTATATAATACATGTAAAAATTGGCAATTCTGAGAATAAAGTACTATGTCTCCATTTAAAAACCTATAAATTAAAAATGGAGAGGAAAGCCTATCAACTGAAGATCAGTCCAACAAATTTAGCTCCTATAAAGGCTCAATCATATATCCAAGGCTTGACAATAAATCGTTCGCGTCTGCTGGTTGTACAAGATCCATAGTGAGCCATCTGGCTCATTCTGTTTATATCAATCTAAAGAGTGTTCGTCCAAGTTTTTGATATTTCCACAGCTCATAAGTGATGAGACTACTGCCAATGAGGCTGCATGATAACCTAATTTCTGGGGGGAGATTTTATTTATTTTTGTTTTCTATAACAAATCAAAGTTTGAATGCTACTTTAAAAGGGAGGGGGCACACATGTGGTGGCATAGACCTTTAATCCCAACACTTGGGAGGTAGAGGCAGGCAGAGCTTTGTGACCAGTCTGGTCTACATAGCAAATTCCAGGCCAGCCAAGGATACAAAATGAGAAAGAAAAAGAAAACAGAATTACAGGCCAGCAAAACAGCTCATTGGCGGAGTCACTTGCTGTACACACCAGACAACCTGAGACTGATCTGAAGGGCCCACAAGGTGAGAAGAAAGAACTGACTCCATGAAGTTTCCTCTGGCCTCCATACATGCACCATGACATGCATGTGCACACACACACACATACATGCACCATGACATGCAGGCATGTGCACACACACACACTCACACACATACATGCACCATGATGTGCGGGCATGTGCACACACACACATGCACACACACACACACACACACACACACATACATGCACCATGACATGTGGGCATGTGCACACACACACACACACACTCACAAACAAAATAAATAATTTTATTAAATTCAGTAAATTGAGGGCTGGAGAGATGGCCTAGCGGTTAAGAGCACCGACTGCTCTTACAGAGGACCCGGGTTCGATCCCCAGCACCCACATGACGGCCAAGAACCGTCCGAAACTCCAATTCCAGGAGAACTCCAGTTCCAGGGGAATCCGACACCCTCTTCTGACCTCCGCGGCATTGCACGACACGGGTGCACAAACCTGCATGCAGACAGTACATTCATACACATACAGAAATAAATAAAATTAAAATAAATAAATAAATAAATAAATTCAGTAAATTGGAAAGCCTATGGGCTCCAATACGTAAGTACAGGTTTTGCTAGATTTACTCTCTACCTTGCTGTGCTCTGCTCCCTCTGCCCACCTCAGAGGGACAGTAAGCCAATAATCTCTTTCTAGTTTTCTTCCCCAGCCTTCTTTTCCTCTTTTCAAACTTGGTGCAGTAGAAAGTCTACTTCCAAAACACTCTCTGCCCTTACCCAGACTGACTGGAAGAAGGGTCTCCTGACCCTCACTGTGGGGAAGGACAGGCACCTGTCTCCTGACCCTCACTTTGGGAAAGGACAGGCACCTGTCTCCTGACCCTCACTGTGGGGAAGGACAGGCACCTGTCTCCTGACCCTCACCTTGGGGAAGGACAGGCACCTGTCTCCTGACCCTCACTGTGGGGAAGGACAGGCACCTGTGTCCTGACCCTCACCTTGGGGAAGGACAGGCACCTGTGTCCTGACCCTCACTGTGGGGAAGGACAGGCACCTGTCTCCTGACCCCTTCCCTACACCCTGCTTTCTGGTTGTCCCACTTTGCTCCACCCCATCCCTCTCATAATCTGGAGAAGTCTAAAGCCAGCCGGGGCTGCAGCTGCTAGCTGGTTCTTCCCCACCTAACAATGGGGCTTAAACAGTAAAGCAGATGCATTTATACCAGTTGAAATTAAGAATTAAAACATAGATATGACCCTGAAACTTCTTCATAAATCAGCTCCCCTCCTATCCAGCCCTTTCTCTCAGATACCTGTGCAGGCTCCCAAAAGCAAAACTTTACATCTGAACAGTGGTTTTCCAACTTCAGCCGAGGTAAGATCACCTGAGGCCTTTTTGAAGGCACACAGCCCGCTGGACCTTGACACGGCTCATTCAGAAGGTTTGAGAGAAGACCCGAGAATCAGCATCTATAACACATTCCCAAGGGTTCCTGATCCTCCAGATCCAGCAACAACTCACACTGAAAATCATGAGCCTAGACACAGAACCACTGCCTCAGAGGGCAAAGGACCAGGGAACCGTGGGTCCATTGATCCTCATCTCTCACTGTAGTAGGGCTCAGCAGGAGTCTGGTTTCCTAACATAGAGAGGTAGCATGACCCCCATTAATAGTCTTATGGTTAGAAAGTGAAATGTCTCAACAGGCTCATACATTTTTAACATTTGTCCCCAGCTGATGGTGCCATTTTGGAGGTTGTGACACCTTGAGCATGGGGCCTGACAGGTATAGGCCATAGGGGCTGGCCTGTGAGGCTTACAGCCAGGGCCTACTTCTGGTCCCCTGGGATGTGATAAGCCTTCCCAGACACTCCCATACCTTTCCCAGCACTATAGACTGAAACTGAGCCAAAACCAACCCCTCTTCCCTCCAGCTGCTTCTGTCAGGCAACTGTCACAGTGGAAAGGAAAGGAACCTAAACTGGAAGGCAGTGTTTAAACAGATCAGCTGCTTCAATTATTTCCCTTCTCTGCTGGTCCCTTAAGAAAGAGCAGAACTATCAAGAAAAGGAAAGTGAAATTGTGGAAGTAAATACAGAGATCTTTTAGCAGCCAGCTTGTTGGATTCCCCTCTCATCTTGACTATATTTGTGCTTTTCTCTCTTAAACCGCCTGTGGTACTCTTCCCTGGACTCGAGAATCAGAAAGCTTTGGGTGCAGGCCCTGCTTTACTGTCTTATATGTCTCCAGTTTTCCTTTGTTGTAGTAAGTACTTGAGATGAACTCACTTAGAAAGTGAGGAGGCTTCTTTTGGTTCACAGTTTTGGAGGTAATGGTCCCCCTCCAATGCATTGGGCCTGTGATAGCCCTGGATGGTCATGTCAAAAGCACACAGCAGAGGAGACCCTGTCACCTCAGGGCTGGGTACTGAAAGAGGAAGAGACCAGTGTCCAGTGACCCCTCTTGGGGGCATAACTCAAACCTTTTCATTTGCTCCTAACAGCATCAAGCTAAGGATGAAACCTTCAACCCACTGGCCTTTGACCAGCATTCCAAATCCAATATCTCCATTAAGTCTTAGTCCTCAATTTTCCCATATAAAAATGGGGAAAACAATCAGAAGCCAGGTGGATTAATCTTCATGTGCACTGACTGGCTTTCATACAAATGCCTGAATCTTTTTGCTTTCCCATGAGAATGTTCAATACATTAAATATATCATGGCATCTACTTGATAAAATAGGTTCAGTCATTAATTAGACCAATAATGATCAAGAATCTCCCATGGATGTGGAATACCATCCAAATATACTGAAATTGTACTTTGTAATGAAAAGTGTTTAATATAAGTATTATTTTGATTTAGAAATACTGGACTTTGTACATTTACATTTGAGAAAAATACTTGCCTCCAAAACTGGCTAAAGAAAGAAATTGAGAGAGGATATTTTTACTAACCCTATATTTTGTTTGGACAGATACTAAAATAAAGAAATGGAGGGAAGGGATGGGACAGCAAGTCTGCAGATAGCTCGGCCTGATACAACGCAGGACATATTTTAGACCATCTTAAAGACCACAAACCCATTTTTCCCCCAAACTATTTTTATTTATGTGACAAAACAACAAGAAGTTTGGTGATGGGTTTCTATTTTCAGTTCAGGAAGATGTCATCTTTAACCCCGACTCCCTCCTGTGTCAGTCAGGAGTGTAATGGCCAGTGAAAGACAGCAGCAGTATCATATCCCCCCCCCCCAGAGTGGAGCCAGCTCTTCCTTCTACAGCTGGCCACCGGCGAATGCATCAGCCCTCACCTTCTGAAATATATAATGAAAAGGTGAACAATGCAGATCTGAACTTTCTGGATTTTGCCTTTCAAGTGTCCTGGCTCCTTGACTCCCCGGGACTCCCCCTTCCACATAAAGGCTATCAGAACCTTGGAATTTTAGGAGCTGGGAACAGGTTTGTGGAAAGCCAAGTCTAGCCCCTAACTATGCCATGAAAAGCTGAGGCTGTAAAGTCTAAGCACAGTGCCCAAAGAAGCTAAGCAGTCCTGTTAAGAGTGGACATGGGCGTGGTGGTGCACGCCTTTAATCCCAACACCACTCCGGAGGCAGAGACAGGCGGATCTCTGTGGGTTCAAGGCCAGCCTAGTCTACAGAGGGAGCTCCAGGACACCTGGTACTAAAAGGGAGACCCTGTCTCAAAAAAAAAAAAAAAAAAAAAAAGTGGACCACAGATGTCTTCTGGGGATAAAACACACTTTCTTCTGTATTCTCTACTTCCTAACATGCTTAAGAGGAACTTCTGGTGGGGGCTGGAGCATTAGCCGATTCTATGGATAAACATCCCTCAGCTTCAAGGCTCCTAATGCTAGTTTACAGTGTTTGTTGTCAATGGTGAGCATTAAGCTACCTTTGTAACATGGAGCAGGGAATGCTATAAGACTCCAAAATAGGGGCTGGAGAGATAGCCTAGTGGTTAAGAGCACCGACTGCTCTTGCAGAGGACCCGGGTTCGATCCCCAGCACCCACATGGCGGCTGAGAACCGTCTGTAACTCCAATTCCAGGAGAACTCCAGTTCCAGGGGAATCAGAGACCCTCTTCTGACCTCCGAGGCACTGCACGACACGGGTGCACAAACCTACATGCAGACAGTACATTCATACACATACAAAAATAAATAAAAATAAAAAAAAGACTCCAAAATACAGAACTGCAGGGACTGAAGAGATTAAACTCCCCAATAAAACCTATAAAACCAGATGGTAAAAAGTGTGCTTTGGAAATCCAACCAAGGCAATATTTTTTCTTTAATCTTCCATAAAGCATCTTGAAAATCCATAGTGCTCGACATTTTTACTGAAATGATAACTTAAAATCTGAGCTTTCATCCGTGGAAAGAACACTGTTTACCTTTACATTTCCAAACAACCTTACACTATTGTTTTGCTTTGCCTTCAAATGGTCTGCTATCTAGACCTGCGGCCTCTGCGAGGAAAGGACCTTTGGGAGTAAATAGGGGTCTCTAGTTTGGCGGCGTCATCTATCCCACCTTGCTTCCAGCACTTCAGTGGAGTCGCGCAGCAACTGTATACCACGGCTGTTTGCCAGCTCGCTCGGGCTTACCACATGGAAGGTTTGAATTGAAGCTGGAGTTGCCCCAGTCTTTCCCCCAACACCCGCACGACCTCTTCTGGCCACCGACATTCGCGGGATTTGCAACCTCCCTTGGCCCTGGCACAGGAAACCAGCATCATGCCTGGGACCTGCGTGGGAGCTGGCCAAGCCCTGGCACACCTGGCTCAGGAGCCCCCAAGAGGGAACAGCCGGGTCACAGCTCACTGAAACCTGTCTTCTCCCCAGTTCCCACCACGTTCCTTAGTCAACCACAAACCAAGAAAGAGGAAAAAGTTCTGACTCGAGATGCATAGTCAGGTACTGACTCGCTGCAGCCCGTGGGGTGAGCAGGTGCTGCGGAGGAATAAGTCAGCTGGGGGCCAGAGTGCAGCCACCCGGACACGCAAGCAAAGAGGGAACCCCCTGGTCAGAATTTAGAACTGGCTGGGGAGAGGGGCTAAGCCAGCCCGCTTACACAGAGCGCAGGACCTGATGGGATGGTAAGTCACTAAGGGTGTCAGGAGAGTCCGGACGCACTCCACCCTGCCTAGCCAGGGTTCACTCTCTCTCTCTCTCTCTCTCTCTCTCTCTCTCTCTCTCTCTCTCT
>VZQC01002068.1:2358636-2379568 GCA_009823505.1 Rhizomys pruinosus | reverse complement strand
AAAAAAAAAAAAAAAAAAAAAAAAAAAGAAAAAGAAAAGAAGATATTACTTATAATTAAACTCCTATGTTATAGTACATTTTTTTAAGATAAGGTCTCACTATATAGCCCTGGCTGGCCTAGAACTCCCTATGTACACAAAGTTGGCCTCAAACTCACAGATCCTCCTGCTTTTCTGCCTCTTGAGTGCTGAGATCTAAAGTCCACTTTAGCTCAACTTTTAAAAACATAGCTTCAGCTGGATGTGGTGGTACACTCTTTAATTCTAGCACTTAGGAGGCAGAGGCAAACCAAGCTCTGTGAGATCAAGGCTGGCCTGATCTACATAGGGAGCTCTGGGCCACCTGGGGCTACAGAGAGACCCTGTCTCAAAAAAAGAAAAAGGGGGGGAGTTGGAGAGATGGCCTAGCAGTTAAGATCGCTGACTTCTCTTGCAGAGGACCCGAGTTCGATCCCCAGCACCCACAAGGTGGCTGAAAACCCTCTTTAACTCCAGTTCCAGGGGAATCCGACACCCTCTTCTGACCTCCTTGGCATTGCATGACACGGGTGCGCAAACCTACATGCAGACAGTACATTCATACATATATGAAAATAAAATTTAAAAAACTTAGCTTTAAATTTATTTTTAATATCAAATGCATTTTTATTGAAACTACACTTTAGCCCAGAGATATAGCTCAATGGTCAAGTGTTTTGCCTAGTATGTGGGAAGCTCTAGGCTGGTCTTAGTTCTTTTCGGTTTTTGTTGTTTTGTTTGATTTTGTCCCCCTCCCCCTGCTCTGTGATAAAACACTCTGACAACTCTAACAAAAGCCACTTAGGGAGAAGGGGCTTATTTCCCTCACAGTTCAAGATGCAGTCCATCATGACAGTGAGAGCTAGTTACATCTAGTTATCTAGTAGATCACTCCACAACCAGGAAGCAGAGAGGCTAGTGCTCAGCTTGCTGGTTCCTCTTTACACAGCCCCACCCAGGGAATGCTCCTGCCCACCACAACTAAGATGGGTGTCCCACTGTGGCTAACATAGTCAATCCCCAAGGCCAGTCTCTCAGGTGGTTTTGTTAAACTGACCACAATAACCATCACAAGACCCTGGGTTCAATCCACAGTACCACTGTCAAGAGAGAGGGAGGGAGGGAGAGAGGGAGGGAGGGAGAGAGGGAGGGAGGGAGAGAGAGAGAGAGGGAGAGGGAGAGAGAGAGGGAGGGGGAGAGAGAGATGGAGAGAGGGAGAGAGGGAGAGAGGGGAGAGTAAGAGGGAAAGAGGGGAGAGAGCTCAGTGGGTGCACTTTTCATGTAAGAGGTCCTGAGTTCAAATTCACAGAACCAACATAAAGCCAGATTCTCAGTCGTACACATATGTATTGTCCCATTGCTCCTATAGGGTGATAAGAGGTGGAGACAGGATAATCCTAGGAAGTTCACAAGGCCAGCTAGCCTGGCATACTCAGAGAATACAAGAGATCCTGTCTCCAGTAAGGTAGAAGGTGGGACCCCCACCACTGGTTGTCCTCTGACCTCCACACACTTGCCATGAGCTCCCATACTCCACACATGAATGAGCACACACCCATATAGACACATATTGTAGGTACACATACATACATTATACATACACATATATACATACATTATACATACACACATTGTACACTCATACATATGCACATTGTACATATACATACACACTATATACACCCATACATACACACACTGTACACACACATACATATGCATATTGTACACACTTGTACATGCATATACACATTGTCCACACATACATACATTGTGCATATACACATATATGCACACATTGCACACACATACATACACATATATGGACAGTGTACACACATACACACATTGTACATGCACACATTGTACATACATATATGTACATTGTACACACATACATATGGACAGTGTACACATGCACACATTGTACATGCATACACACATTGTACATATACACATACATGCACACATTGTACATACATACATATGGGCAGTGTACACATGCATGCACTTGTACACACATATACACACATGCATATGGAAAATGTATATGTATCGCACATACATATGCACATTGTACATATACACATACATGCACACATTATACACATATATATGTACATTGTACACATATACATATGGACAGTGTACACATGCATGCACACATTGTACATTCATACACACATTGTACATTTACATGTACATGCACTCATTGTACATACNCCCATATAGACACATATTGTAGGTACACATACATACATTATACATACACATATATACATACATTATACATACACACATTGTACACTCATACATATGCACATTGTACATATACATACACACTATATACACCCATACATACACACACTGTACACACACATACATATGCATATTGTACACACTTGTACATGCATATACACATTGTCCACACATACATACATTGTGCATATACACATATATGCACACATTGCACACACATACATACACATATATGGACAGTGTACACACATACACACATTGTACATGCACACATTGTACATACATATATGTACATTGTACACACATACATATGGACAGTGTACACATGCACACATTGTACATGCATACACACATTGTACATATACACATACATGCACACATTGTACATACATACATATGGGCAGTGTACACATGCATGCACTTGTACACACATATACACACATGCATATGGAAAATGTATATGTATCGCACATACATATGCACATTGTACATATACACATACATGCACACATTATACACATATATATGTACATTGTACACATATACATATGGACAGTGTACACATGCATGCACACATTGTACATTCATACACACATTGTACATTTACATGTACATGCACTCATTGTACATACATATATGTATGTTGTACACACATACATATGGACAGTATACATACACACACCCATTGTACATATACACATACATGCACACATTGTACACTCATATATATATACATTGTACACACATACATATGGACAGTGTACACATGCATACACACATTGTACATATACACATACATGCACACATTGTACATACATATATGTACATTGTACACACATGGACAGTGTACACATGCATACAAACATTGTACACACATATACACATACACAAGCATATGGACAGTGTATACACATTGCACATGCATTCACACATTGTACATATACACATACATTCACACATTGTACATGCATACACACATTGTCCACACATATTGTTCATATACGTTGCATATACACACACATACACACCTCCATGAATACATTGTACATACATGTACAAGCATCATGTGTACATACATATATTGTACATCCACACATACATGTCCACACATTGAACACAGATATATGCACACATTATACATACACATTTACATACAGATTTGTTTAAAGAGGCAAACTTTACACTTCCTATCTTGTCTCCAAAAGGAACCAGTCTGATGTTATCAAGCACTTAACAAGCTTTGCCAAATAGTGCCTCAGTATTACTTCTGTTTTTCACAAAGTAAAACAGACCTGGTATAAACCACTTCAAGAAAGGGTTTCAGGCCAAATATTTACCAGCTGTGTCCCATGTTCGTTCCAGCAGCTTTTCAGGAGGCTGCTCTACAGAGCTGAATCTTTGGCCAGCGTTGCTTCTTCATTCCAAGGTCTTTGCAGATGTAGCACTTTCTTTTCAGAGGTCATTGTCTGTTGTTAATGCACATGAGCTGGGATCAATAGCAGGGTGATATCCTTTTTCCTTCCTTCCTAACAACGTCATTATCCTTGTTCAATGGGTGTGTTGCATATCTCTCTGTTCTCTTAGAAAAAAAATAATTGCTCAGGCTTTGTAAAGTACTTTGAAATAAATTTTTGAAGAACAGCCAAATACTGAACTGTGAAGATGAGAGGGAGCTCTCTTGTCAAAAGTCTTAGGCAAGATTGTCAAGGTCGTTCTAATAGAAAATTTAAGAAAATATTTCGGCTTGAAATAGAAACTTACCTCTAGCCTTTTGGCCTAAAGTCAACTACTTACCTCTTTGCACTTTAGTTTACACTTCTGTCAAGAATAGATAATAAGGTTCACACTCCTGGGCTTGTAGAGCTTTTGTCTGACCCAGCATGAGTCTGACCTGGCAGGGGAGCCCAGCAGCCAGCTGGCTGCCTTTCTCTATACTTGAAGGGTAGTGATCCAAGAACTTGCCTGGGGACACTCAGCTGCAAAATGATGGCAGTGATAACTGGATGAACAGGCACTCTAGAGGGAAGAAGTGTCTTGATCTACAACTTACCAGAGGATAAAAAGACCTTGGTGGGGCTAGAGAGATGAGTGGTTATGACACTGGCCGCTTTTACAGAGGATGTAAATTTGGTTCCCAGCACTCATATGGCACCTAACAACTGCCTATAATTCTAGTTCCAGGAGATCCAATGCCCTCTGGTGGGCTATCTGGGCAGGCTATGATGGGATACATTTTAAAGTGGAGGACTATGTAAGTAGGAGGATAAAAGATTATTTTATGATGAGGAAACTAGAATCCAAATGAATCACAAATCTGCAAAGATGAGTAGTATCTGTAAAGCAGCAACACTGGAAATAAGATACAGATCTTGCAAATCTAGCTCCAAAATCTATCTTTTTCGTTGTTGTTGTTGTTGTTACTGGGTCCCTGAATATCTGACCGAACTATGAGCCTGCCTCTCACAAAATGCACATACTTTTCAACATAACGCCGTCCCATCCATAGTGTCTAGGGACCCCTGATTCAGATTAAGAATCACTTCCTTGTACTTTCCCTTTCTTCTCTTCTTCCTGTCCTCCCTTCCTCCCTTCTTTTCTGTCTTTTACTCCTTCCCGTCCCTGCCCCCCCCACACAGCCATAGGTCCTGAAACAAGAAAGGAAGTGCTCTGTACTCACAGAACTTGCATTCTGTGAGAACAGCTAGACACATACATGCAAACAAACCATGATCAAGCAGGAATTCAGAGCCCATTAGGGGTATGTGCCAAGAAGATAAAGCTGGAAAAGTGTTTAGGAGGTGCTGCTGCCTTAGACAGAGTTGTCTGGGAAGAATATCAAAGCATGTTACGTCTGAGGAAAGTTAAATAAATGAGGATTAAGGCCAAAAGCTACCTTCAATTCCCAAGAAGAGCACACCAGACAGGGAGCAGCAGCACAGAGCACGAGTGCACTTGTTCAAGGCCAGTAGTCCCAATAAAGATCCCATTTCAATAATGCTTTATTTTAATGCAGTGATTTACATTTTCAGCCTAAAATATAATCCGTTCAAACTCCTGTTTCATGGGTAATTTCCCTTCCCTGGCAGCTAACAGGACAAAATCATCAGGTGAACATTTACATTAAGAAACAGTTCATGTAGGAAGCAGGATTTCTTTCTGGCCTGTGCTGTTCCTGACATGCTGTTACTATCACATGGGTGTGGTTTGCATCAGCACATACCTGTTTTCTCTCAAGAACACACCTGTTCTCTCTCATATTTCGCGAATTTCTTAAGCAGACAGCTTGCTACTGAGGGTGATTAACTGGTAGTAACATTTGGAAACTTTATGTTAATGTGCGTGTTCCTAATAAAACAGGTCTGTTTTAATCAATGTCCTGGAGAATTGAAGGGGCTGTTCCAGTCGGGGGGCAAGTTGTCCTGTGATGCAGACATTTAGGAATATGCTGATATTTTGATGGCCCTCGTGAAACAAAAGGCCATGGGAGGGAGGAGCAGTATGCAACGTTTCTCTTTATGATGACAATCCAGTATAACAGAACTGATCATAACTCCTCCAGAGGAAAAGCAGGAACTCGCCCTGGGCCACAAAGATCAAGTTCCTGTGTGGAAAGTCATGGATTTTTCTATGTTAGATATCAATAATTAAACTTATTTCTCCAGTTATTTATGCTAGAGGAGGGTCAGAATTATTTTTCTATTTTCTGTGTTAAAATATTACAAAACATTACTGTCCAATGAAGAGGCTGTCAAATGTTAAGCAGCAAATATTTGTGATGAGGATAATACAAAAGAGTTTTGAAGCAATTAATAACATCTAACATTCTTCATTTTATTTTATTTTAAATTTTTATTAATTTTATTTATTTTTTTTTTTTAAATTTTTAATTTTTTTTTATAATTTTTAGTTATTTTGTCTGTGCATTGAATGTTACTGTCGCATGCAAGTTGTGCACCGTGTCGTGCAAGCCGCGGAGGTCAGAGCGGGGGGGGTTGGGTCTCGGGATTCCCCTGGAACTGGAGTTCTCCTGGAATTGGAGTTTCAGACGGTTCTCGGCCGCCATGTGGGTGCTGGGGATCGAACCCGGGTCCTCTGTAAGAGCGGTCGGCGCTCTTAACCGCTAGGCCATCTCTCCAGCCCAAATTTTTATTTATTTTTTTATGTGTATGAATGTACTGTCTGCATGTAGGTCTGTGCACCCATGTCACGCAATGCTGCGGAGGTCAAAAGAGGGTCTCGGATTCCCCTGGAACTGGAGTTAACGATGGTTCTCAGCCACCATGTGGGTGCTGGGGATCCAACCTGGGTCCTCTGCAAGAGCAGTCAGCGTTCTTAACCACTAGGCCATCTCTCCAGCCCCGTACATCTTTTCTAAATTGGTTTGTGTTGCTGGTATATAGAGCTTTTATAAACACATGATTTATTATAATATTTTTGTCACCTAAATCAATGTTGACAATAGTATCTAATTCTGTACTTATAATTCTGCACCTTGTCTTTAGTAGCTGTCCTCAAATTGTACTTATTTCAAGCCTTAAACCTATATCACTTTCCCAATTCCTATTTCTCTTTCATTTAATTTATATTTCATGTCCTTGTAAAACTCCAGTCATGTATCCAGCAGGATGGACACTTCCTCTATTCCTGTACCCAGTAACCAGGAGGAGCTGTGAGAAGACAATGCATGGGTGTGTAGATTCATGTTAGGTTCATAGGTGTGTAGACCACCAGGATCCAATGAGCTCGACACCACCCTGCAGTCCTTTCTGGCACTTTCTATCATCTCTGAATCGTCAGGCCACTGCATGTTCTCTATTCAGAGCACTGACCTCTCAGGCACCTCTCAGTTCACTGATAAGGCATCTCCCACACAGGAGGATTTGTTATGTCCTTACTGTTCTAATATTTCTGATGCTGTGATTTTTATCACACACTGACCACAAGCAACTTGGGGAAGGAAAGGGCTTATTTGCTTACGCTTTGAGGACACAGTCCATCATAGCAGAGCAGTTACAGAGGCAGGCACCTGAGGCAGCCAGTCCACCACATCCACAGTCGAGACCAGAAAGCAATGGACCTTAAGTTCAGCTAGCTTCTTCCACTCTTACCCAGTTCAGGGCCTAGGGAATAGTGCTGTCCACAATGGGCTGGGGTTCCCCACATCAATTAATAAAGACAATTCCCCACAGAGAACCCATAGACTATTTGATCTAGACAGTTTCTCACTAGAGGCTCTCTTCTTAGGTTGTGGCACGTTGACACTTAAAGTCTAACTAGAACACTCACCACTATCCTGAGAACCGTCTGAAACTCCAATTTCCGGAGAACTCCAGTTCCAGGCGAATCGACTAGAACCCCTTTTCGACCCGCACAGCGCATTGTCACCCGATGACATGGGTGCACAACTAGCAGGGACACCCAACATTTACATTCCATACGACCAAATAAATACAGAAATAAATAAAAATTAACATAAAAAGTAATTCTTAGAGTTCTATTATCTTTCCTTAAAAAATCTTTATTGAGGTAAACTGATACTATAATAAAGCAAATGGCCATACTGATAATGTGCAATTTGGTTACATATTGATTGGTACCAATGAAATCCATCACCACAATCAAGATAATAAGCATATGTCATCACGTCCAAAAGTCCTGTGCCACAACTGACATGAAGCCTGACTCTTGGTGACCAAATGAATTTCTTGAGTGTACAATACAGAATTGACGTGGGTCAGCTACGCCTCCATGTGAGATCCCTAAAATCGCCTCATATTATATACTGAAATTTCTAAAACACTAATCTCTCTCTTTCCCCTAGCCTCTGACAACCATCATCCTACTCTGATTCTATTTCAGATTTTCCAAATAGGTGGAATTACACAATGTTTCTTATATGGGTGTATTTACATTTAAGGGAAACCAACTTGTATCTAATTACCATCTGAACTTATGGGTACAAATCAAGGAGTGTGTTGTGTAAAACCAAAATGCCCACGAATTTTGAATGACGTTTCTTTATTGCCTGTTTGTTTTCAAATTTCGTGTTCCTTAAGTCCCAGCTCTGGACTCAAATTGTTTCTTATTTTAAACATTTTTAAACGGAAATTTTTAAGAAGGAAATAAAGTTGGTTTTGAGTATATATACTACCAAACACATGGAATGTGCACATCTATATAACAGTGGCAGACACACACGACCACATATATAACGAACACACCATAACTACAACACATCATAGCACACATACACATACACGATGAANATCCACGTTTTGTTGTTGATATTTCCCTCTTTTTTCATCATGGATTGTATTGATTTGGAGTTTTTCCTTTCTTTCTTTTTGATTTTTATTAAACTGAGCTAGAGGTTTGGTCTATTTGGTTTATTCTTTCAAAGAGAACGACCATATCTTTCTGGATTCATTGTTTTTTTTTCTTTTTTTTTATTGTACTATTGTTATTTTCTTTTTTCCCTTGATTTTCTCGATTTTTTTTCTTCCTTTCTGTTGCTTTTAGGGTTCATATGTTGTTACCTCTCAAGTGCCTTTAGCTTTTATTTAGTAAGATCATTCACTTGTTTGCTCTTTTTGTTTGTTCTTAATGTAGGAACCCAGGGGCCGAGTAAACATTCCCTCTGGGACTGCTTTAAGGTATCCCGTCCAGAGGGTGTTGTTGTGTTGTCTGTTCAGTGGCATTCAGTGCCATGGAATGCTGTGTCTGTCGTTAGTCGCTTCCTGACCCAGGCATGAGTCAAGCTAAGGGTGGTTAGTCT
Source organism: Rhizomys pruinosus (assembly GCA_009823505.1). Classification (NCBI taxonomy): domain Eukaryota; kingdom Metazoa; phylum Chordata; class Mammalia; order Rodentia; family Spalacidae; genus Rhizomys; species Rhizomys pruinosus. Next base: position 2,370,516 of record VZQC01002068.1, on the reverse strand, counting down.
CCATGTGTCTTGTAGGCAGTAGGGCTTATCTAGTGTGTTGGTGTCTGGGTTTTTTTGCACTGTGGTCTGATGAATGCATGGAAATTATTCTGGCAATTCTTTTGTTGTTTGTGGAGGTTCTTCTGTGTCCCAGTATATGGTCAATTCTGGAGAATGTTCTTTGGGTCTAGTCGAAAGTGCATTTCTTGGTATTAGGGCTTTAGAGGTCTATTGAGGCCCGTTCGGTGTATAATACATTCCGTTCAGATGTCTCTTTTTTTATTCTTTGTCCTGTTGACCTCAAGGACTCAGTGGGGTATTGAAAGCCCCCTCTATGAGTGTCTGGGGTTAGTGTGTGACTTGTGGTCCTGGAGAATGTCTTTATAAAATTTGGTGTGCACCAGAGTGGGTTTGGTGGCATAGATCCGTCCTACTGTGAAATCTCTTGGTCGATTGTAATGTTCCTTTGATAAACATGTAGTGGCCTTCTTTGTCTCTTGGATTTCTTTTACTTTGCAGTCTGATTTTTGTTGATTATTAAAATACGCAACTCCTGCTTCTTTTTTTGGTACCAGGTGCTTGGAATATTTTCTTCCAAACCTTCACCTTAAGTTGGGTGCCTGTCCTTGAAGTTATGATGTGTTTCTTGTAGACCGCATATCAATGGATTCTAAATAACAGCATATCAATGGATGCTAACTAAAAGCTTGTGATGGAGTTCCAAAGCAAGAGTCAATATCTGAAAGTTCTGGAATGTTATCAGTTTTGGGACTAAGAATAACTTTGATTATGTTTAGCCCATACCTCTCTTACTACCATAATACACCTGCGTCCTAATCCGTTGCAAAGAGGAAAGTTTCATTTGGGTTCACATTTTGGAGAGATCCCAGGTCCTGGTTCCATTTGCCCACTTGTGGGTCTGTCTGGTACTGGGTACCTATCATTGTGGGTGTATGTGGTAGAACCAAACCACTTACTCATAGCCAGGAGGTGAAAAAGAGAAAGAGGAAAAATGTGGGCTCCCATAGTGATGTAAAGTGACTGTTCTAGTTTGTGTTGCATTGCTGTGACAAAACACTCTGACCAACACCCAACCTTGGGGAGGGAAAGAAAAGGGTTATTCAGCTTACATCTCCCTGGGTCACAGTTCATCACTCAGGGATCCCAAGGCAGGAACTAAGGGCAGGAACCTGGAGCGCAGTAGCTAAGCACCAGGCCATGGAGGAACATTGTTTATTGGCTTGCTTCCCTGGCTCTATGCCAGCCTGCCTTCCTTATCACAGTACACCAACCTGCACAGGGTGGTCACTACCTCATTTGGTGGGCCCTCCCACATGCCTGACATCAAGGACACTATCTCCACAGATGGCAGGCCCCAGGCCAATTCCCCAATTGAGGCTATCTCAACCCAGGTGTGTGGAGTTGATAGCTAGAGCTATCCAGCACAGTGACCTAAGGATCCCCATCAGGTGCCACCTCTTAAAGTTTTCCCCAACCTGTAAGAACACTTCTTGTAGATATTCAATTACTAATCCATAGCTCACAGGGATTGAAGTAGTAGAAAAAATAGAAAGATGAGTGAGAGAGAGAGAGGAGAGGAGAAGGGGAGAAAGAGAGAAGATGAGAGAGAGAGAGAGAGAGATTGTTCAAGTCTGGTAGACCAAATGAAGGGTTTAAAAATGGGGGTGGGGGGTGAACGGAATGCTTTTTGTAAGGCGAAAGGAGACATTCTGGAAATACAGATTATAGTGGCTGGGACTTAATGATGGGGGTGAGGAGAAGTGTTCTGGTTTGGGGGGGTGTTTGCTGCTGCATGTGGTGGGGATTATTAAATAACCCATGTTTAGGATAACTGACCACATAAGGCAGCAGGAGATGGGCAATAGCTAGGAAGTGCCTAGGAGACTAAGAAGTTTCTGAGTCTGTCCTATTTTTCTCTCTTTTTCTCCTTTTTTTAAAGGGAGATGTTGGAATAAATACGTTAATGAAGAACTAGGAGCACAAACAAACACGCGGGCAGGGTGGGTAGGCAGGGAGAAGATGATAGGCCCTGAATGAAGTGGAGGCTTTGTTGTGTGGGATTTTCTATTGTTTGTGTGCTGGAGAAAAGATCTCAGTATGGCCAAGACTGGCCCCAAACCTGAGCTCTTCCTGCCTCAGTCCCGGAGGGCTAGGATTACAGAGGTGTACCATAATGCTGCACTAAACGTTGTTCTTTTCTGTCTCTTTCATTTTTTGTTTGCTGTTGCTGTTGTTTCTGGGGGGCATGCTAGGCAAGTGCACCCCTTCTGAGCTACGTCTCTGGCTGATGGACTATGCTGCAGCAGGAGCAAAGATGCTTCGCATTGACAAGGGGCCACCATGTGGGTGCTGGGGATCAAAACCCGGGTCCTCTGCAAGAGCAGTCAGCGCTCTTAACCGCTAGGCCATCTCTCCAGCCCAGAAAAGGAACACTTTGTATTGCTGTTGAAACCACTTCCATCCACTTCTCTGTGAGCTACTGTTCAGGATAGGCGGGACCACAGGAGTACCCTGACCAGACATTGGTTCTTCAGAAAATTATTTGAGTAGTCTCTTTTTTTAATACTTCAATTTTTATTCATATGAAGTGCCTGTGTGTGTTTACGTGCATCACCTACATGCAGGAGCTCACAGCAGAAGGCGCTGGATGCTCCCGAACCGGAGTTACAGGCAGTTGTGGGCCATCACATAGGAGGTGGGAACCAAACCCAGCTCTGCTTCAAGAGCAATAAACATTCTTAACTAATGAGCTATTTCTCCAACCCCAGTAGTGTCTATTTTTTTTAATTTTTTTATATTAAGCTTTTGTGTATTTCATACAAAACATCTTAATCATCTTTATGCCCACATCTGCACCCTCCAATAGCCCTCCCCACCCCCACTGGATTTCGTGAATTCTGTCATTTATGTTAAGATGGAAAGAGTCAAGTTAGTGATCCCTGATGTCCCTCAGTGCAAGTTCACCCACTGGGGTACAGTCAGCCTATCTAGAATCACTCCCTTAAAATAAACTCCCTCACCCAGCAATAATCAGATGCCAATAGTTCTTGAGCTAAGATTCGGGCCTACAACTGATATCCCCAGTAGTTACTCTGACCAAACAGTATAGAAATATTCGTATGTAACCCTACCATACCGTATCAAACCTCACAATATCCATTGACAAGAAGAGATGGTTTGAGTGTGTGGAAAGAAGATGAACTGAGCTCCATATGGCATATTCCAGGAGAGAAATCTCTGATCTTCCAAATCCTGTTCTCTGAGTTGAAGCCAAGAGGACCAAGGAGAGAGCCTCTGGAAAGGAGCAGAAGGAAGAGAGGCAAGGCCTTTCAGATGAAATCCTCCCCCCAATCAATTTGGACACAATGAGTTTGGGGTTCATGGAAATCTTTAAGTAGGAGTCAAGGTAAAACTAGTCTCTTACTAGAGTACCTGGAGTCATACGTGATTAATTGCATAAAAACAAAGGCTATGTGTTCTTGGAATTTGCCTCGTTACTTTGTTGTTCAGTGTATGAATCACCTGATCCTACTTCCATTTTGTTAACTCCCAAAGGTCTTCTATTCCCTGGAGTGATAGTCTCAGAGGTCAGGAACACACAGGAACTCACACCAGGGAAAAAAAAAAAAAAAACACTACTAGATAATGAAAACAGGAAGTAAAATATGTCAAAGTGGGCACAGTATGTGGCTAGCTTCTCCTAAAAATGCAATCGGGATTACAGAAATCAAGCTTAAAATATTCTTACAGAAATGTAGAAGACATTAATAGGATAATCTGTTGGGAGAATAAACACAGACATTTTGAGAGAACCAGGGAAGTTTTTGTATCCACAGAATTAATGTTATAAGCCGGGTGTGGTGGTGCAGGCCTTTAATCCCAGTACTCCGGAGGCAGAGGCAGGCAGATCTCTGTGAGTTCAAGGCCAGCCTGGTCTATGTAGGGGAGTTCCAGGATAGCTGGGGCTACAGGGAGACCTTGTCTCGAAAAGACCAAAAAAAAAAAAAAAATGTTGTCTTTGGCACGTGTGCGGTCGCAGATGGTAGATTCCCTTCGCTCTCTGAATCTGTTGCCTGCCGCCCGTTCTCCGTGCGCACAGGATCTTTTCCCTCGCTCCCTGCTTTGTCCATTATAGTTATTTCTTGCGACGAAATAGAAGACAAATGAGACCGGGGTTGTCGAGTTCGAGGAATTATGATGATGCCTGTGCGTTTGGCGCCTTGTGTGTGTGCTTTTGTCGGTTTAATTTTTTAGGTTATTTCTCCTTCCCCGACCGCTTATAGCTGAAAACTAGCTGCAGGAACAGTGAGGATATTACAGAAAAGACTAAAAAAAAAAACAAGAAAAAGAAGAGCAAGTATAGGATGGATGGACCAGTATCAAGTCGAGTGGGCCTCATCTAAGAAATCTAAAATTCAGTGCACGTCTCTGCGAGCTATTATCGCTTGGGAGATTAAATGTACGGTTATCAACCTCGCTATAAATGAGTCGGGGTCATGGACTGGGTGTTAGCTTAGCTATCGATGATGCGGAGGGAGAATTTTACTAGGTTGTTAATGTGTTTTCTTCTCTATTGATTTCATATTTTTGGTTTTATTAGTGTTGGGAGGCGTTGCGATTGTGTTCATATGTGTGGGGGGGGACTCACACACTTGTGTGTATACTAAAGCATTGTGGAGACTATGGAGTGGAAATCTGCGTAGGCCGGCCGACCTGGTTGCTCCTACTCCATTTTACTTACCTACTTGGTGTCTTTATTTGAGGGGCATATAAAGTGTGCTCAAAATATTATGAACATGGTCATCTCACTATTATCATACGGTCTACCTATGTCAGTTTTGCCCCAAGGATATTCCTGCCTTGCATTTTTCTATGGTGGGTCCTTGTAAGGATATTTTGAAACCTTGGTCCTGTGCAGACTTGGATTTGGGTAAGCATTTGATTCTTTGATTCCACTTGATCTACCGTTCTCTCTCCCTTTGTGTGTGTCTTACGCTCTGAAGCACTGGGTTGATCTCAGTAACGGGCAGGATCTTCTTCTCTGTAGGTTGGAGTATATCTTATTGTGTCTTCTCTGCAGCTAAGTAATCAAATTCAGAAGTACAGCTTGTTGTTGCAACAATTCCAAAAAGTGACATGCACCCTCTAAGCAAATGAATATACATAAAAGTTTCTCAGAGTAAAGCTATTGGAAATAGAAACTCTGAAGTAGAGTAGAAATGGGAAAGTCCGGTTGTTTCACTAAGTAGAATTTTGGTGCCACTTCGTTTAATATCATCATCTAGAATAGGGTGTGTCTTGGGAGTATTTGCTCTTGCAATTACTTTGCTCTCCATTTTTGTTTTGTCGGAAAGTAAATATTAATAAGTTATCAGTATCTAACTTCTATTTATTTGTTTAACTCCCGAGGGTTTTATCTCCCTGGAGTGAATAGCTCAGAGGTAATTCTTAGCAGGATGATAGTTCCTGCACTGTCAGCCATGAATCCACTACTGTTGAAGTGAAACCTTACATTGTGCTACTTGAGTGTCCCATCCTGTGTGCTGACAGATGTCCCACGTATGAAGTAGATGGTCTGATACTTCGATTTGCTCATGTGACTCATTAGCTGTCGCTGAGAGCGCCCGTTATAGATGGCCAAGTAGAAACCACCTGTCCTCCTACTCTTTTCTCTTGTTCTTGACTTGAAAGAGGAAAGAACCAGAGGTAGGACTATTGGAGAAGAAGAGGCTAGAGGCCGCCTGCTTTAAGGATATTTTAGGGGAAGTATTTAACATTCCTCTCTTATGAGAGATACGATGAGTTGTCCTCTCGATTTCAGACTTCCAAATGGATTAAAACTGTCTTTTCTGTGTTTTCTGCATTATGAAGAAGGTAAAACTTATGTTTGTGTGGGGAAATGTGAATAAGCTGACGATTTCTTTTAGTCCGAGCGGCCTGTAGATGAATGTAAAAATTAGGTGGGCTGAGATTATGGACCTTATGCAAGGTTAAAGTATTATGCACCCAAACTGCTCAATCTTTCGGCAGCAGGATACCTGGTTCATTCCCTAGCACGCTAACACATGGGGCAAGCTGACAGAACAGCAATCTTTAACGGTTCAGTTTCCAGGGTAATACCGACTCCGCTCTTTAAACTGACCTTACGGCCGCAGGCATTTGATGACATCGGGTGCATGCAATTTACATGCAAGAAGTATGCATTCTCTAATAAATACATCTATAATTAAAATATTAAATTAATAAAACCTGAGACCAACTGATACTTGGATAATTGTTCATTTGCATATTATTTTTTTCCCCGAATGAATAGATTCTTATGTTTTTCCCACCCCTGCAATTTAAGAACTATATTTAGGTTACACCTAAATAATTTTGCTTGGTATTCCATCAGACTTTAAATTTCAAGAAGGCAATTCTTCATCTTCAGACATTTTGCTTCTGGGTCGTTGAAGAAGTTACAGATAGGGAGGAGCTGCTAAATAACCAATAGATGTGAAAAATATCTTGGTTATTGAAACCTCAAAAATGACTGCAGACTGGAAATATACATTGGGAAAAAAATAAAAAAGAAGTTATTGCTGCAGTGTGGATGTTTAGTCGGGTGTCTCACACTCTTGGAGTATAGTGTGGAGCAGAGGCCAATCAATGTGGAATGAAGCTATTTGAGCTAGCCTGATCTGCGAATCAATGGAGTGGTCGTAGATGGTTCGCGAGTGCCAGGGAGTAAGACACTGGAGAGAGGGAAACTGATTTGTTTGTTCGCTTTGTTTGTCTGGCTATAGGCACCTTATTTATTTATTTTGTTTTTGCTTTATTAGTATCGTCCAACCTTTCATATTTTGGATTAAAGTTTTGTGAGATCATGCATCTTTTGTGTATATGTCAGTATAATAACCGATCTCATCTCAATCTTGCAAATTCAAACTTGATAAATACTGTCTTCTTACGATTGTTGGCATGCCTTTTCTCATGGCCACTGGTAGACCACAGCGGATTTATTAACATCTTTGTTCCATTATTATACATCTGTGAAAGTGCTGATCAAATCGTCGCGCATCAATTAATTCATCCACTGTAACATATATTAGTTATTTTTTTTTTTTTAATGGATCTTTTTGTAAGGAAGAGGGTCTCCTCTGCTACTGTAGCCCCAGTGGCCTGGAACTTCTCTTTAGGACCAGGGCTGATCTTGATCCACAGAGATTCTTGGCTGCCTCTGCCTCTGCTGAGCTGCTATGGATTTAAGAGCGCCTGCGACACTCCACACATCATGCTCTCAAATCTGCCTATTCGTTTTTTTTTTTTTTTTGGTGTCTTTTTCGAGACAAGCGGTCTCCCCTGTAGCCCAAGCTTATCCTGGAATCCCCTACAAGACTAAGGCTGGCCGTTGAACTCACAGAGATCTGACCTGCCTCTGCCTCCGGAGTACTGGGATCGTAAAGGCCTGCATCCACCACAACCGGCTTATAACATTAATTCTGTGGATACAAAAACTGTCCCTGGTCTCTCAAAATGTCTGGTTTATTCCCAAACTAGAGTTATCTCTATTGAATGTCTTCTACATTTCTAGTAAGAATATTTTAAGGTCTTGATTTTTGTAATCCCGATTGCCATTTTTAGGTAGAGAGCTGGCCACATAGCTCAAGGTGACCCACGTTTTGTACATAGTTTTAACTTCCATGTTTCTCATTACTACGGTGTGTTCTTTTCTTTTTTTTCCTCTGCTGTGTGAGTTCGCTGTGATGGTTGCCGTGCTTAGACTATCATGATAACCAGTGCTAATAGAAGACCTTTGGAATTAACAAAATGGAAGTAGGACAGGGGTGACTTAATACATCTGAACAAGCGAAGTACAAGCAGAATTCTCACAGAATCTATCATAGGCTCTCTGTTTCTATGGCAATTAATCCATTGTGTTGTATGACCTCGAGGTACGCTAGGTAAGAGACTAATTTTTTACCTTGACGTTACCTACTTAAGAGATTTCCTGATACCCCAAACTCATTGTGTGCCAAATATGATTGGGGGGAGGGTATTTCATTTCTGAAAGGCTTGCTTCGTTCCTCTGCTCCTTTTTCCCAGAAAGGCGTATCTCCTTGGTCCTCTTGGCTCAACTCAGAAACAGGATTTGGCAAGGACAGTCAGTTCTCCAGCTGGTAATATGCGATGAGATCAGTTAAATCTTCTTCATCCTCACATATCATCAATCTACATCTCTTCTTGTACATGGATATTGTGAGGTGTTGATGTACGGTAAATGTAGGTATCATTACTGAAGTATCTATAACTGTTGGTCAGAGTGAACGATGCATTCTTTTCATTAGTTACAGAGGAAATCTGGTGGGGGATGAATCTAGTTTGTTAGGCCCGAATCTTCAGCTGTCAACTGAACTATTTGGCATCGTGGAGTTATTCTTGGCTGCGTGAGTTTTTAAGGAGTGATGTCTAGATAGGCTCGGACTGATCCCCAGGTGGTGAACTGTCACTGAGGGACATTCGAGGGATCATCTAAACATTGACTCTTCCATCTACAACTATAAAACTACAAGAATCTACGACGAATGCCACTGGGGTGGAGGCTATTTGCGAGGTGCAGATTGGGCCATTAAACGATGATTATAGATCGTTTTTCTTGGGGTAATAACGTACACAGAAGCTTAATTTAAAAAAATTAATATAACAATAGAACAGCTCACTAAGGGTGTGAGAGGAATAGTATCCTAGTTTTAATGCATGCGTGTTATGTTGTCTATGAAGGAGGCAGAGCTGGGTTGGTTCCACCTCCTAAATGTAGCAGTGCAAAACTGCCTGTAACTCCGGCTTCGTGAGCATCCAGCGCCTTCTGCTGTGAGCTCCTGCATGTAGGTGATGCACGTAAACACACACAGGCACTTCATATGAATAAAAATTATAATAAAAAAAAGAGACACTCAATTAATTTTCTAAGAACCAATGTGGTCCAGGTACTCCTGGTCCGCCTATCCTGAACGAAGTGCTCCACAAGAGAGTGGCGAGTGGTTTTAACCAAAAAGTACCGAGAAGGTTCCTTTCTTGGGCTGGAGAGATGCCTAGCGGTAAGAGCGCTGATGCTCTTGCAGAGGAACCCGGGTTTGAATTCCCAGCACCCCACATGGTGCCTGAGAACCGTCTGAAACTCCAATTTCCGGAGAACTCCAGTTCCAGGCGAATCCGACATAAAACCCCGTTTCGACCTCAGCTGGCATTGCAACACCGATCACAAGGGTGCACAACTGCAAATGCCCAGAATTACATTCCATAACCACATAATCAGAAATAAATAAAAATTAAATAAAAAGTAATTCTCTTAGAGTTCTATTATCTTTCCTTAAAAAATCTGTATTGAGGTAAACTGATCTTATAATAAAGCAAATGGCCAACTGATAATGTCAATTTTTACAATATTGATTGGGTACCATGAAGAAATCCATCACACAATCAAGACTAATAAGCATAGTCAATCACGTCCAAAAGTGCCTGTGCCACAAACTGATCATAAAGCCTGACTCTTGGTGACCAAAATGAAAGTTAACTACTTGAGTGCCTACAAACAGATTTATTGAACGTGGGTCAGCTACGCCTCCATGTGAAGATCCCTAAAATCCTGCCTCATATTATATAACTGAAATTTCTAAAACACTAATCTCTCTCCTTTCCCCTAGCCTCTGACAACCATCATCCTACTCTGATTCTATTTCAGATTTTCCAAATAGGTGGAATTACACAATGTTTCTTATATGGGTGTATTTACATTTAAGGGAAACCAACTTGTATCTAATTACCATCTGAACTTATGGGTACAAATCAGTTTTGTGTAAAACAAAATGCCACTGAATTTCTGAATGACGTCATTGCCATGTTTTTTTCAAATTTCTGTTCTCTTAAGTCCCAGCCTGACTAAATGTTCTTATTTAACATTTTAAACGGAAGTTTTATGAAGAACTAAAGTTTGGTTTGAGTATAACTCACTCAAACACATGGAATGTGCACATCTATTACATCGGCAGGACACAGATACACATGCACCACATATATACACATAAACACACCATAACTAGCAACAATACAACAATACACATACAGATGAANCCATTCGTGTTAAGGCCTATTGTGCCAAATTAATCTCCCCACTTATAAAAATTATTCTTTTTTTTTTTTGGTCTTTTGAAGGAGAGAGGGTCTCCTCTGCTTACTGTAGCCCCAGCTGGTCCTGGAAACTCACTCTTTTTAGGACCAGGGTCTGATCTTGAATCCTACAGAGATTCTGGCTGCCCTCTGCCTCGCCTCGAGTTGCTATGGATTAAAGCGCCGCGACACCACACACAGCTTCAAATCTCCTATTCTTGTGGCGGGAAAGGGGGCAGGCACAGTTCAGGGAGAGGGTACATTTGGAGAAGTGCCAGGCACTCACAATTCTTGGCACTCGTAAATTTCTGAGATAAGCAAATTCCTGAGGTAAGTAAGCTGGCTTGTAAATTCCTGAGGTAAGTAAACTGCGTTGGTGAACTCATGAGATAAACAGGTTAGTAATTTTCTGACAGCATGTATGTCTGACAGCTTTGGCTCCCAGCACTTTTCGAGACAGGGTCTCCCTGTAGCCCAAGTTGTCCTTGAACTCACTCTGTATACCAGGCTGGCCTTGAACTCACAAAGATCCACCTGTCTCTGTCTTCTGAGTGCTAGGATTAAAGGTGTGCGCCACCACTCCTGGCTCCTCCTCTTTTCAAAATAAATAAAACATAAGAAATAGGTCCTGTCCTGAGTTCTGCTCTGGTGTCCTTATAAAAAGGAGACATTTGGAGAGGCAGACACTTCCAGAGGAAGAACCCAGGGAAGATGCCATGCCTATGCCACGGAGGGTCTGAGCTTTCAGAAGCCAGTAGAAAAGCCCAAGGCAGATTCCCCCAGCGCTCTCAACAAGAATAAACCCCACATGCACTTTGATTTCAGACTTCCAGAACCTAAAACTATTAGACGCCAAACTTCCGGTGTCTGCAGCAGCCAGTTTACCATCCTTTCTCATGGCTGTCCTGGGAAAAGGAGGCAGCATCAAGAGAATGGTCTAGAAATGTAGCTCAGTGGTGGAGCACATACTTACATCTGCAAGGCTCTGGATTCAATCCCTAGCACAAAATAGATGTATTGGTTTAAAAATTGGTGTACAGTTCAAAACAAGATCACGAACCCCAGGAAATATTAAGATAGGTGCTCGAGGTAAAATGTCAAAGAAGACACATAGCAGACAGAGCTGATAAGAGAAAGTTAAAGGACTGGGGAAACAGGACCTGTGATGTCAAAGGCAGAGATTAGGCCGGCTGGTGACTATGGAGTCAGAGCACACTGTGGACCAGGCACTGGTCTAGGTGCTGTGGAGCCAAAGGTGAACAACTCATAGACCCTGCCACCTCAGAGTTAGATGTCACCTGCTCCTAATAAGGATGACCTCATTACTGACACCACCTTCTAAGGGAGTGGTAAGGAGGGTGATTTCAGAGCACAACGGGGTGATAGGTACACACAGAGAAATCTAGATGCATGGACTTCTTAGAGATGTGACTTCTTATGAAGAATGAAAAGTTGGCAAGATGTGACAAATAACCTACTTTAATAAGGAACTGGTAACCTCTTGGAGCTACATTGTGAGTGGCTAACAGGTTGGAATTTTTTAAGTTTCACATATGCACACTTGAACCTAAAACATCAAAAGTGTGCCACTGCCTGGGCCTGAAGAGATAGCTCAGCTGTTACGAGCACATACTGCTTTGTAGAGGACCCCACATCAAGCAGATCACACCGGCCTGTAACTACAGGTTCAGGAAATTGGACACTCTCTTCTGAATTCCATGGGCACCTTCACAC